>JBBPBQ010000008.1:19428468-19475389 GCA_037974755.1 Cicer yamashitae | reverse complement strand
ACAAAATAGAACAAAATCACATATTGGATGCACTAGATTGGTTAAAAACCCTAATTGGATTACAATAAGCCTAGGGAGGACGAAAATGACCTAAATGTTCAACCAATGACACAAAATGACACAAAATCACATATTGGATGCACAAGATTGGTTAAAAACCTAATTGGATTAGAATAAGCCTAGGGAGGACAAAAATGACCAAAACGTTCAACCAATGACACAAAATGACACAAAATAGCACAAAATCACATATTGGATGCACAAGATTGGTTAAAAACCCTAATTCGATTAGAATAAGCCTAGGGAGGACGAAAATGACCTAAATGTTCAACCAATGACACAAAATCACATATTGGATCCACAAGATTGGTTAAAAACCCTAATTGGATTAGAATAAGCTTAGGGAGGACGAAAATGAGCTAAATGTTCAACCAATGACACAAAATAGCACAAAATCACATATTGGATGCACAAGATTGGCTAAAAACCCTAATTGGATTAGAATAAGCATAGGGAGGACGAAAATGACCTAAACGTTCAACCAATGACACAAAATGACACAAAATCACATATTGGATGCACAAGATTGGTTAAAAACCCTAATTCGATTAGAATAAGCCTAGGGAGGACGAAAATGACCTAAATGTTCAACCAATGACACAAAATCACAGATTGGATGCACAAGATTGGTTAAAAACCCTAATTGGATTAGAATAAGCCTTGGGAGGACGAAAATGACCAAAATGTTCAACCAATGACACAAAATCACATATTGGATGCACAAGATTGGTTAAAAATCCTAATTGGATTAGAATAGGCCTAGGGAGGACGAAAATGACCTAAATGTTCAACCAATGACACAAAATGACAAAAAATCACATATTGGATGCACAAGATTGGTTAAAAACCCTAATTGGATTAGAATAAGCCTAGGGAGGATGAAAATGACCTAAATGTTCAACCAATGACACAAAATCACATATTGGATGCACAAGATTGGTTAGAAACCCTAATTGGACAAGAATAAGCCTAGGGAGGACGAAAATGACCTAAATGTTCAACCAATGACACAAAATCACATATTGGATGCACAAGATTGGTTAAAAACCCTAATTGGATGAGAATAAGCCTAGGGAGGCAAAAATGACCTAAATGTTCAACCAATGACACAAAACTACATATTGGATGCACAAGATTGGCTAAAAACCCTAATTGGATTAGAATAAGCATAGGGAGGACGAAAATGACCTAAATGTTCAACCAATGACAGAAAATGACAGAAAATCACATATTGGATGCACAAGATTGGTTAAAAACCCTAATTGGATTAGAATAAGCCTAGGGAGGACGAAAATGACCTAAACGTTCAACCAATGACACAAAATCACATATTGGATGCACAAGATTGGTTAAAAACCCTAATTGGATTAGAATAAGCTTAGGGAGAACGAAAATGAGCTAAATGTTCAACCAATGACACAAAATGAAACAAAATCACATATTGGATGCACAAGATTGGTTAAAAACCCTAATTGGATTAGAATAAGCCTAGGGAGGACGAAAATGGCATAAACGTTCAACCAATGACACAAAATGACACAAAATCACATATTGGATGTACAAGATTGGTTAAAAACCCTAATTGGATTAGAATAAGCATAGGGAGGACGAAAATGACCTAAACGTTCAACCAATGACACAAAATGACACAAAATCACATATTGGATGCACAAGATTGGTTAAAAACCCTAATTGGATTAGAATAAGCCTAGGGAGGACGAAAATGACCTAAACGTTCAACCAATGACACAAAATCACATATTGGATGCACAAGATTGGTTAAAAACCCTAATTGGATTAGAATAAGCTTAGGGAGGACGAAAATGAGCTAAATTTTGAACCAATGACACAAAATGACACAAAATCACATATTGGATGCACAAGATTGGTTAAAAACCCTAATTGGATTAGAATAAGCCTAGGGAGGACGAAAATGACATAAACGTTCAACCAATGACACAAAATCACATATTGGATGCACAAGATTGGTTAAAAACCCTAATTGGATTAGAATAAGCTTAGGGAGGACGAAAATGAGCTAAATGTTCAACCAATGACACAAAATAGCACAAAATAACATATTGGATGCACAAGATTGGCTAAAAACCATAATTGGATTAGAATAAGCATAGGGAGGACGAAAATGACCTAAACGTTCAACCAATGACACAAAATGACACAAAATCACATATTGGATGCACTAGATTGGTCAAAAACCCTAATTGGATTACAATAAGCCTAGGGAGGACGAAAATGACCTAAATGTTCAACCAATGACACAAAATGACACAAAATCACATATTGGATGCACAAGATTGGTTAAAAACCCTAATTGGATTAGAATAAGCCTAGGGAGGACGAAAATGACCTAAATGTTCAACCAATGACACAAAATCACATATTGGATGCACAAGATTGGTTAAAAACCCTAATTGGATTAGAATAAGCCTAGGGAGGACGAAAATGACCTAAATGTTCAACCAATGACACAAAATCACATATTGGATGCACAAGATTGGTTAAAAACCCTAATTGGATTAGAATAAGCCTAGGGAGGACAAAAATGACCTAAATATTCAACCGATGACACAAAATCACATATTGGATGCACAAGATTGGTTAAAAACCCTAATTGGATTAGAATAAGCCTAGGGAGGACGAAAATGACCTAAATGTTCAACCAATGACACAAAATCACATATTGGATGCACAAGATTGGTTAAAAACCCTAATTGGATTAGAATAAGCCTAGGGAGGACGAAAATGACCTAAATGTTCAACCAATGACACAAAATCACATATTGGATGCACAAGATTGGTTAAAAACCCTAATTGGATTAGAATAAGCCTAGGGGGGACGAAAATGACCTAAATGTTCAACCAATGACACAAAATCACATATTGGATGCACAAGATTGGTTAAAAACCCTAATTGGATTAGAATAAGCCTAGGGAGGACGAAAATGACCTAAATGTTCAACCAATGACACAAAATGACACAAAATCACATATTGGATGATCAAGATTGGTTAAAAACCCTAATTGGATTAGAATAAGCCTAGGGAGGACGAAAATGACCTAAATGTTCAACCAATGACACAAAATCACATATTGGATGCACAAGATTGGTTAAAAACCCTAATTCGATTAGAATAAGCCTAGGGAGGACGAAAATGACCTAAATGTTCAACCAATGACACAAAATGACACAAAATCACATATTGGATGCACAACATTGGTTAAAAACCGTAATTGGATTACAATAAGCCTAGGGAGGACGAAAATGACCTAATTGTGCAACCAATGACACAAAATCACATATTGGATGCACAAGATTGGTTAAAAACCCTAATTGGATTAGAATAAGCCTAGGGAGGACGAAAATGACCTAAATGTTCAACCAATGACACAAAATGACACAAAATCACATATTGGATGCACAAGATTGGTTAAAAACCCTAATTGGATTAGAATAAGCTTAGGGAGGACGAAAATGACCTAAATGTTCAACCAATGACAAAAAATCACATATTGGATGCACAAGATTGGTTAAAAACATTGGATTAAAATAAGCCTAGGGAGGACGAAAATGACCTAAATGTTCAACCAATGACAAAAAATCACACATTGGATGCACAAGATTGGTTAAAAACCTTAATTGGATTAGAATAAGCCTAGGGAGGACGAAAATGACCTAAATGTTCAACCAATGACACAAAATGACACAAAATCACATATTGGATGCACAAGATTGGTTGAAAACCCTAATTGGATTAGAATAAGCCTAGGGAGGACGAAAATGACCTAAACGTTCAACCAATGACACAAAATGACACAAAATCACATATTGGATGCACAAGATTGGTTAAAAACCCTAATTGGATTAGAATAAGCCTAGGGAGGACCAAAATGACCTAAACGTTCAACCAATGACACAAAATCACATATTGGATGCACAAGATTGGTTAAAAACCCTAATTGGATTACAATAAGCCTAGGGAGGACGAAAATGACCTAAATGTTCAACCAATGACACAAAATGACACAAAATCACATATTGGATGCACAAGATTGGTTAAAAACCCTAATTGGATTAGAATAAGCCTAGGGAGGACGAAAATGACCTAAATGTTCAACCAATGACACAAAATGACACAAAATCACATATTGGATGCAAAGGATTGGTTAAAAACCCTAATTGGATTGGAATAAGCCTAGGGAGGACGAAAATGACCTAAATGTTCAACCAATGACACAAAATGACACAAAATCACATATTGGATGCACAAGATTGGTTAAAAACCCTAATTGGATTAGAATAAGCCTAGGGAGGACGAAAATGACCTAAATGTTCAACCAATGACCCAAAATGACACAAAATCACACATTGGATGCACTAGATTGGTTAAGAACCTTAATTGGATAAGAATAAGCCAAGGGAGGACGAAAATGACCTAAATGTTCAACCAATGACACAAAATGACACAAAATCACATATTGGATGCACAAGATTGGTTAAAAACCCTAATTGGATTAGAATAAGCCTAGGGAGGACGAAAATGACCTAAATGTTCAACCAATGACACACAATGACACAAAATCACATATTGGATGCACAAGATTGGTTAAAAACCCTAATTGGATTAGAATAAGCCTAGGGAGGACGAAAATGACCTAAATGATCAACCAATGACACAAAATCACATATTGGATGCACAAGATTGGTTAAAAACCCTAATTGGATTAGAATAAGCCTAAGGAGGACGAAAATGACCTAAATGTTCAACCAATGACACAAAATCACATATTGGATGCACAAGTTTGGTTAAAAACCCTAATTGGATTAGAATAAGCCTAGGGAGGACTAAAATGACCTAAATGTTCAACCAATGACACAAAATCACATATTGGATGCACAAGATTGGTTAAAAACCCTAATTGGATTAGAATAAGCCTAGGGAGGACGAAAATGACCTAAACGTTCAACCAATGACACAAAATCACATATTGGATGCACAAGATTGGTTAAAAACCCTAATTGGATTAGAATAAGCCTAGGGAGGACGAAAATGACCTAAATGTGCAACCAATGACACAAAATCACATATTGGATGCACAAGATTGGTTAAAAACCCTAATTGGATTAGAATAAGCCTAGGGAGGACGAAAATAACCTAAATTTTCAACCAATGACACAAAATGACACAAAATCACATATTAGATGCACAAGATTGGTTAAAAACCCTAATTGGATTAGAATAAGCCTAGCGAGGACGAAAATGACCTAATTGGATTACCAATGACACAAAATCACTTATTATATGCACAAGATTGGTTAAAAACCCTAATTGGATTAGAATAAGCCTAGAGAGGATGAAAATGACCTAAATGTGCAACCAATGACACAAAATCACATATTGGATGCAAAAGATAGATTAAACAACCCTAATTGGATTAGAATAAGCCTAGGGAGGACGAAAATGACCTAAATGTTCAACCAATGACACAAAATCACATATTGGATGCACAAGATTGGTTAAAAACCCTAATTGGATTAGAATAAGCCTAGGGAGGACGAAAATGACCTAAATGTTCAACCAATGACACAAAATCACATATTGGATGCACAAGATTGGTTAAAAACCCTTATTGGAATAGAATAAGCCTAGGGAGGACGAAAATGACCTAAATGTTCAACCAATGACACAAAATGACACAAAATTACATATTGGATGCACAAGATTGGTTAAAAACCCTTATTGGATTAGAATAAGCCTAGGGAGGACGAAAATGACCTAAATGTTCAACCAATGACACAAAATGACACAAAATTACATATTGCATGCACAAGATTGGTTTAAAACCCTAATTGGATAAGAATAAGCCTAGGGAGGACGAAAATGACCTAAATGTTCAACCAATGACACAAAATGACACAAAATCACATATTGGATGCACAAGATTGGTTAAAAACCCTAATTGGATTAGAATAAGCTTAGGGCGGACGCAAATGACCTAAATGTTCAACCAATGACACAAAATGACACAAAATCACAGATTGGATGCACAAGATTGGTTAAAAACCCTAATTGGATTAGAATAAGCCTTGGGAGGACGAAAATGACCAAAATGTTCAACCAATGACACAAAATCACATATTGGATGCACAAGATTGGTTAAAAATCCTAATTGGATTAGAATAGGCCTTGGGAGGACGAAAAACACCTAAATGTTCAACCGATGACACAAAATGACAAAAAATCACATATTGGATGCACAAGATTGGTTAAAAACCCTAATCGGATTAGAATAAGCCTAGGGAGGACGAAAATGACCTAAATGTTCAACCAATGACACAAAATCACATATTGGATGCACAAGATTGGTTAAAAACCCTAATTGGATTAGAATAAGCTTAGGGAGAACGAAAATGAGCTAAATGTTCAACCAATGACACAAAATGACACAAAATCACATATTGGATGCACAAGATTGGTTAAAAACCCTAATTGGATTAGAATAAGCCTAGGGAGGACGAAAATGGCATAAACTTTCAACCAATGACACAAAATGACAGAGAATCACATATTGGATGCACAAGATTGGTTAAAAACCCTAATTGGATTAGAATAAGCATAGGGAGGACGAAAATGACCTAAACGTTCAACCAATGACACAAAATGACACCAAATCACATATTGGATGCACTCTATTGGTTAAAAACCCTAATTGGATTACAATAAGCCTAGGGAGGACGAAAATGACGTAAATGTTCAACCAATGACACAAAATGACAGAAAATCACATATTGGATGCACAAGATTGGTTAAAAACCCTAATTGGATTAGAATAAGCCTAGGGAGGACGAAAATGAGCTAAATGTTCAACCAATGACACAAAATGACACAAAATCACATATTGGATGCACAAGATTGGTTAAAAACCCTAATTGGATTAGAATAAGCCTAGGGAGGACAAAAATGACCTAAATGTACAACCAATGACACAAAATCACATATTGGATGCACAAGATTGGTTAAAAACCCTAATTGGATTAGAATAAGCCTAGGGAGGACGAAAATGACCTAAATGTTCAACCAATGACCCAAAATGACACAAAATCACACATTGGATGCACAAGATTGGTTAAGAACCTTAATTGGATAAGAATAAGCCAAGGGAGGACGAAAATGACCTAAATGTTCAACCAATGACACAAAATGACACAAAATCACATATTGGATGCACAAGATTGGTTAAAAACCCTAATTGGATTAGAATAAGCCTAGGGAGGACGAAAATGACCTAAATGTTCAACCAATGACACAAAATCACATATTAATGCACAAGATTGGTTAAAAACCCTAATTGGATTAGAATAAGCCTAGGGAGGACGAAAATGACCTAAATGTTTAACCAATAACACAAAATCACATATTGGATGCACAAGATTGGTTAAAAACCCTAATTGGATTAGAATAAGCCTAGGGAGGACGAAAATGACCTAAATGTTCAACCAATGACACAAAATCACATATTGGATGCACAAGATTGGTTAAAAACCCTAATTGGATTAGAATAAGCCTAGGGAGGACGAAAATGACCTAAATGTTCAACCAATGACACAAAATCACATATTGGATGCAGCAGATTGGTTAAAAACCCTAATTGGATTAGAATAAGCCTAGGGAGGACGAAAATGACCTAAATGTTCAACCAATAACACAAAATGATAAAAAAATCACATATTGGATGCACAAGATTGGTTAAAAACCCTAATTGGATTAGAATAAGCCTAGGGAGGACGAAAATGACCTAAATGTTCAACCAATGACACAAAATCACATATTGGATGCAAAAGATTGGTTAAAAACTCTAGTTGGATTAGAATAAGCATAGGGAGGACGAAAATGACCTAAATGTTCAACCAATGACACAAAATCACATATTGGATGCACAAGATTGGTTAAAAACCCTAATTAGTTTAGAATAAGCCTAGGGAGGACGAAGATGACCTAAATGTTCAACCAATAACACAAAATGACACAAAATCACATATTGGATGCACAAGATTGGTTAAAAACCCTAATTTGATTAGAATAAGCCTAGGGAGGACGAAAATGACCTAAATGTTCAACCAATGACACAAAATCACATATTGGATGCACAAGATTGGTTAAAAACCCTAATTGGATTAGAATAAGCCTAGGGTGGACGAAAATGACCTAAATGTTCAACCAATGACACAAAATCACATATTGGATGCACAAGATTGGTTAAAAATCCTAATTGGATTAGAATAAGCCTAGGGAGGACGAAAATGACCTAAATGTTCAACCAATGACACAAAATCACATATTGGATGCACAAGATTGGTTAAAAACCCTAATTGGATTAGAATAAGCCTAGGGAGGACGAAAATGACCTAAATGTTCAACCAATGACACAAAATCACATATTGGATGCACAAGATTGGTTAAAAACCCTAATTGGATTAGAATAAGCCTAGGGAGGACGAAAATGACCTAAATGTTCAACCAATGACACAAAATGACACAAAATCACATATTGGATGCTCAATATTGGTTAAAAACCCTAATTGGATTAGAATAAGCCTAGGGAGGACGAAAATGACCTAAATGTTCAACCAATGACACAAAATCACATATTGGATGCACAAGATTGGTTAAAAACCCTAATTGGATTAGAATAAGCCTAGGGAGGACGAAAATGACCTAAATGTTCAACCAATGACACAAAATCACATATTGGATGCACAAGATTGGTTAAAAACCCTAATTGGATTAGAATAAGCCTAGGGAGGACAAAAATGACCTAAATGTTCAACCAATGACACAAAATCACATGTTGGATGCACAAGATTGGTTAAAAACCCTAATTGGATTAGAATAAGCCTAGGGAGGACGAAAATGACCTAAATGTTCAACCAATGACACAAAATCACATGTTGGATGCACAAGATTGGTTAAAAACCCTAATTGGATTAGAATTAGCCTAGGGAGGACGAAAATGACCTAAATGTTCAACCAATGACACAAAATGACACAAAATCATATATTGGATGCACAAGATTGGTTAAAAATCGTAATTGGATTAGAATAAGCCTAGGGAGGACGAAAATGACCTAAATGTTCAACCAATGACACAAAATCACATATTGGATGCACAAGATTGGTTAAAAACCCTAATTGGATTAGAATAAGCCTAGGGAGGACGAAAATGATTTAAATGTTCAACCAATGACACAAAATGACACAAAATCACATATTGGATGCACAAGATTGGTTAAAAACCCTAATTGGATTAGAATAAGCCTAGGGAGGACGAAAATGACCTAAATGTTCAACCAATGACGCAAAACGACACAAAATCACATATTGGATGCACAAGATTGGTTAAAAACCCTAATTGGATTAGAATAAGCCTAGGGAGGACGAAAATGACCTAAATGTTCAACCAATGACACAAAATGACACAAAATCACATATTGGATGCACAAGATTGGTTTAAAACCCTAATTGTATTAGAATAAGCCTAGGGAGTACGAAAATGACCTAAATGTTCAATCAATGACACAAAATGACACAAAATCACATACTGGATGCACAAGATTGGTTAAAAACCCTAATTGGATTAGAATAAGCCTAGGGAGGACGAAAATGACCTAAATGTTCAACCAATGACACAAAATCACATATTGGATGCACAAGATTGGTTAAAAACCCTAATTGGATTAGAATAAGCCTAGGGAGGACGAAAATGACCTAAATTATCAACCAATGACACAAAATGACACAAAATCACATATTGGATGCACAAGATTGGTTAAAAACCCTAATTGGATTAGAATAAGCCTAGGGAGGACGAAAATGACCTAAATGTTCAACCAATGACACAAAATGACACAAAATCACATATTGGATGCACAAGATTGGTTAAAAATCCTAATTGGATTAAAATAACCCTAGGGAGGACGAAAATGACCTAAATGTTGAACCAATGACACAAAATGACACAAAATCACATATTGGATGCAGAAGATTGGTTAAAAACCCTAAATGGAATAGAATAAGCCTAGGGAGGACGAAAATGAACTAAATGTTCAACCAATGACACAAAATCACATATTGGATGCACAAGATTGGTTAAAAACCCTAATTGGATTAGAATAAGCCTAGGGAGGACGAAAATGACCTAAATGTTCAACCAATGACACAAAATGACACAAAATCACATATTGGATGCACAAGATTGGTTAAAAACCCTAAATGGATTAAAATAAGCCTAGGGAGGACGAAAATGACCTAAATGTTCAACCAATGACACAAAATCACATATTGGATGCACAAGATTGGTTAAAAACCCTAATTGGATTAGAATAAGCCTAGGGAGGACGAAAATGACCTAAATGTTCAACCAATGACACAAAATCACATATTGGATGCACAAGATTGGTTAAAAACCCTAATTGGATTAGAATAAGCCTAGGGAGGACGAAATTGATCTAAATGTTCAACCAATGAGACAAAATCACATATTGGATGCACAAGATTGGTTAAAAACACTAATTGGGTTAGAATAAGCCTAGGGAGGACGAAAATGACCTAAATGTTCAACCAATGACACAAAATCACATATTGGATGCACAAGATTGGTTAAAAACCCTAATTGGATTAGAATAAGCCTAGGGAGGACCAAAATGACCTAACTGTTCAACCAATGACACAAAATGCACAAAATCACATATTGGATGCACAAGATTGGTTAAAAACCCTAATTGGATTAGAATAAGCCTAGGGAGGACGAAAATGACCTAAATGTTCAACCAATGACACAAAATCACATATTGGATGCACAAGATTGGTTAAAAACCCTAATTGGATTAGAATAAGCCTAGGGAGGACGAAAATGACCTAAATGTTCAACCAATGACACAAAATCACATATTGGATGCACAAGATTGGTTAAAAACCCTAATTGGATTAGAATAAGCCTAGGGAGGACGAAAATGACCTAAATGTTCAACCAATGACAGAAAATCACATATTGGATGCACGAGATTGGTTAAAAACCCTAATTGGATTAGAATAAGCCTAGGGAGGACGAAAATGACCTAAATGTTCAACCAATGACACAAAATCACATATTGGATGCACAAGATTGGTTAAAAACCCTAATTGGATTAGAATAAGCCTAGGGAGGACGAAAATGACCTAAATGTTCAACCAATGACACAAAATCACATATTGGATGCACAAGATTGGTTAAAAACCCTAATTGGATTAGAATAAGCCTAGGGACGACGGAAATGACCTAAATGTTCAACCAATGACACAAAATTATACAAAATCACATATTGGATGCACAAGATTGGTTAAAAACCCTAATTGGATTAGAATAAGCCAAGGGAGGACGAAAATGACCTAAATGTTCAACCAATGACACAAAATGACACAAAATCACATATTGGATGCACAAGATTGGTTAAAAACCCTAATTGGATTAGAATAAGCCTAGGGAGGACGAAAATGACCTAAATGTTCAACCAATGACACAAAATGACACAAAATCCATTTTGGATGCACAAGATTGGTTAAAAACCTTAATAGGATTAGAATAAGCCTAGGGAGGACGAAAACGACCTAAATGTTCCACCAATGACACAAAATGACACAAAATCACATAATGGATGCACCAGATTGGTTAAAAACCCTAAATGGATTCGAGTAAGCCTAGGGAGGACGAAAATGACCTAAATGTTCAACCAATGACACAGAATCACATATTGGATGCACAAGATTGGTTAAATACCCTAATTGGATTAGAATAAGCCTAGGGAGGACAAAAATGACCTAAATGTTCAACCAATGACACAAAATGACACAAAATCACATATTGGATGCACAAGATTGGTTAAAAACCCTAATTGGATTAGAATAAGCCTAGGGAGGACGAAATTGACCTAAATGTTCAACCAATGACACAAAATGACACTAAATAACATATTGGATGCACAAGATTGGTTAAAAACCCTAATTGGATTAGAATAAGCCTAGGGAGGACGAAAATGACCTAAACGTTCAACCAATGACACAAAATGACACAAAATCACATATTGGATGCACAAGATTGGTTAAAAACCCTAATTGGATTAGAATAAGCCTAGGGAGGACGAAGATGACCTAAACGTTCAACCAATGACACAAAATGACACAAAATCACATATTGGATTCACAAGAATGGTTAAAAACCCTAATTGGATTAGAAAAAGCTTAGGGAGGACGAAAATGAAATAATGTTCAACCAATGACACAAAATAGCACAAAATCACATATTGGATGCACAAGATTGGTTGAAAACCCTAATTGGATTAGAATAAGCCTAGGGAGGACGAAAATGACCTAAACGTTCAACCAATGACACAAATTGACACAAAATCACATATTGGATGCACAAGATTGGTTAAAAACCCTAATTGGATTAGAATAAGCCTAGGGAGGACGAAGATGACCTAAACGTTCAACCAATGACACAAAATGACACAAAATCACATATTGGATGCACAAGAATGGTTAAAAACCCTAATTGGATTAGAATAAGCTTAGGGAGGACGAAAATGAAATAATGTTCAACCAATGACACAAAATAGCACAAAATCACATATTGGATGCACAAGTTTGGTTAAAAACCCTAATTGGATTAGAAAAAGCCTAGGGAGGAAGAAAATGACCTAAACGTTCAACCAGTGACACAAAATGACACAAAATCACATATTGGATGCACAAGATTGGTTAAAAACCCTAATTGGATTAGAATAAGCCTAGGGAGGACGAAAATGACCTAAACGTTCAACCAATGACACAAAATGACACAAAATCACATATTGGATGCACAAGATTGGTTAAAAACCCTAATTGGATTAGAATAAGCTTAGGGAGAACGAAAATGAGCTAAATGTTCAACCAATGACACAAAATAAAACAAAATCACATATTGGATGCACAAGATTGGTTAAAAACCCTAATTGGATTAGAATAAGCCTAGGGAGGACGAAAATGGCATAAACGTTCAACCAATGACACAAAATGACACAAAATCACATATTGGATGTACAAGATTGGTTAAAAACCCTAATTGGATTAGAATAAGCATAGGGAGGACGAAAATGACCTAAACGTTCAACCAATGACACAAAATGACACCAAATCACATATTGGATGCACTAGATTGGTTAAAAACCCTAATTGGATTACAATAAGCCTAGGGAGGACGAAAATGACGTAAATGTTCAACCAATGACACAAAATGACACAAAAGCACATATTGGATGCACAAGATTGGTTAAAACCCCTAATTGGATTAGAATAAGCCAAGGCCGAAAATGACCTAAACGTTCAACCAATGACAAAAAATGACTCAAAATCACATATTGGATGCACAAGATTGGTTAAAAACCCTAATTGGATGAGAATAACCCTAGGGAGGCAAAAATGACCTAAATGTTCAACCAATGACACAAAATCACATATTGGATGCACAAGATTGGCTAAAAACCCTAATTGGATTAGAATAAGCATAGGGAGGACGAAAATGACCTAAATGTTCAACCAATGACAGAAAATGACAGAAAATCACATATTGGATGCACAAGATTGGTTAAAAACCCTAATTGGATTAGAATAAGCCTAGGGAGGACGAAAATGACCTAAACGTTCAACCAATGAAACAAAATGACACAAAATCACATATTGGATGCACAAGATTGGTTAAAAACCCTAATTGGATTAGAATAAGCTTAGGGAGGACGAAAATGAGCTAAATGTTCAACCAATGACACAAAATAGCACAAAATCACATATTGGATGCACAAGATTGGCTAAAAACCCTAATTGGATTAGAATAAGCATAGGGAGGACGAAAATGACCTAAACGTTCAACCAATGACACAAAATGACACAAAATCACATATTGGATGCACAAGATTGGTTAAAAACCCTAATTCGATTAGAATAAGCCTAGGGAGGACGAAAATGACCTAAATGTTCAACCAATGACACAAAATCACAGATTGGATGCACAAGATTGGTTAAAAACCCTAATTGGATTAGAATAAGCCTTGGGAGGACGAAAATGACCAAAATGTTCAACCAATGACACAAAATCACATATTGGATGCACAAGATTGGTTAAAAATCCTAATTGGATTAGAATAGGCCTAGGGAGGACGAAAATGACCTAAATGTTCAACCAATGACACAAAATGACAAAAAATCACATATTGGATGCACAAGATTGGTTAAAAACCCTAATTGGATTAGAATAAGCCTAGGGAGGATGAAAATGACCTAAATGTTCAACCAATGACACAAAATCACATATTGGATGCACAAGATTGGTTAGAAACCCTAATTGGATTAGAATAAGCCTAGGGAGGACGAAAATGACCTAAATGTTCAACCAATGACACAAAATCACATATTGGATGCACAAGATTGGTTAAAAACCCTAATTGGATGAGAATAAGCCTAGGGAGGCAAAAATGACCTAAATATTCAACCAATGACACAAAACTACATATTGGATGCACAAGATTGGCTAAAAACCCTAATTGGATTAGAATAAGCATAGGGAGGACGAAAATGACCTAAATGTTCAACCAATGACAGAAAATGACAGAAAATCACATATTGGATGCACAAGATTGGTTAAAAACCCTAATTGGATTAGAATAAGCCTAGGGAGGACGAAAATGACCTAAACGTTCAACCAATGACACAAAATCACATATTGGATGCACAAGATTGGTTAAAAACCCTAATTGGATTAGAATAAGCTTAGGGAGAACGAAAATGAGCTAAATGTTCAACCAATGACACAAAATGAAACAAAATCACATATTGGATGCACAAGATTGGTTAAAAACCCTAATTGGATTAGAATAAGCCTAGGGAGGACGAAAATGGCATAAACGTTCAACCAATGACACAAAATGACACAAAATCACATATTGGATGTACAAGATTGGTTAAAAACCCTAATTGGATTAGAATAAGCATAGGGAGGACGAAAATGACCTAAACGTTCAACCAATGACACAAAATGACACAAAATCACATATTGGATGCACAAGATTGGTTAAAAACCCTAATTCGATTAGAATAAGCCTAGGGAGGACGAAAATGACCTAAATGTTCAACCAATGACACAAAATCACAGATTGGATGCACAAGATTGGTTAAAAACCCTAATTGGATTAGAATAAGCCTTGGGAGGACGAAAATGACCAAAATGTTCAACCAATGACACAAAATCACATATTGGATGCACAAGATTGGTTAAAAATCCTAATTGGATTAGAATAGGCCTAGGGAGGACGAAAATGACCTAAATGTTCAACCAATGACACAAAATGACAAAAAATCACATATTGGATGCACAAGATTGGTTAAAAACCCTAATTGGATTAGAATAAGCCTAGGGAGGATGAAAATGACCTAAATGTTCAACCAATGACACAAAATCACATATTGGATGCACAAGATTGGTTAGAAACCCTAATTGGATTAGAATAAGCCTAGGGAGGACGAAAATGACCTAAATGTTCAACCAATGACACAAAATCACATATTGGATGCACAAGATTGGTTAAAAACCCTAATTGGATGAGAATAAGCCTAGGGAGGCAAAAATGACCTAAATGTTCAACCAATGACACAAAATCACATATTGGATGCACAAGATTGGCTAAAAACCCTAATTGGATTAGAATAAGCATAGGGAGGACGAAAATGACCTAAATGTTCAACCAATGACAGAAAATGACAGAAAATCACATATTGGATGCACAAGATTGGTTAAAAACCCTAATTGGATTAGAATAAGCCTAGGGAGGACGAAAATGACCTAAACGTTCAACCAATGAAACAAAATGACACAAAATCACATATTGGATGCACAAGATTGGTTAAAAACCCTAATTGGATTAGAATAAGCTTAGGGAGGACGAAAATGAGCTAAATGTTCAACCAATGACACAAAATAGCACAAAATCACATATTGGATGCACAAGATTGGCTAAAAACCCTAATTGGATTAGAATAAGCATAGGGAGGACGAAAATGACCTAAACGTTCAACCAATGACACAAAATGACACAAAATCACATATTGGATGCACAAGATTGGTTAAAAACCCTAATTGGATTAGAATAAGCCTAGGGAGGACGAAAATGACCTAAACGTTCAACCAATGACACAAAATCACAAATTTGATGCACAAGATTGGTTAAAAACCCTAATTGGATTAGAATAAGCCTAGGGAGGACGAAAATGACCTAAATGTTTAACCAATGACACAAAATGGCACAAACTCACATATTGGATGCACAAGATTGGTTAAAAACCCTAATTGGATTAGAATAAGCCTAGGGAGGACGAAAATGACCTAAACGTTCAACCAATGACACAAAATCACATATTGGATGCACAAGATTGGTTAAAAAACCTAATTGGATTAGAATAAGCCTAGAGAGGACGAAAATGACCTAAACGTTCAACCAATGACACAAAATCACATATTTGATGCACAAGATTGGTTAAAAACCCTAATTGGATTAGAATAAGCCTAGGGAGGACAAAAATGACCTAAATGTTCAACCAATGACACAAAATGGCACAAAATCACATATTGGATGCACAAGATTGATTAAAAACCCTAATTGGATTAGAATAAGCATAGGGAGGACGAAAATGACCTAAATGATCAACCAATGACACAAAATGACACAGAATCACATATTGGATGCACAAGATTGGTTAAAAACCCTAATTGGATTAGAATAAGCCTAGGGAGGACGAAAATGACCTAAACGTTCAACCAATGACACAAAATCACATATTGGATGCACAAGATTGGTTAAAAACCCTAATTGGATTAGAATAAGCTTAGGGAGGACGAAAATGAGCTAAATGTTCAACCAATGACACAAAATGACACAAAATCACATATTGGATGCACAAGATTGGTTAAAAACCCTAATTGGATTAGAATAAGCCTAGGGAGGACGAAAATGACCTAAATGTTCAACCAATGACACAAAATCACATATTGGATGCACAAGATTGGTTAAAAACCCTAATTGGATTAGAATAAGCCTAGGGAGGACGAAAATGACCTAAATGTTGAACCATTGACACAAAATGACACAAAATTACATATTGAATGCACAAGATTGGTTAAAAACCCTAATTGGATTAGAATAAGCCTAGGGAGGACGAAAATTACCTAAATGTTCAACCAATGACACAAAATCACATGTTGGATGCACAAGATTGGTTAAAAACCCTAATTGGATTAGAATAAGCCTAGGGAGGACGAAAATGACCTAAATGTTCAACCAATGACACAAAATCACATATTGGATGCACAAGATTGGTTAAAAACCCTAATTGGATTAGAATAAGCCTAGGGAGGACGTAAATGACCTAAATATTCAACCATTGACACAAAATGACACAAAATCACATATTGGATGCACAAGATTGGTTAAAAACCCTAATTGGATTAGAATAAGCCTAGGGAGGACGAAAATGACCTAAATGTTCAACCAATGACACAAAATCACATATTGGATGCACAAGATTGGTTAAAAACCGTAATTGGATTAGAATAAGCCTAGGGAAGACGAAAATGACCTAAATGTTCAACCAATGACACAAGATGACACAAAATCACATATTGGATGCACAAGATTGGTTAAAAACCCTAATTGGATTAGAATAAGCCTAGGGAGGACGAAAATGACCTAAATGTTCAACCAATGACACAAAATCACATATTGGATGCACAAGATTAATTAAAAACCCTAATTGGATTAGAATAAGCCTAGGGAGGACGAAAATGACCTAAATGTTCAACCAATGAAGCAAAATCACATATTGGATGCACAAGATTGGTTAAAAACCCTAATTGGATTAGAATAAGCCTAAGGAGGACGAAAATGACCTAAATGTTGAACCAATGACACAAAATGACACAAAATCACATATTGGATGCACAAGATTGGTTAAAAACCCTAATTGGATTAGAATAAGCCTAGGGAGGACGAAAATGACCTAAATGTTCAACCAATGACACAAAATCACATATTGGATGCACAAGATTGGTTAAAAACCCTAATTGGATTAGAATAAGCCTATGGAGGACGAAAATGACCTAAATGTTCAACCAATGACACAAAATGATATGATCCTATTTCTCATGAATCACTATAAGGATCGTTCTAGGTTGGAAACTTACAAATTGGATCCAAAACCGCGTATTGCTGGATAACGGAATAAACGGAGCTGCGAAACTCAGAATCGGCCGATTCCAAAACGAGGTGAAAGATGACGTTCTGAAACGCAAGTTAGGATGTTGAATCGCCGAAAACAAGTTTGTAGAACTCGAGATATGATTGCAGGTTATTGAACACGAAAATTGGCACAATTTGTGAATTAGGGTTTGATGTAAAGGAAACCGAAAATTATAAAGAAACAAAATATGGATTAGGTTGAGAAGATGAAGAAGGCGCCACAATCAAGGATGATTGATAAGCCAATGAAGAATCGCCACAATGGTAAGGAAGCCATTGATAAGACTCAAACAAGTTCTAATCCAAGAACTCAAAGAGGAGACCTAACTCACTCACAAATCTCATTAGAGAAATTATTAATTCATTCCAAAAAAAATCCCTTCAATAAGGTTACAAAATCATAGTTATAGTAAAATTATCTCTAAACCTAAATGGGTCATAAGTGACACCATTCTCTAGGCCCAAATTGGGCTTACATCATTTTTTTTTTTTATAAAAATAAACTAAATGTAAGGAAGCAAAGTATCTTCACTTACATATAACATCAACTAAGTCTATATTAAAACTATTAGAATTCCAAATTAAAGCAAACTAAGAATTATTACAAACCAAATGAAAATAAATAAAGTTCATCCTAATTTATTAAAAATATGGATCATCTTCATGCTCTTGAGATCCTTATCACAAAATGACACAAAATCACATATTGGATGCACAAGATTGGTTAAAAACCCTAATTGGATTAGAATAAGCCTAGGGAGGACGAAAATGACCTAAATGTTCAACCAATGACACAAAATCACATATTGGATGCACAAGATTGGTTAAAAACCCTAATTGGATTAGAATAAGCCTAGGGAGGACGAAAATGACCTAAATGTTCAACCAATGACACAAAATCACATATTGGATGCACAAGATTGGTTAAAAACCCTAATTGGATTAGAATACGCCTAGGGAGGACGAAAATGACCTAAATGTTCAACCAATGACATAAAATCACATATTGGATGCACAAGATTGGTTAAAAACCCTAATTGGATTAGAATAAGCCTAGGGAGGACGAAAATGACCTAAATGTTCAACCAATGACACAAAATCACATATTGGATGCACAAGATTGGTTAAAAACCCTAATTGGATTAGAATAAGCCTAGGGTGGACCAAAATGACCTAAATGTTCAACCAATGACACAAAATCACATATTGGATGCACAAGATTGGTTAAAAACCCTAATTGGATTAGAATAAGTCTAGGGAGGACGAAAATGACCTAAATGTTCAACCAATGACACAAAATCACATATTCGATGCACAAGATTGGTTAAAAGCCCTAATTGGATTAGAATAAGCCTAGGGAGGACGAAAATGACCTAAATGTTCAACCAATGACACAAAATCACATATTGGATGCACAAGATTGGTTAAAAACCCTAATTGGATTAGAATAAGCCTAGGGAGGACGAAAATGACCTAAATGTTCAACCAATGACACAAAATCACATATTGGATGCACAAGATTGGTTAAAAACCCTAATTGGATTAGAATTAGCCTAGGGAGGACGAAAATGACCTAAATGTTCAACCAATGACACCAAATCACATATTGGATGCACAAGATTGGTTAAAAACCCTAATTGGATTAGAATAAGCCTAGGGAGGACGAAAATGACCTAAATGTTCAACCAATGACACAAAATCACATATTGGATGCACAAGATTGGTTAAAAACCCTAATTGGATTAGAATAAGCCTAGGGAGGACGAAAATGACCTAAATGTTCAACCAATGACACAAAATGACACAAAATCACATATTGGATGCACAAGATAGGTTAAAAACCCTAATTGGATGAGAATAAGCCAAGGGAGGCAAAAATGACCTAAATGTTCAACCAATGACACAAAACTACATATTGGATGCACAAAATTGGCTAAAAACCCTAATTCGATTAGAATAAGCATAGGGAGGACGAAAATGACCTAAATGTTCAACCAATGACACAAAATGACAGAAAATCACATATTGGATGCACAAGATTGGTTAAAAACCCTAATTGGATTAGAATAAGCGTAGGGAGAACGAAAATGAGCTAAATGTTCAACCAATGACACAAAATGACACAAAATCACATATTGGATGCACAAGATTGGTTAAAAACCCTAATTGGATTAGAATAAGCCTAGGGAGGACGAAAATGACATAAACGTTCAACCAATGACACAAAATCACATATTGGATGCACAAGATTGGTTAAAAACCCTAATTGGATTAGAATAAGCTTAGGGAGGACGAAAATGAGCTAAATGTTCAACCAATGACACAAAATAGCACAAAATAACATATTGGATGCACAAGATTGGCTAAAAACCATAATTGGATTAGAATAAGCATAGGGAGGACGAAAATGACCTAAACGTTCAACCAATGACACAAAATGACACAAAATCACATATTGGATGCACTAGATTGGTCAAAAACCCTAATTGGATTACAATAAGCCTAGGGACGACGAAAATGACCTAAATGTTCAACCAATGACACAAAATGACACAAAATCACATATTGGATGCACAAGATTGGTTAAAAACCCTAATTGGATTAGAATAAGCCTAGGGAGGACGAAAATGACCTAAATGTTCAACCAATGATACAAAATCAGATATTGGATGCACAAGATTGGCTAAAAACCCTAATTGGATTATATTAAGCCTAGGGAGGACGAAAATGACCTAAATGTTCAACCAATGACACAAAATCACATATTGGATGCACAAGATTGGTTAAAAACCCTAATTGGATTAGAATAAGCCTAGGGAGGACGAAAATGACCTAAATGTTCAACCAATGACACAAAATCACATATTGGATGCACAAGATTGGTTAAAAACCCTAATTGGATTAGAATAAGCCTAGGGAGGACGAAAATGACCTAAATGTTCACCCAATGACACAAAATCACATGTTGGATGCACAAGATTGGTTAAAAACCCTAATTGGATTAGAATAAGCCTACGGAGGACGAAATAGACCTAAATGTTCAACCAATGACACAAAATCACATATTGGTTGCACAAGATTGGTTAAAAACCCTAATTGGATTAGAATAAGCCTAGGGAGGACGAAAATGACCTAAATGTTCAATCAATGACACAAAATCACATATTGGATGCACAAGATTGGTTAAAAACCCTAATTGGATTAGAATAAGCCTAGGGACGACGGAAATGACCTAAATGTTCAACCAATGACACAAAATGACACAAAATCACATATTGGATGCACAAGATTGGTTAAAAACCCTAATTGGATTAGAATAAGCCTAGGGAGGACGAAAATGACCTAAATGTTCAACCAATGACACAAAATCACATACTGGATGCACAAGATTGGTTAAAAAGCCTAATTGGCGTAGAATAAGCCTAGGGAGGACGAAAATGACCTAAATGTTCAACCAATGACACAAAATCACATATTGGATGCACAAGATTGGTTAAAAACCCTAATTGGATTAGAATAAGCCTAGGGAGGACGAAAATGACCTAAATGTTCAACCAATGACACAAAATGACACAAAATCACATATTGGATGCACAAGATTGGTTAAAAACCCTAATTGGATTAGAATAAGCCTAGGGAGGACGAAAATGACCTAAATGTTCAACAAATGACACAAAATGACACAAAATCACATATTCGATGCACAAGATTGGTTAAAAACCCTAATTGGATTAGAATAAGCATAGGGAGGACGAAAATGACCTAAATGTTTAACCAATGACACAAAATCACATATTGGATGCACAAGATTGGTTAAAAACCCTAATTGGATTAGAATAAGCCTAGGGAGGACGAAAATGACCTAAATGTTCAACCAATGACAAAAAATGACACAAAATCACATATTGGATGCCCAATATTGGTTAAAAACCCTAATTGGATTAGAATAAGCCTAGGGAGGACGAAAATGACCTAAATGTTCAACCAATGACACAAAATCACATATTGGATGCACAAGATTGGTTAAAAACCCTAATTGGATTAGAATAAGCCTAGGGAGGACGAAAATGACCTAAATGTTCAACCAATGACACAAAATCACATATTGGATGCACAAGATTGGTTAAAAACCCTAATTGGATTAGAATAAGCCTAGGGAGGATGAAAATGACCTAAATGTTCAACGAATGACACAAAATCACATATTGGATGCACAAGATTGGTTAGAAACCCTAATTGGATTAGAATAAGCCTAGGGAGGACGAAAATGACCTAAATGTTCAACCAATGACACATAATCTCATATTGGATGCACAAGATTGGTTAAAAACCCTAATTGGATTAGAATAAGCCTAGGGAGGACGAAAATGACCTAAATGTTCAACCAATGACACAAAATGACACAAAATCACATATTGGATGCACAAGATTGATTAAAAACCCTAATTGGATTAGAATAAGCCTAGGGAGGACGAAAATGACCTAAATGTGCAACCAATGACACAAAATCACATATTGGATGCACAAGATTGGTTAAAAACCCTAAATGGATTAGAATAAGCCTATGGAGGACGAAAATGACCTAAATGTTCAACCAATGACACAAAATGACACAAAATCACATATTGGATGCACAAGATTGGTTAAAAACCCTAATTGGATTAGAATAAGCCTAGGGAGGACGAAAATGACCTAAATGTTCAACCAATGACACAAAATGACACAAAATCACATATTGGATGCACAAGATTGGTTAAAAACCCTAATTGGATTAGAATAACCCTAGGGAGGACGAAAATGACCTCAATGTTCATCCAATGACACAAAATGACACAAAATCCCACATTGGATGCACAAGATTGGTTAAAAACCCTAATTGGATTAGAATAAGTCTAGGGAGGACGAAAATGACCTAAATGTTCAACCAATGACACAAAATCACATATTGGATGCACAAGATTGGTTAAAATTCCTAATTGGATTAGAATAAGCCTAGGGAGGACGAAAATGACCTTAATGTACAACCAATGACACAAAATGACACAAAATGACATATTGGATGCACAAGATTGGTTAAAAACCCTAATTGGATTTGAATAAGCCTAGGGAGGACGAAAATGACCTAAATGTTCAACCAATGACACAAAATCACATATTGGATGCACAAGATTGGTTAAAAACCCTAATTGGATTAGAATAAGCCTAGGGAGGACGAAAATGACCTAAATGTTCAACCAATGACACAAAATGACAGAAAATCACGTATTGGTTGCACAAGATTGGTTAAAAACCCTAATTGGATTGGAATAAGCCTAGGGAGGACGAAAATGACCTAAATGTTCAACCAATGACACAAAATCACATATTGCATGCACAAGATTGGTTAAAAACCCTAATTGGATTAGAATAAGCCTAGGGAGGACAAAGATGACCTAAATGTTCAACCAATGACATAAAATCACATATTGGATGCACAAGATTGGTTAAAAACCCTAATTGGATTAGAATAAGCCTAGGGAGGACGAAAATGACCTAAATGTTCAACCAATAACACAAAATGACACAAAATCACATATTGGATGCACAAGATTGGTTAAAAACCCTAATTGGATTAGAATAAGCCTAGGGAGGACGAAAATGACCTAAATGTTCAACCAATGACACAAAATGACACAAAATCACATATTGGATGCACAAGATTGGTTAAAAACCCTAATTGGATTAGAATAAGCCTAGGGACGACAAAAATGACCTAAGTGTTCAACCAATGACACAAAATCACATATTGGATGCACAACATTGGTTAAAAACCGTAATTGGATTAGAATAAGCCTAGGGAGGACAAAAATGACCTAAATGTTCAACCAATGACACAAAATGACACAAAATCACATATTTGATGCACAAGATTGGTTAAAAACCCTAATTGGATTAGAATAAGCCTAGGGAGGACGAAAATGACCTAAATGTTCAACAAATGACACAAAATGACACAAAATCACATATTGGATGCACAAGATTGGTTAAAAACCCTAATTGGTTTAGAATAAGCTAAGGGAGGACGAAAATTACGTAAATGTTCAACCAATGACACAAAATGACAAAAAATGACATATTGGATGCACAAGATTGGTTAAAAACCCTAATTGGATTAGAATAAGCCTAGGGAGGACGAAAATGACCTAAATGTTCAACCAATGACACAAAATGACACAAAATCACATATTGGATGCACAAGATTGGTTAAAAACCCTAATTGGATTAGAATATGCCTAGGGAGGACCAAAATGACCTAAATGTTCAACCAATGACACATAATGACACAAAATCACATATTGGATGCACAAGATTGGTTAAAAACCCTAATTGGATTAGAATAAGCCTAGGGAGGACGAAAATGACCTAAATGTTCAACCAATGACACAAAATGACACAAAATCACATATTGGATGCACAAGATTGGTTAAAAACCCTAATTGGATTAGAATAAGCCTAGGGAGGACGAAAATGACCTAAATGTTCAACCAATGACACAAACTCACATATTGGATGTACAAGATTGGTTAAAAACCGTAATTGGATTAGAATAAGCCTAGGGCGGACGAAAATGACCTAAATGTTCAACCAATGACACAAAATCACATATTGGATGCACAAGATTGGTTAAAAACCCTAATTGGATTAGAATAAGCCTAGGGAGGACGAAAATGACCTAAATGTTCAACCAATGACACAAAATGACACAAAATCACATATTAGATTCACAAGATTGGTTAAAAACCCTAATTGGATTAGAATAAGCCTACGGAGGAGGAAAATGACCTAAATGTTCAACAAATGACACAAAATGACACAAAATCACATATTGGATGCACAAGATTGGTTAAAAACCCTAATTGGATTAGAATAAGCCTAGGGAGGACGAAAATGACCTAAATGTTCAACAAACGACACAAAATGACACAAAATCACATATTGGATGCACAAGATTGGTTAAAAACCCTAATTGGATTAGAATAAGCCTAGGGAAGACGAAAATGACCTAAATGTTCAACCAATGACACAAAATCACATATTGGATGCACAAGATTGGTTAAAAACCCTAATTGGATTAGAATAAGCCTAGGGAGGACGAAAATGACCTAAATGTTCAACCAATGACACAAAATCAATAATTGGATGCACAAGATTGGTTAAAAACCCTAATTGGATTAGAATAAGACTGGGGAGGACGAAAATGACCTAAATGTTCAACCAATGACACAAAATCACATATTGGATGCACAAGATTGGTTAAAAACCCTAATTGGATTAGAATAAGCCTAGGGAGGACGAAAATGACCTAAATGTTCAACCAATGACACAAAATCACATATTGGATGCACAAGATTGGTTAAAAACCCTAATTGGAATAGAATAACCCTAGGGAGGACGAAAATGACCTAAATGTTCAACCAATGACACAAAATGACACAAAATCACATATTGGATGCACAAGATTGGTTAAAAACCCTAATTGGATTAGAATAAGCCTAGGGAGGACGAAAATGACCTAAATGTTCAACCAATGACACAAAATGACATATTGTATGCACAAGATTGGTTAAAAACCCTAATTGGATTAGAATAAGCCTAGGGAGGACGAAAATGACCTAAATGTTCAACCAATGACACAAAATGACAAAAAATCACATATTGGATGCACAAGATTGGTTAAAAATCCTAATTCGATTAGAATAAGCCTAGGGAGGACGAAAATGACCTAAATGTTCAACCAATGACACAAAATCACATATTGGATGCACAAGATTGGTTAAAAACCCTAATTGGATTAGAATAAGCCTAGGGAGGACGAAAATGACCTAAATGTTCAACCAATGACACAAAATGACACAAAATCACATATTGGATGCACAAGATTGGTTAAAAACCCTAATTGGATTAGAATAAGCCTAGGGAGGACGAAAATGACCTCAATGTTCAACCTATGACACAAAATGACACAAAATCACATATTGGATGCACAAGATTGGTTAAAAACCCTAATTGGATTAGAATAACCCTAGGGAAGACGAAAATGACCTAAATGTTCAACCAATGACACAAAATGACACAAAATCACATATTGGATGCACAAGATTGGTTAAAAACCGTAATTGGATTAGAATAAGCCTAGGGAGGATGAAAATGACCTAAATGTTCAACCAATGACACAAAATGACACAAAATCACATATTGGATGCACAAGATTGGTTAAAAACCCTAATTGGATTAGAATAAGCCTAGGGAGGACGAAAATGACCTAAATGTTCAACCAAATTACACAAAATGATACAAAATCACATTTAGGATGCACAAGATTGGTTAAAAACCCTAATTGGATTAGAATAAGCCTAGGGAGGACGAAACTGACCTAAATGTTCAACCAATGACACAAAATCACATATTGGATGCACAAGATTGGTTCAAAACCCTAATTGGATTAGAATAAGCCTCGGGAGGACGAAAATGACCTAAATGTTCAACCAATGACACAAAATCACATATTGGATGCACAAGATTGGTTAAAAACCCTAATTGGATTAGAATAAGCCTAGGGAGGACGAAAATGACCTAAATGTTCAACCAATGACACAAAATCACACAAAATCACATATTGGATGCACAAGATTGGTTAAAAACCCTAATTGGATTAGAATAAACCTAGGGAGGACAAATATGACCTAAATGTTCAACCAATGACACAAAATCACATATTGGATGCACAAGATTGGTTAAAAACCCTAATTGGATTAGAATAAGCCTAGGGAGGACGAAAATGACCTAAATGTTCAACCAATGACACAAAATGACACAAAATCACATATTGGATGCTCAAGATTGGTTAAAAACCCTAATTGGATTACAATAAGCCTAGGGAGGACGAAAATGACCTAAATGTTCAACCAATGACACAAAATCACATATTGGATGCACAAGATTGGTTAAAAACCCTAATTGGATTAGAATAAGCCTAGGGAGGACGAAAATGACCTAAATGTTCAACCAATGACACAAAATGACAGAAAATCACATATTGGATGCACAAGATTGGTTAAAAACCCTAATTGGATTAGAATAAGCCTATGGAGGACGAAAATGATCTATATGTTCAACCAACGACACAAAATGAAACAAAATCACATATTGGATGCACAAGATTGGTTTAAAACCCTAATTGGATTAGAATAAGCCTAGGGAGGACGAAAATGACCTAAGTGTTCAACCAATGACACAAAATCACATATTGGATGCACAAGATTGGTTAAAAACCCTAATTGGATTAGAATAAGCCTAGGGAGGACGAAAATGACCTAAATGTTCAACCAATGACACAAAATCACATATTGGATGCACAAGATTGGTTAAAAACCCTAATTGGATTAGAATAAGCCTAGGGAGGACGAAATTGATCTAAATGTTCAACCAATGAGACAAAATCACATATTGGATGCACAAGATTGGTTAAAAACACTAATTGGGTTAGAATAAGCCTAGGGAGGACGAAAATGACCTAAATGTTCAACCAATGACACAAAATCACATATTGGATGCACAAGATTGGTTAAAAACCCTAATTGGATTAGAATAAGCCTAGGGAGGACCAAAATGACCTAACTGTTCAACCAATGACACAAAATGCACAAAATCACATATTGGATGCACAAGATTGGTTAAAAACCCTAATTGGATTAGAATAAGCCTAGGGAGGACGAAAATGACCTAAATGTTCAACCAATGACACAAAATCACATATTGGATGCACAAGATTGGTTAAAAACCCTAATTGGATTAGAATAAGCCTAGGGAGGACGAAAATGACCTAAATGTTCAACCAATGACACAAAATCACATATTGGATGCACAAGATTGGTTAAAAACCCTAATTGGATTAGAATAAGCCTAGGGAGGACGAAAATGACCTAAATGTTCAACCAATGACAGAAAATCACATATTGGATGCACGAGATTGGTTAAAAACCCTAATTGGATTAGAATAAGCCTAGGGAGGACGAAAATGACCTAAATGTTCAACCAATGACACAAAATCACATATTGGATGCACAAGATTGGTTAAAAACCCTAATTGGATTAGAATAAGCCTAGGGAGGACGAAAATGACCTAAATGTTCAACCAATGACACAAAATCACATATTGGATGCACAAGATTGGTTAAAAACCCTAATTGGATTAAAAAGATCCTAGGGAGGACGAAAAAGACCTAAATGTTCAACCAATGACACAAAATGACACAAAATCACATATTGGATGCACAAGATTGGTTAAAAACCCTAATTGGATTAGAAAAAGCCTAGCGAGGACGAAAATGACCTAAATGTTCAACCAATGACACAAAATCACATATTGGATGCACAAGATTGGTTAAAAACCGTAATTGGATTAGAATATGCTCAGGGAGGACGAAAATGACCTAAATGTTCAACCAATGACACAAAATGACACAAAATCACATATTGGATGCACAAGATTCGTTAAAAACCCTAAATGGACTAGAATAAGCCTAGGGAGGACGAAAACGACCTAAATGTTCAACCTATGACACAAAATGACACAAAATGACATATTGGATGCACAAGATTGGTTAAAAACCCTAATTGGATTAGAATAAGCCTAGGGAGGACGAAAATGACCTAAATGTTCAACCAATGACACAAAATCACATATTGGATGCACAAGATTGGTTAAAAACCCTAATTCGATTAGAATAAGCCTAGGGAGGACGAAAATGACCTAAATGTTCAACTAATGACACAAAATCACCTATTGGATGCACAAGATTGGTTAAAAACCCTAATTGGATTAGAATAAGCCTAGGGAGGACGAAAATTACCTAAATGTTCAACCAATGACACAAAATGACACAAAATCACATATTGGATGCACAAGATTGGTTTAAAACCCTAATTGGATTAGAATAAGCCTAGGGAGGACGAAAATGACCTAAATGTTCAACCAATTACACAAAATAACACAAAGTCACATATTGGATGCACAAGATTGGTTAAAAATCCTAATTGGATTAGAATAAGCCTATGGAGGACGAAAATGACCTAAATGTTCAACCAATGACACAAAATGACACAAAATCACATATTGGATGCACAAGATTGGTTAAAAACCCTAATTGGATTAGAATAAGCCTAGGGAGGACGAAAATGACCTAAATGTTCAACCAATGACACAAAATGACAAAAAATCACATATTGGATGCACAAGATTGGTTAAAAACCCTAATTGGATTAGAATAAGCCTAGGGAGGATGAAAATGACCTAAATGTTCAACCAATGACACAAAATGACACAATATCACATATTGGATGCACAAGATTGGTTTAAAACCCTAATTGGATTAGAATAAGCCTAGGGAGGACGAAAATGACCTAAATGTTCAACCAATGACATAAAATGACACAAAATCACATATTGGATACACAACATTGGTTAAAAACCTAATTGGATTAGAATAAGCCAGGGAGGACAAAAATGACCTAAATGTTCAACCAATGACACAAAATGACACAAAATCACATATTGGATGCACAAGATTGGTTAAAAACCCTAATTGGATTAGAATAAGCCTAGGGAGGACGAAAATGACCTAAATGTTCAACCAATGACACAAAATGACAAAAAATCACATATTGGATGCACAAGATTGGTTAAAAACCCTAATTGGATTAGATTAAGCCTAGGGAGGACGAAAATGACCTAAATGTTCAACCAATGACACAAACTCACATATTGGATGCACAAGATTGGTTAGAAACCCTAATTGGATTAGAATAAGCCTAGGGAGGACGAAAATGACCTAAATGTTCAACCAATGACACAAAATCACATATTGGATGCACAAGATTGGTTAAAAACCCTAATTGGATGAGAATAAGCCTAGGGAGGCAAAAATGACCTAAATGTTCAACCAATGACACAAAACTACATATTGGATGCACAAGATTGGCTAAAAACCCTAATTGGATTAGAATAAGCATAGGGAGGACGAAAATGACCTAAATGTTCAACCAATGACAGAAAATGACAGAAAATCACATATTGGATGCACAAGATTGGTTAAAAACCCTAATTGGATTAGAATAAGCCTAGGGAGGACGAAAATGACCTAAACGTTCAACCAATGACACAAAATGACACAAAATCACATATTGGATGCACAAGATTGGTTAAAAACCCTAATTGGATTAGAATAAGCTTAGGGAGAACGAAAATGAGCTAAATGTTCAACCAATGACACAAAATAAAACAAAATCACATATTGGATGCACAAGATTGGTTAAAAACCCTAATTGGATTAGAATAAGCCTAGGGAGGACGAAAATGGCATAAACGTTCAACCAATGACACAAAATGACACAAAATCACATATTGGATGTACAAGATTGGTTAAAAACCCTAATTGGATTAGAATAAGCATAGGGAGGACGAAAATGACCTAAACGTTCAACCAATGACACAAAATGACACAAAATCACATATTGGATGCACAAGATTGGTTAAAAACCCTAATTGGATTAGAATAAGCCTAGGGAGGACGAAAATGACCTAAATGTTCAACCAATGACACAAAATCACATATTGGATGCACAAGATTGGTTAAAAACCCTAATTGGATTAGAATAAGCCTAGGGAGGACGAAAATCACCTAAATGTACAACCAATGACACAAAATCACATATTGGATGCACAAGATTGGTTAAAAACCCTAATTGGATTAGAATAAGCCTAGGGAGGACGAAAATGACCTAAATGTTCAACCAATGACACAAAATGAAACAAAATCACATATTGGATGCACAAGATTGGTTAAAACCCCTAATTGGATTAGAATAAGCCTAGGGAGGACGAAAATGACCTAAATGTTCAACCAATGACACAAAATTACACAAAATCACATATTGGATGCACAAGATTGGTTAAAAACCCTAATTGGATTAGAATAAGCCTAGGGAGGACGAAAATGACCTAAATGTTCAATCAATGACACAAATCACATATTGGATGCACAAGATTGGTTAAAAACCCTAATTGGATTAGAATAAGCCTAGGGAGGACGAAAATGACCTAAATGTTCACCCAATGACACAAAATCACATGATGGATGCACAAGATTGGTTAAAAACCCTAATTGGATTAGAATAAGCCTAGGGAGGACGAAATAGACCTAAATGTTCAACCAATGACACAAAATCACATATTGGTCGCACAAGATTGGTTAAAAACCCTAATTGGATTAGAATAAGCCTAGGGAGGACGAAAATGACCTAAATGTTCAACCAATGACACAAAATCACATATTGGATGCACAAGATTGGTTAAAAACCCTAATTGGATTAGAATAAGCCTAGGGAGGACGAAAATGACCTAAATGTTCAATCAATGACACAAAATCACATATTGGATGCACAAGATTGTTTAAAAACCCTTATTGGATTAGAATAAGCCTAGGGTGGACGAAAATGACCTAAATGTTCAACCAATGACACAAAATCACATATTGGATGCATAAGATTGGTTAACAACCTTAATTGGATTAGAATAAGCCTAGGGAGGACGAAAAAGACCTAAATGTTCAACCAATGACACAAAATGACACAAAATCACATATTGGATGCACAAGATTGGTTAAAAACCCTAATTGGATTAGAATAAGCCTAGGGAGGACGAAAATGACCTAAATGTTCAACCAATGACACAAAATCACATATTGGATGCACAAGATTGGTTAAAAACCCTAATTGGATTAGAATAAGCCTAGGGAGGACGAAAATGACCTAAATGTTCAACCAATCACAAAATCACATATTTGATGCACAAGATTGGTTAAAAACCCTAATTGGATTAGAATAAGCCTAGGGAGGACGAAAATGACCTAAATGTTCAACCAATGACACAAAATGACACAAAATCACATATTGGATGCACAAGATTGGTTAAAAACCCTAATTGGATTAGAATAAGCCTAGGGAGGACGAAAATGACCTAAATGTTCAACCAATGACACAATATGACAAAAAATCACATATTGGATGCACAAGATTGGTTAAAAACCCTAATTGGATTAGAATAGGCCTAGGGAGGACGAAAATGATCTAAATGTTCAACCAATGACACAAAATGATACAAAATCACGTATTGGATGCACAAGATTGGTTAAAAACCCTAAGTGGATTAGAATAAGCCTACGGAGGACGAAAATGACCTAAATGTTCAACCAATGACACAAAATCACATATTGGATGCACAAGATTGGTTAAAAACCCTAATTGGATTAGAATAAGCCTAGGGAGGACGAAAATGACCTAAATGTTCAACCAATGACACAAAATCACATATTGGATGCACAAGATTGGTTAAAAACCATAATTGGATTAGAATAAGCCTAGGGAGGACGAAAATGACGTAAATGTTCAACCATTGACACAAAATGACACAAAATCACATATTGGATGCACAAGATTGGTTAAAAACCCTAAGTGGATTAGAATAAGCCTAGGGAGGACGAAAATGACCTAAATGTTCAACCAATGACACAAAATCACATATTGGATGCACAAGATTGGTTATATACCCTAATTGGATTAGAATAAGCCTAGGGAGGACGAAAATGACCTAAATGTTCAACCAATGACACAAAATGACACAAAATCACATATTGGATGCACAAGATTGGTTAAAAACCCTAATTGGATTAGAATAAGCCTAGGGAGGACGAAAATGACCTAAATGTTCAACCAATGACACAAAATCACATATTGGATGCACAAGATTGGTTAAAAACCCTGATTAGATTAGAATAAGCCTAGGGAGGACGAAAATAACCTAAATGTTCAACCAATGACACAAAATGACACAAAATCACATATTGGATGCATAAGATTGGTTAAAAACCCTAATTGGATTAGAATAAGCCTAGGGAGGACGAAAATGACCTAAATGTTCAACCAATGACACAAAATCACATATTGGTTGCACAAGATTGGTTAAAAACCCTAATTGGATTAGAATAAGCCTAGGGAGGACGAAAATGACCTAAATGTTCAACCAATGACACAAAATCACATATTGGTTGCCCAAGATTGGTTAAAAACCCTAATTGGATTAGAATAAGCCTAGGGAGGACGAAAATGACCTAAATGTTCAACCAATGACACAAAATCACATATTGGATGCACAAGATTGGTTAAAAACCCTAATTGGATTAGAATAAGCCTAAGGAGGGCGAAAATGACCTAAATGTTCAACCAATGACTCAAAATCACAAATTGGATGCACAAGATTGGTTAAAAACCCTAATTGGATTAGAATAAGCCTAGGGAGGACGAAAATGACCTAAATGTTCAACCACTGACACAAAATCACATATTGGATGCACAAGATTGGTTAAAAACCCTAATTGGATTAGAATAAGCCTAGGGAGGACGAAAATGACCTAAATGTTCAACCAATGACACAAAATCACATATTGGATGCACAAGATTGGTCAAAATCCCTAATTGGATTAGAATAAGCCTAGGGAGGACGAAAATGACCTAAATGTTCAACCAATGACACAAACTCACATATTGGATGCACAAGATTGGTTAAAAACCCTAATTGGATTAGAATAAGCCTAGGGAAGACGAAAATGACTTAAATGTTCAACCAATGACACAAAATGACACAAAATCACATATTGGATGCACAAGATTGGTTAAAAACCCTAATTGGATTAGAATAAGCCTAGGGAGGACGAAAATGACCTAAATGTTCAACCAATGACACAAAATCACATATTGGATGCACAAGATTGGTTAAAAACCCTAACTGGATTAGAATAAGCCTAGGGAACACGAAAACGACCTAAATGTTAAACCAATGACACAAAATGACACAAAATCACATATTGGATGCACAAGATTGGTTAAAAACCCTAATTGGAATAGAATAAGCCTAGGGAGGACGAAAATGACCTAAATGTTCAACCAATGACACAAAATGACACAAAATCACATATTGGATGCACAAGATTGCTTAAAAACCGTAATTGGATTAGAATAAGCCTAGGGAGGACGAAAATGACCTAAATGTTCAACCAATGACACAAAATCACATATTGGATGCACAAGATTGGTTAAAAACCCTAATTGGATTAGAATAAGCCTAGGGAGGACGAAAATGACCTAAATGTTCATCCAATGACACAAAATCACATATTGGATGCACAAGATTGGTTAAAAACCCGAATTGGATTAGAATAAGCCTAGGGAGGACGAAAATGACCTAAATGTTCAACCAATGACACAAAATCACATATTGGATGCACAAGATTGGTTAAAAACCCTAATTGGATTAGAATAAGCCTAGGGAGGACCAAAATGACCTAACTGTTCAACCAATGACACAAAATGCACAAAATCACATATTGGATGCACAAGATTGGTTAAAAACCCTAATTGGATTAGAATAAGCCTAGGGAGGACGAAAATGACCTAAATGTTCAACCAATGACACAAAATCACATATTGGATGCACAAGATTGGTTAAAAACCCTAATTGGATTAGAATAAGCCTAGGGAGGACGAAAATGACCTAAATGTTCAACCAATGACACAAAATCACATATTGGATGCACAAGATTGGTTAAAAACCCTAATTGGATTAGAATAAGCCTAGGGAGGACGAAAATGACCTAAATGTTCAACCAATGACACAAAGTCACATATTAGATGAACAACATTGGTTAAAAACCCTAATTGGATTAGAATAAGCCTAGGGAGGACGAAAATTACCTAAATGTGCAACCAATGACACAAAATCACATATTGGATGCGCAAGATTGGTAAAAAACCCTAATTGGATTAGAATAAGCCTAGCGAGGACGAGAATGACCTAATTGTATTACCAATAACACAAAATCACTTATTATATGCACAAGATTGGTTAAAAACCCTAATTGGATTAGAATAAGCATAGAGAGGACCAAAATGACCTAAATGTTTAACCAATGACACAAAATCACATATTGGATGCACAAGATTGGTTAAAAATCCTAATTGGATTAGAATAAGCCTAGGGAGGACGAAAATGACCTAAATGTTCAACCAATGACACAAAATCACATATTGGATGCACAAGATTGGTTAAAAACCCTAATTGGATTAGAATAAGCCTAGGGAGGACGAAAATGACCTAAATGTTCAACCAATGACACAAAATCACATATTGGATGCACAAGATTGGTTAAAAACCCTAATTGGATTATAATAATCCTAGGGAGGACGACAATGACCTAAATGTTCAACAAATGACACAAAATGACAAAAAATCACATATTGGATGCACAAGATTGGTTAAAAACCCTAATTGGATTAGAATAAGCCTAGGGAGGACGAAAATGACCTAAATGTTCAACCAATGACACAAAATCACATATTGGATGCACAAGATTGGTTAGAAACCCTAATTGGATGAGAATAAGCCTAGTGAGGACGAAAATGATCTAAATGTTCAACCAATGACACAAAATGATACAAAATCACATATTGGATGCACAAGATTGGTTAAAAACCCTAATTGGATTAGAATAAGCCTAGGGAGGACGAAAATGACCTAAATGTTCAACCAATGACACAAAATCACATATTGGATGCACAAGATTGGTTAAAAATCTAATTGGATTAGAATAAGCCTAGGGAGGACCAAAATGACCTAAATGTTCAACCAATGACACAAAATGCACAAAATCACATATTGGATGCACAAGATTGGTTAAAAACCCTAATTGGATTAGAATAAGCCTAGGGAGGACGAAAATGATCTAAATGTTCAAGCAATGAGACAAAATCACATATTGGATGCACAAGATTGGTTAAAAACCCTAATTGGATTAGAATAAGCCTAGGGAGGACGAAAATGACCTAAATGTTCAACCAATGACACAAAATCACATATTGGATGCACAAGATTGGTTAAAAACCCTAATTGGATTAGAATAAGCCTAGGGAGGACGAAAATGACCTAAATGTTCAACCAATGACACAAAATCACATATTGGATGCACAAGATTGGTTAAAAACCCTCATTGGATTAGAATAAGCCTAGGGAGGACGAAAATGACCTAAATGTTCAACCAATGACACAAAATCACATATTGGATGCACAAGATTGGTTAAAAACCCTAATTGGATTAGAATAAGCCTAGGGAGGACGAAAATGACCTAAATGTTCAACCAATGACACAAAATGACACAAAATCACATATTGGATGCACAAGATAGGTTAAAAACCCTAATTGGATGAGAATAAGCCAAGGGAGGCAAAAATGACCTAAATGTTCAACCAATGACACAAAACTACATATTGGATGCACAAAATTGGCTAAAAACCCTAATTCGATTAGAATAAGCATAGCGAGGACGAAAATGACCTAAATGTTCAACCAATGACACAAAATGACAGAAAATCACATATTGGATGCACAAGATTGGTTAAAAACCCTAATTGGATTAGAATAAGCGTAGGGAGAACGAAAATGAGCTAAATGTTCAACCAATGACACAAAATGACACAAAATCACATATTGGATGCACAAGATTGGTTAAAAACCTTAATTGGATTAGAATAAGCCTAGGGAGGACGAAAATGACATAAACGTTCAACCAATGACACAAAATCACATATTGGATGCACAAGATTGGTTAAAAACCCTAATTGGATTAGAATAAGCTTAGGGAGGACGAAAATGAGCTAAATGTTCAACCAATGAAACAAAATAGAACAAAATCACATATTGGATGCACTAGATTGGTTAAAAACCCTAATTGGATTACAATAAGCCTAGGGAGGACGAAAATGACCTAAATGTTCAACCAATGACACAAAATGACACAAAATCACATATTGGATGCACAAGATTGGTTAAAAACCCTAATTGGATTAGAATAAGCCTAGGGAGGACAAAAATGACCAAAACGTTCAACCAATGACACAAAATGACACAAAATAGCACAAAATCACATATTGGATGCACAAGATTGGCTAAAAACCATAATTGGATTAGAATAAGCATAGGGAGGACGAAAATGACCTAAACGTTCAACCAATGACACAAAATGACACAAAATCTCATATTGGATGCACTTGATTGGTCAAAAACCCTAATTGGATTACAATAAGCCTAGGGAGGACGAAAATGACCTAAATGTTCAACCAATGACACAAAATGACACAAAATCACATATTGGATGCACAAGATTGGTTAAAAACCCTAATTGGATTAGAATAAGCCTAGGGAGGACGAAAATGACCTAAATGTTCAACCAATGACACAAAATCACATATTGGATGCACAAGATTGGTTAAAAACCCTAATTGGATTAGAATAAGCCTAGCAAGGACGAAAATGACCTAAATGTTCAACCAATGACACAAAATGACACAAAATCACATATTGGATGCACAAGATTGGTTAAAAACCCTAATTGGATTAGAATAAGCCTAGGGAGGACAAAAATGACCTAAATGTTCAACCAATGACACAAAATCACATATTGGATGCACAAGATTGGTTAAAAACCCTAATTGGATTAGAATAAGCCTAGGGAGGACGAAAATGACCTAAATGTTCAACCAATGACACAAAATGACACAAAATCACATATTGGATGCACAAGATAGGTTAAAAACCCTAATTGGATGAGAATAAGCCAAGGGAGGCAAAAATGACCTAAATGTTCAACCAATGACACAAAACTACATATTGGATGCACAAAATTGGCTAAAAACCCTAATTCGATTAGAATAAGCATAGGGAGGACGAAAATGACCTAAATGTTCAACCAATGACACAAAATGACAGAAAATCACATATTGGATGCACAAGATTGGTTAAAAACCCTAATTGGATTAGAATAAGCGTAGGGAGAACGAAAATGAGCTAAATGTTCAACCAATGACACAAAATGACACAAAATCACATATTGGATGCACAAGATTGGTTAAAAACCTTAATTGGATTAGAATAAGCCTAGGGAGGACGAAAATGACATAAACGTTCAACCAATGACACAAAATCACATATTGGATGCACAAGATTGGTTAAAAACCCTAATTGGATTAGAATAAGCCTAGGGAGGACGAAAATGACCTAAACGTTCAACCAATGACACAAAATGACACAAAATCACATATTGGATGCACAAGATTGGTTAAAAACCCTAAGTTGATTAGAATAAGCTTAGGGAGAACGAAAATGAGCTAAATGTTCAACCAATGACACAAAATGACACAAAATCACAGATTGGATGCACAAGATTGGTTAAAAACCCGAATTGGATTAGAATAAGCGTTGGGAGGACGAAAATGACATAAACGTTCAACCAATGACACAAAATGACACAAAATCACATATTGGATGCACAAGATTGGTTAAAAACCCTAATTGGATTAGAATAAGCATAGGGAGGACGAAAATGACCTAAATGTTCAACCAATGACACAAAATGACACAAAATCACATATTGGATGCACAAGATTGGTTAAAAACCCTAATTGGATTAGAATACGCCTAGGGAGGACGAAAATGACCTAAATGTTCAACCAATGACACAAAATCACATGTTGGATGCACAAGATTGGTTAAAAACCCTAATTGGATTTGAATAAGCCAAGGGAGGACGAAAATGACCTAAATGTTCAACCAATGACACAAAATGACACAAAATCACATATTGGATGCACAAGATTGGTTAAAAACCCTAATTGGATTAGAATAAGCCTAGGGAGGACGAAAATGACCTAAATGTTCAACCAATGACACAAAATCACATATTGGATGCACAAGATTGGTTAAAAACCCTAATTGGATTAGAATAAGCCTAGGGAGGACGAAAATGACCAACATGTTCAACCGATGACACAAAATGACACAAAATCACATATTAGATGCACAAGATTGGTTAAAAACCCTAATTGGATTAGAATAAGCCTAGGGAGGACGAAAAATGACCTAAATGTTCAACCGATGACACAAAATGACACAAAATCACATATTGGATGCACAAGATTGGTTAAAAACCCTAATTGGATTAGAATAAGCCTAGGGAGGACGAAAATGACCAAAATGTTCAACTGATGACACAAAATCACATATTGGATGCACAAGATTGGTTAAAAACCCTAATTGGATTAGAATAAGCCTAGGGAGGACGAAAATGACCTAAATGTTCAACCAATGACACAAAATGACACAAAATCACATATTGGATGCACAAGATTGGTTAAAAACCCTAATTGGATTAGAATAAGCCTAGGGAGGACGAAAATGACCTAAATGTTCAACCAATGACACAAAATCACATATTGGATGCACAAGATTGGTTAAAAACCCTAATTGGATTAGAATAAGCCTAGGGAGGACGAAAATGACCTAAATGTTGAACCATTGACACAAAATGACACAAAATTACATATTGAATGCACAAGATTGGTTAAAAACCCTAATTGGATTAGAATAAGCCTAGGGAGGACGAAAATTACCTAAATGTTCAACCAATGACACAAAATCACATGTTGGATGCACAAGATTGGTTAAAAACCCTAATTGGATTAGAATAAGCCTAGGGAGGACGAAAATGACCTAAATGTTCAACCAATGACACAAAATGACACAAATTCACATATAATATGCACAAGATTGGTTAAAAACCCTAATTGGATTAGAATAAGCCTAGGGAGGATGAAAATGAATTAAATGTTCAACGAATGACACAAAATGACACAAAATCACATATTGGATGCACAAGATTGGTTAAAAACCCTAATTGGATTAGAATAAGCCTAGGGAGGACGAAAATGACCTAAATGTTCAACCAATGACACAAAATCACATATTGGATGCACAAGATTGGTTAAAGACCTTAATTAGATTAGAATAGGCCTAGGGAGGACGAAAATGACCTAAATGTTCAACCAATGACACAAAATGACACAAAATCACATATTGGATGCACAAGATTGGTTAAAAACCCTAATTGGATTAGAATAAGCCTAGGGAGGACGAAAATGACCTAATTGGATTACCAATGACAAAAAATTACTTATTATATGCACAAGATTGGTTAAAAACCCTAATTGGATTAGAATAAGCCTAGGGAGGACGAAAATGACCTAAATGTTCAACCAATGACACAAAATCACATATTGGATGCACAAGATTGGTTAAAAACCCAAATTGGATTAGAATACGCCTAGGGAGGACGAAAATGACCTAAATGTTCAACCAATGACACAAAATGACACAAAATCACATATTGGATGCACAAGATTGGTTAAAAACCCTAATTGGATTAGAATAAGCCTAGGGAGGACGAAAATGACCTAAATGTTCAACCAATGAAACAAAGTGACACAAAATCACATATTGGATGCACTAGATTGGTCAAAAAACCCTAATTGGATTAGAATAAGCCTAGGGAGGACGAAAATGACCTATATGTTCAACCAATGACACGAAAGCACATATTGGATGCACAAGATTGGTTAAAAACCCTAATTGGATTAGAATAAGCCTAGGGAGGACGAAAATGACATAAATGTTTAACCAATGACACAAAATGACACAAAATCACATATTAGATGCACAAGATTGGTTAAAAACCCTAATTGGATTAGAATAAGCCTAGGGAGGACGAAAATGACCTAAATGTTCAACCAATGACACAAAATGACACAAAATCACATATTGGATGCACAAGATTGGTTAAAAACCCTAATTGGATTAGAATAAGCCTAGGGAGGACGAAAATGACCTAAATGTTCAACCAATGATACAAAATGACGCAAAATCACATATTGGACGCACAAGATTGGTTAAAAACCCTAATTGGATTAGAATAAGCCTAGGGAGGACGAAAATGACCTAAATGTTCAACCAATGACACAAAATGACACAAAATCACATATTGGATGCACAAGATTGGTTAAAAACCCTAATTGGATTAGAATAAGCCTAGGGAGGACGAAAATGACCTAAATGTTCAACCAAGGACACAAAATCACATATTGGATGCACAAGATTGGTTAAAAACCCTAATTGGATTAGAATAAGCCTAGGGAGGACGAAAATGACCTAAATGTTCAACCAATGACACAAAATCACATATTGGATGCACAAGATTGGTTAAAAACCCTAATTGGATTAGAATAAGCCTAGGGAGGACGAAAATGACCTAAATGTTCAACCAATGACACAAAATCACATATTGGATGCACAAGATTGGTTAAAAACCCTAATTGGATTAGAATACGCCTAGGGAGGACGAAAATGACCTAAATGTTCAACCAATGACATAAAATCACATATTGGATGCACAAGATTGGTTAAAAACCCTAATTGGATTAGAATAAGCCTAGGGAGGACGAAAATGACCTAAATGTTCAACCAATGACACAAAATCACATATTGGATGCACAAGATTGGTTAAAAACCCTAATTGGATTAGAATAAGCCTAGGGAGGACAAAAATGACCTAAATGTTCAACCAATGACACAAAATTACACAAAATCACATATTGGATACACAGGATTGGTTAAAAACCCTAATTGGATTAGAATAAGCCTAGGGAGGACGAAAATGACCTAAATGTTCAACCAATGACACAAAATCACATATTGGATGCACAAGATTGGTTAAAAACCCTAATTGGATTAGAATAAGCCTAGGGAGGACCAAAATGACCTAACTGTTCAACCAATGACACAAAATGCACAAAATCACATATTGGATGCACAAGATTGGTTAAAAACCCTAATTGGATTAGAATAAGCCTAGGGAGGACGAAAATGACCTAAATGTTCAACCAATGACACAAAATCACATATTGGATGCACAAGATTGGTTAAAAACCCTAATTGGATTAGAATAAGCCTAGGGAGGACGAAAATGACCTAAATGTTCAACCAATGACACAAAATCACATATTGGATGCACAAGATTGGTTAAAAACCCTAATTGGATTAGAATAAGCCTAGGGAGGACGAAATTGACCTAAAAGTTCAACCAATGACACAAAATCACATATTGGATGCACAAGATTGGTTAAAAACCCTAATTGGATTAGAATAAGCCTAGGGAGGACGAAAATGACCTAAATGATCAACCAATAACACAAAATGACACAAAATCACATATTGGATGCACATGATTGGTTAAAAACCATAATTGGATTAGAATAAGTCTAGGGAGGACGAAAATGACCTAAATGTTCAACCAATGACACAAAATGACACAAAATCACATATTGGATGCACAAGATTGGTTAAAAACCCTAATTGGATTAGAATAAGCCTAGGGAGGACGAAAATGACCTAAATGTTCAACCAATGACACAAAATCACATATTGGATGCACAAGATTGGTTAAAAACCCTCATTGGATTAGAATAAGCCTAGGGAGGACGAAAATGACCTAAATGTTCAACCAATGACACAAAATCACATATTGGATGCACAAGATTGGTTAAAAACCCTAATTGGATTAGAATAAGCCTAGGGAGGACGAAAATGACCTAAATGTTCAACCAATGACACAAAATGACACAAAATCACATATTGGATGCACAAGATAGGTTAAAAACCCTAATTGGATGAGAATAAGCCAAGGGAGGCAAAAATGACCTAAATGTTCAACCAATGACACAAAACTACATATTGGATGCACAAAATTGGCTAAAAACCCTAATTCGATTAGAATAAGCATAGGGAGGACGAAAATGACCTAAATGTTCAACCAATGACACAAAATGACAGAAAATCACATATTGGATGCACAAGATTGGTTAAAAACCCTAATTGGATTAGAATAAGCGTAGGGAGAACGAAAATGAGCTAAATGTTCAACCAATGACACAAAATGACACAAAATCACATATTGGATGCACAAGATTGGTTAAAAACCCTAATTGGATTAGAATAAGCCTAGGGAGGACGAAAATGACATAAACGTTCAACCAATGACACAAAATGACACAAAATCACATATTGGATGCACAAGATTGGTTAAAAACCCTAATTGGATTAGAATAAGCATAGGGAGGACGAAAATGACCTAAACGTTCAACCAATGACACAAAATGACACAAAATCACATATTGGATGCACAAGATTGGTTAAAAACCCTAATTGGATTAGAATATGCTTAGGGAGGACGAAAATGAGCTAAATGTTCAACCGATGACACAAAATGACACAAAATCACATATTGGATGCACAAGATTGGTTAAAAACCCGAATTGGATTAGAATAAGCCTAGGGAGGACGAAAATGACATAAACGTTCAACCAATGACACAAAATGACACAAAATGACATATTGGATGCACAAGAATGGTTAAAAACCCTAATTGGATTAGAATAAGCATAGGGAGGACGAAAATGACCTAAACGTTCAACCAATGACACAAAATGACACAAAATCACATATTGGATGCACTAGATTGGTTTAAAACCCTAATTGGATTACAATAAGCCTAGGGAGGACGAAAATGACCTAAATGTTCAACCAATGACACAAAATGACACAAAATCACATATTGGATGCACAAGATTGGTTAAAATCCCTAATTGGATTAGAATAAGCCTAGGGAGGACGAAAATGACCTAAATGTTCAACCAATGACACAAAATGACACAAAATCCTAGATTGGATGCACAAGATTGGGTAAAAACCCTAATTGGATTAGAATAAGCATAGGGAGGACGAAAATGACCTAAATGTTCAACCAATGACACAAAATGACACAAAATCACATATTGGATGCACAAGATTGCTTAAAAACCCTAATTGGATTAGAATAAGCCTAGGGAGGACGAAAATGACCTAAACGTTCAACCAATGACACAAAATGACACAAAATCACATATTGGATGCACAAGATTGGTTAAAAACCCTAATTGGATTAGAAAAAGCTTAGGGAGGACGAAAATGAGCTAAATGTTCAACCAATGAAACAAAATAGCACAAAATCACATATTGGATGACAAGATTGGTTAAAAACCCTAATTGGATTAGAATAAGCCTAGGGAGGACGAAAATGACCTAAACGTTCAACCAATGACACAAAATGACACAAAATCACATATTGGAAGCACTAGATTGGTTAAAAACCCTAATTGGATTACAATAAGCCTAGGGAGGACGAAAATGACCTAAATGTTCAACCAATGACACAAAATGACACAAAATCACATATTGGATGCACAAGATTGGTTAAAAACCCTAGTTGGATTAGAATAAGCCTAGGGAGGACGAAATTGACCTAAATGTTCAACCAATGACACAAAATGACACAAAATCACATATTGGATGAACAAGATTGGTTAAAAACCCTAGTTGGATTAGAATAAGCCTAGGGAGGACGAAATTGACCTAAATGTTCAACCAATGACACAAAATGACACAAAATCACATATTGGATGCACAAGATTGGTTAAAAACCCTAATTGGATTAGAATAAGCCTAGGGATGACGAAAATGACCTAAACGTTCAACCAATGACACAAAATCACATATTGGATGCACTAGATTGGTTCAAAACCCTAATTGGATTACAATAAGCCTAGGGAGGACGAAAATGACCTAAATGTTCAACCAATGACACAAAATGACACAAAATCACATATTGGATGCACAAGATTGGTTAAAAACCCTAATTGGATTAGAATAAGCCTAGGGAGGCCGAAAATGACCTAAACATTCAACCAATTACAAAAAATGACTCAAAATCACATATTGGATGCACAAGATTGGTTAAAAACCCTCATTGGATGAGAATAAGCCTAGGGAGGCAAAAATGACCTAAATGTTCAACCAATGACACAAAATCACATATTGGATGCACAAGATTGGCTAAAAACCCTAATTGGATTAGAATAAGCATAGGGAGGACGAAATGACCTAAATGTTCAACCAATGACACAAAATGACAGAAAATCACATATTGGATGCACAAGATTGGTTAAAAACCCTAATTGGATTAGAGTAAGCATAGGGAGGACGAACATGACCTAAACGTTCAACCAATGACACAAAATGACACAAAATCACATATTGGATGCACAAGATTGGTTAAAAATCCTAATTGGATTAGAATAAGCCTAGGGAGGACGAAAATCACCTAAACGTTCAACCAATGACAAAAAATGACTCAAAAGCACATATTGGATGCACAAGCTTGGTTAAAAACCCTAATTCGATTAGAATAAGCCTAGGGAGGACAAAAACGACCTAAATGTTCAACCAATGACACAAAATGACACAAAATCACAGATTGGATGCACAAGATTGGTTAAAAATCCTAATTGGATTAGAATAATCCTTGGGAGGACGAAAATGACCTAAATGTTCAACCAATGACACAAAATCACATATTGGATGCACAAGATTGGTTAAAAATACTAATTTGATTAGAATAAGCCTAGGGAGGATGAAAATGAACTAAATGTTCAACCAATGACACAAAATGACAAAAAATCACATATTGGATGCACAAGATTGGTTAAAAACCCTAATTGGATTAGAATAAGCCTAGGGAGGACGAAAATGACCTAAATGTTCAACCAATGACACAAAATCACATATTGGATGCACAAGATTGGTTAAAAACCCTAATTGGATTAGAATAAGCCTAGGGAGGACGAAAATGACCTAAATGTTCAACCAATGACACAAAATCACATATTGGATGCAGCAGATTGGTTAAAAACCCTAATTGGATTAGAATAAGCCTAGGGAGGACGAAAATGACCTAAATGTTCAACCAATAACACAAAATGATAAAAAAATCACATATTGGATGCACAAGATTGGTTAAAAACCCTAATTGGATTAGAATAAGCCTAGGGAGGACGAAAATGACCTAAATGTTCAACCAATGACACAAAATCACATATTGGATGCACAAGATTGGTTAAAAACCCTAATTGGATTAGAATAAGCCTAGGGAGGACGAAAATAACCTAAATGTTCATCCAATGACACAAAATGACACAAAATCACATATTGGATGCACAAGATTGGTTAAAAACACTAATTGGATTAGAATAAGCCTAGGGAGGACGAAAATGACCTAAATGTTCAACCAATGACACAAAATCACATATTGGATGCACAAGATTGGTTAAAAACCCTAATTGGATTAGAATAAGCCTAGGGAGGACGAAAATGACGTAAATTTTCAACCAATGACACAAAATGACACAAAATCACATATTGGATGCACAAGATTGGTTAAAAACCCTAATTGGATTAAAAAGAGCCTAGGGAGGACAAAAATGACCTAAATGTTCAACCAATGACAAAAAGCACATATTGGATGCACAAGATTGGTTAAAAACCCTAATTGGATTAGAAAAAGGCTAGGGAGGACGAAAATGAC
>JBBPBQ010000008.1:19417920-19428458 GCA_037974755.1 Cicer yamashitae | reverse complement strand
TTCAACCAATGACACAAAATGACACAAAATCACATATTGGATGCACAAGATTGGTTAAAAACCCTAATTGGATTAAAAAGAGCCTAGGGAGGACAAAAATGACCTAAATGTTCAACCAATGACAAAAAGCACATATTGGATGCACAAGATTGGTTAAAAACCCTAATTGGATTAAAAAGAGCCTAGGGAGGACAAAAATGACCTAAATGTTCAACCAATGACAAAAAGCACATATTGGATGCACAAGATTGGTTAAAAACCCTAATTGGATTAGAAAAAGGCTAGGGAGGACGAAAATGACCTAAATGTTCAACCAATGACACAAAATGACACAAAATCACATATTGGATGCACAAGATTGGTTAAAAATCCTAATTGGATTAGAATAAGCCTAGGGAGGACGAAAATGACCTAAATGTGCAACCAATGACACAAAATCACATATTGGATGCACAAGATTGGTTAAAAACCCTAATTGGATTAGCATAAGCCTAGGGAGGACGAAAATGCCCTAAATGTTCAACCAATGACACAAAATGACACAAAATCACATATTGGATGCACAAGATTGGTTAAAAACCCTAATTGGATTAGAATAAGCCTAGGGAGGACGAAAATGACCTAAATGTTCAACCAATGACAAAAAATGACACAAAATCACACATTGGATGCACAAGATTTTTTAAAAACCTTAATTGGATTAGAATAAGCTAGCGAGGACGAAAATGACCTAAATGTTCAACCAATGACACAAAATGACACAAAATCACATATTGGATGCACAAGATTGGTTAAAAACCCTAATTGGATTAGAATAAGCCTAGGGAGGACGAAAATGACCTAAATGTTCAACCAATGACACAAAATTACACAAAATTACATATTGGATGCACAAGATTGGTTAAAAACCCTAATTGGATTAGAATAAGCCTAGGGAGGACGAAAATGACCTAAATGTTCAACCAATGACACAAAATCACATATTGGATGCACAAGATTGGTTAAAAACCCTAATTGGATTAGAATAAGCCTAGGGAGGACAAAAATGACCTAAATGTTCAACCAATTACACAAAATCACATATAGGATGCACAAGATAGGTTAAAAACCCTAATTGGATTAGAATAAGCCTAGGGAGGACGAAAATGACCTAAATGTTCAACCAATGACACAAAATCACATATTGGATGCACAAGATTGGTTAAAAACCCTAATTGGATTAGAATAAGCCTAGGGAGGACGAAAATGACCTTAATGTTCAACCAATGACACAGAATCACATATTGGTTGCACAAGATTGGTTAAATACCCTAATTGGATTAGAATAAGCCTAGGGAGGACGAAAATGACCTAAATGTTCAACCAATGACACAAAATCACATATTGGATGCACAAGATTGGTTAAAAACCCTAATTGGATTAGAATAAGCCTAGGGAGGACGAAAATGACCTAAATTCTCAACCAATGACACAAAATCACATATTGGATGCACAAGATTGGTTAAAAACCCTAATTGGATTAGAATAAGCCTAGGGAGGACGAAAATGACCTAAATGTTCAACCAATGACACAAAATGACACAAAATCACATATTGGATGCACAAGATTGGTTAACAACCCTAATTGGATTAGAATAAGCCTAGGGAGGACGAAAATGACCTAAATGTTCAACCAATGACACAAAATGACACAAAATCACATATTGGATGCACAAGATTAGTTAAAAATCCTAATTGGATTAGAATAAGCCTAGCGAGGACGAAAATGACCTAATTGGATTACCAATGACACAAAATCACTTATTATATGCACAAGATTGGTTAAAAACCCTAATTGGATTAGAATAAGCCTAGGGAGGACGAATATGACCTAAATGTTCAACCAATGACACAAAATGACACAAAATCACATATTGGATGCACAAGATTGGTTAAAAACCCTAATTGGATTAGAATAAGCCTAGGGACGACAAAAATGACCTAAATGTTCAACCAATGACACAAAATGACACAAAATCACATATTGGATGCACAAGATTGGTTAAAAACCGTAATTGAATTAGAATAAGCCTAGGGAGGACGAAAATGACCTAAATGTTCAACCAATGACACAAAATGACACAAAATCACATATTGGATGCACAAGATTGGTTAAAAACCCTAATTGGATTAGAATAAGCCTAGGGAGGACGAAAATGACCTAAATGTTCAACCAATGACACAAAATGACACAAAATCACATATTGGATGCACAAGATTGGTTAAAAACCCTAATTGGATTAGAATAAGCCTAGGGAGGACGAAAATGACCTAAATGTTCAACCAATGACACAAAATGACAAAAAATCACATATTGGATGCACAAGATTTGTTAAAAACCCTAATTGGATTAGAATAAGCCTAGGGAGGACGAAAATGACCTAAATGTTCAACCAATGACACAAAATCACATATTGAATGCACAAGATTGGTTTAAAACCCTAATTGGATTAGAATAAGCCTAGGGACGACGAAAATGACCTAAATTTTCAACCAATTACACAAAATAACACAAAGTCACATATTGGATGCACAAGATTGGTTAAAAATCCTAATTGGATTAGAATAAGCCTAGGGAGGACGAAAATGACCTAAATGTTCAACCAATGACACAAAATGACACAAAATCACATATTGGATGCACAAGATTGGTTAAAAACCCTAATTGGATTAGAATAAGCCTAGGGAGGACGAAAATGACCTAAATGTTCAACCGATGACACAAAATGACACAAAATCACATATTGGATGCACAAGAATGGTTAAAAACCCTAATTGGATTAGAATAAGCCTAGGGAGGACGAAAATGACCTAAATGTTCAACCAATGACACAAAATCACATATTGGATGCACAAGATTGGTTAAAAACCCTAATTGGATTAGAATAAGCATAGGGAGGACGAAAATGACCTAAACGTTCAACCAATGACACAAAATGACACAAAATCACATATTGGATGCACAAGATTGGTTAAAAACCCTAATTGGATTAGAATATGCTTAGGGAGGACGAAAATGAGCTAAATGTTCAACCGATGACACAAAATGACACAAAATCACATATTGGATGCACAAGATTGGTTAAAAACCCGAATTGGATTAGAATAAGCCTAGGGAGGACGAAAATGACATAAACGTTCAACCAATGACACAAAATGACACAAAATGACATATTGGATGCACAAGAATGGTTAAAAACCCTAATTGGATTAGAATAAGCATAGGGAGGACGAAAATGACCTAAACGTTCAACCAATGACACAAAATGACACAAAATCACATATTGGATGCACTAGATTGGTTTAAAACCCTAATTGGATTACAATAAGCCTAGGGAGGACGAAAATGACCTAAATGTTCAACCAATGACACAAAATGACACAAAATCACATATTGGATGCACAAGATTGGTTAAAATCCCTAATTGGATTAGAATAAGCCTAGGGAGGACGAAAATGACCTAAATGTTCAACCAATGACACAAAATGACACAAAATCCTAGATTGGATGCACAAGATTGGTTAAAAACCCTAATTGGATTAGAATAAGCCTAGGGAGGAAGAAAATGACCTAAATGTTCAACCAATGATACAAAATGACACAAAATCATATATTGGATGCACAAGATTGGTTAAAAATCCTAATTGGATTAGAATAAGCCTAGGGAGGCCGAAAATGACCTAAACGTTCAACCAATGACAAAAAATGACTCAAAAGCACATATTGGATGCACAAGATTGGTTAAAAACCCTAATTCGATTAGAATAAGCCTAGGGAGGACAAAAACGACCTAAATTTTCAACCAATGACACAAAATGACACAAAATCACAGATTGGATGCACAAGATTGGTTAAAAATCCTAATTAGATTAGAATAATCCTTGGGAGGACGAAAATGACCTAAATGTTCAACCAATGACACAAAATCACGTATTGGATGCACAAGATTGGTTAAAAATCCTAATTTGATTAGAATAAGCCTAGGGAGGATGAAAATGACCTAAATGTTCAACCAATGACACAAAATGACAAAAAATCACATATTGGATGCACAAGATTGGTTAAAAACCCTAATTGGATTAGAATAAGCCTAGGGAGGACGAAAATGTCCTAAATGTTCAATCAATGACACAAAATCACATATTGGATGCACAAGATTGGTTAAAAACCCTAATTGGATTAGAATAAGCCTAGGGAGAACGAAAATGACCTAAATGTTCAACCAATGACACAAAATGACAAAAAATCACATATTGGATGCACAAGATTGGTTAAAAACCCAAATTGGATTAGAATAAGCCTAGGGAGGACGAAGATGACCTAAATGTTCAACCAATGACACAAAATCCTAGATTGGATGCACAAGATTGGTTAAAAACCCTAATTGGATTAGAATAAGCCTAGGGAGGACGAAAATAACCTAAATGTTCAACCAATGACACAAAATCACATATTGGATGCACAAGATTGGTTAAAAACCCTAATTGGATTAGAATAAGCCTAGCGAGGACGAAAATGACCTAATTGGATTACCAATGACACAAAATCACATATTGGATGCACAAGATTGGTTAAAAACCCTAATTGGACTAGAATAAGCCCAAGGAGGACGAAAATGACCTAAATGTTCAACCAATGACACAAAATGACACAAAATCACATATTGGATGCACAAGATTGGTTAAAAACCCTAATTGGATTAGAATAAGCCTAGGGAGGACGAAAATGACCTAAATGTTCAACCAATGACACAAAATAACATATTGGATGCACAAGATTGGTTAAAAACGCTAATTGGATTAGAATAAGCCTAGGGAGGACGAAAATGACCTAATTGGATTATCAATGACACAAAATCACTTATTATATGCACAAGATTGGTTAAAAACCCTAATTGGATTAGAATAAGCCTAGGGAGGATGAAAATGACCTAAATGTTCAACCAATGACACAAAATGACACAAAATCACATATTGGATGCACAAGATTGGTTAAAAACCCTAATTGGATTAGAATAAGCTAAGGGAGGACGAAAATGACCTAAATGTTCAACCAATGACACAAAATGACACAAAATCACATATTGGATGCACAAGATTGGTTAAAAACCCTAATTGGATTAGAATAAGCCTAGGGAGGACGAAAATGACCTAAATGTTCAACCAATGACACAAAATCACATATTGGATGCACAAGATTGGTTAAAGACCTTAATTAGATTAGAATAGGCCTAGGGAGGACGAAAATGACCTAAATGTTCAACCAATGACACAAAATGACACAAAATCACATATTGGATGCACAAGATTGGTTAAAAACCCTAATTGGATTAGAATAAGCCTAGGGAGGACGAAAATGACCTAAATGTTCAACCAATGACGCAAAATCACATATTGGATGCACAAGATTGGTTTAAAACCCTAATTGGATTAGAATAAGCCTAGGGAGGATGAAAATGACCTAAATGTTCAACCAATGACACAAAATGACACAAAATCACATATTGGATGCACAAGATTGGTTAAAAACCTTAATTGGATTAGAATAAGCCTAGGGAGGACGAAAATGACCTAAATGTTCAACCAATGACACAAAATGACACAAAATCACATATTGGATGCACAAGATTGGTTAAAAACCCAAATTAGATTAGAATAAGCCTAGGGAGGACGAAAATGACCTAAATGTTCAACCAATGACACAAAATGACACAAAATCACATATTGGATGCACAAGATTGGTTAAAAACCCTAATTGGATTAGAATAAGCCTAGGGAGGACGAAAATGACCTAAATGTTCAACCAATGACACAAAATGACACAAAATCACATATTGGATGCACAAGATTGGTTAAAAACCCTAGTTGGATTATAATAAGCCTAGGGAGGACGAAAATGACCTAAATGTTCAACCAATGACACAAAATCACATATTGGATGCACAAGATTGGTTAAAAACCCTAATTGGATTAGAATAAGCCTAGGGAGGACGAAAATGACCTAAATGTTCAACCAATGACACAAAATGACACAAAATCACATATTGGATGCACAAGATAGGTTAAAAACCCTAATTGGATGAGAATAAGCCAAGGGAGGCAAAAATGACCTAAATGTTCAACCAATGACACAAAACTACATATTGGATGCACAAAATTGGCTAAAAACCCTAATTCGATTAGAATAAGCATAGGGAGGACGAAAATGACCTAAATGTTCAACCAATGACACAAAATGACACAAAATCACATATTGGATGCACAAGATTGGTTAAAAACCCTAATTGGATTAGAATAAGCCTAGGGAGGACGAAAATGACCTAAATGTTCAACCAATGACACTAAATGACACAAAATCACATATTGGATGCACAAGATTGGTTAAAAACCCTAATTGGATAAGAATAAGCCTAGGGAGGACGAAAATGACCTAAATGTTCAACCAATGACACAAAATGACACAAAATCACATATTGGATGCACAAGATTGGTTAAAAACCCTAATTGGATTAGAATAAGCCTAGGGAGGACGAAAATGACCTAAATGTTCAACCAATGATACAAAATGACGCAAAATCACATATTGGACGCACAAGATTGGTTAAAAACCCTAATTGGATTAGAATAAGCCTAGGGAGGACGAAAATGACCTAAATGTTCAACCAATGACACAAAATGACACAAAATCACATATTGGATGCACAAGATTGGTTAAAAACCCTAATTGGATTAGAATAAGCCTAGGGAGGACGAAAATGACCTAAATGTTCAACCAATGACACAAAACAACACATAATCACATATTGGATGCACAAGATTGGTTAAAAACCCTAATTGGATTAGAATAAGCCTGTGGAGGACGAAAATGACCTAAATGTTCAACCAATGACACAAAATCACATATTGGACGCACAAGATTGGTTAAAAACGCTAATTGGATTAGAATAAGCCTAGGGAGGACGAAAATGACCTAAATTTTCAACCAATGACACCAAATCACATATTGGATGCACAAGATTGGTTAAAAACCCTAATTGGATTAGAATAAGCCTAGGGAGGACGAAAATGACCTAAATGTTCAACCAATGACACAAAATGACACAAAATCACATATTGGATGCACAAGATTGGTTAAAAACCCTAATTGGATTAGAATAAGCCTAGGGAGGACGAAAATGACCTAAAAGTTCAACCAATGACACAAAATGACACAAAATCCCATATTGGATGCACAAGATTGCTTAAAAACCCTAATTGGATTAGAATAAGCCTAGGGAGGACGAAAATGACCTAAATGTTCAACCAATGACACAAAATCACATATTGGATGCACAAGATTGGTTAAAAACCCTAATTGGATTAGAATAAGCCTAGGGAGGACGAAAATGACCTAAATGTTCAACCAATGACACAAAATCACATATTGGATGCACAAGATTGATTAAAAACCCTATTTGGATTAGAATAAGCCTAGGGAGGACGAAAATGACCTAAATGTTCAATCAATGACACAAAATCACATACTGGATGCACAAGATTGGTTAAAAACCCTAATTGGATTAGAATAAGCCTAGGGAGGACGAAAATGACCTAAATGTTCAACCAATGACACAAAATGACACAAAATCACATATTGGATGCACAAGATTGGTTAAAAACCCTAATCGGCGTAGAATAAGCCTAGGGAGGACGAAAATGACCTAAATGTTCAACCAATGACACAAAATGGCACAAAATCACATATTGGATGCACAAGATTGGTTAAAAACCCTAATTGGATGAGAATAAGCCTAGGGAGGACGAAAATGACCTAAATGTTCAACCAATGACACAAAATGACACAAAATCACATATTGGATGCACAAGATTGGTTAAAAACCCTAATTGGATTTGAATAAGCATAGGGAGGACGAAAATGACCTAAATGTTCAACCAATGACACAAAATGACACAAAATCACATATTGGATGCACAAGATTGGTTAAAAACCCTAATTGGATTAGAATAAGCCTAGGGAGGACGAAAATGACCTAAACGTTCAACCAATGACACAAAATGACACAAAATCACATATTGGATGCACAAGATTGGCTAAAAATCGTAATTGGATTAGAATAAGCCTAGGGAGGACAAAAATGACCTAAATGTATAAACCAATGACACAAAATCACATATTGGATGCACAAGATTAGTTAAAAACCCTAATTGGATGAGAATAAGCCTAAGGAGGCAAAAATGACCTAAATGTTCAACCAATGACACAAAATCACATATTGGATGCACAAGATTGGGTAAAAACCCAAATTGGATTAGAATAAGCATAAGGAGGACGAAAATGACCTAAATGTTCAACCAATGACACAAAATGACACAAAATCACATATTGGATGCACAAGATTGCTTAAAAACCCTAATTGGATTAGAATAAGCCTAGGGAGGACGAAAATGACCTAAACGTTCAACCAATGACACAAAATGACACAAAATCACATATTGGATGCACAAGATTGGTTAAAAACCCTAATTGGATTAGAAAAAGCTTAGGGAGGACGAAAATGAGCTAAATGTTCAACCAATGAAACAAAATAGCACAAAATCACATATTGGATGCACAAGATTGGTTAAAAACCCTAATAGGATTAGAATAAGCCTAGGGAGGACGAAAATGACCTAAACGTTCAACCAATGACACAAAATGACACAAAATCACATATTGGATGCACAAGATTGGTTAAAAATCGTAATTGGATTAGAATAACCCTAGGGAGGACGAAAATGACCTAAATGTTCAACCAATGACACAAAATGACACAAAATCACAGATTGGATGCACAAGATTGGTTAAAAACCCTAATTGGATTATAATAAGCCTTGGGAGGACGAAAATGACCAAAATGTTCAACCAATGACAAAAAATCACATATTGGATGCACAAGATTGGTTAAAAATCGTAATTGGATTAGAATAGGCCTAGGGAGGACGAAAATGACCTAAATGTTCAACCAATGACACAAAATGACAAAAAATCACATATTGGATGCACAAGATTGGTTAAAAACCCTAATTGGATTAGAATAAGCCTAGGGAGGCCGAAAATGACCTAAACGTTCTACCAATGACAAAAAATGACTCAAAATCACATATTGGATGCACAAGATTGGTTAAAAACCCTAATTGGATGAGAATAAGCCTAGGGAGGACGAAAATGACCTAAACGTTCAAGCAATGACACAAAATGACACAAAATCACATATTGGATGCACTAGATTGGTTAAAAACCCTAATTGGATTACAATAAGCCTAGGGAGGACGAAAATGACCTAAATGTTCAACCAATGACACAAAATGACACAAAATCACATATTGGATGCACAAGATTGGTTAAAATCCCTAATTGGATTAGAATAGGCCTAGGGAGGACGAAAATGACCTAAATGTTCAACCAATGGCACAAAATGACACAAAATCCTAGATTGGATGCACAAGATTGGTTAAAAACCCTAATTGGATTAGAATAAGCCTAGGGAGGAAGAAAATGACCTAAATGTTCAACCAATGATACAAAATGACACAAAATCACATATTGGATACACAAGATTAGTTAAAAACCCTAATTGGATTAGAATAAGCCTAGGGAGGACGAAAATGACCTAAACGTTAAACCAATGACACAAAATGACACAAAATCACATATTGGATGCAGAAGATTGGTTAAAAATCCTAATTGGATTAGAGTAAGCCTAGGGAGGACGAAAATGACCTAAATGTATAAACCAATGACACAAAATCACAGATTGGATGCACAAAATTGGTTAAAAACCCTAATTGGATGAGAATAAGTCTAGGGAGGCAAAAATGACCTAAATGTTCAACCAATGACACAAAATCACATATTGGATGCACAAGATTGGGTAAAAACCCTAATTGGATTAGAATAAGCATAGGGAGGACGAAAATGACCTAAATGTTCAACCAATGACACAAAATGACACAAAATCACATATTGGATGCACAAGATTGCTTAAAAACCCTAATTGGATTAGAATAAGCCTAGGGAGGACGAAAATGACCTAAACGTTCAACCAATGACAGAAAATGACACAAAATCACATATTGGATGCACAAGATTGGTTAAAAACCCTAATTGGATTAGAAAAAGCTTAGGGAGGACGAAAATGAGCTAAATGTTCAACCAATGAAACAAAATAGCACAAAATCACATATTGGATGCACAAGATTGGTTAAAAACCCTAATTGGATTAGAATAAGCCTAGGGAGGACGAAAATGACCTAAACGTTCAACCAATGACACAAAATGACACAAAATCACAAATTGGATGCACTAGATTGGTTAAAAACCCTAATTGGATTACAATAAGCCTAGGCAGGACGAAAATGACCTAAATGTTCAACCAATGACACAAAATGACACAAAATCACATATTGGATGCACAAGATTGGTTAAAATCCCTAATTGGATTAGAATAAGCCTAGGGAGG
>JBBPBQ010000008.1:19400889-19416788 GCA_037974755.1 Cicer yamashitae | reverse complement strand
CATATTGGATGCACAAGATTGGTTAAAAACCCAAATTGGATTAGAATAAGCCTAGGGAGGACGAAAATGACCTAAATGTTCAACCAATGACACAAAATCCTAGATTGGATGCACAAGATTGGTTAAAAACCCTAATTGGATTAGAATAAGCCTAGGGAGGACGAAAATGATCTAAATGTTCAACCAATGACTCAAAAGCACATATTGGATGCACAAGATTGGTTAAAAACCCTAATTCGATTAGAATAAGCCTAGGGAGGACAAAAACGACATAAATGTTCAACCAATGACACAAAATGACACAAAATCACATATTGGATGCACAAGATTGGTTAAAAATCGTAATTGGATTAGAATAAGCTTAGGGAGGACGAAAATGACCTAAATGTTCAACCAATGACACAAAATGACAAAAAATCACATATTGGATGCACAAGATTGGTTAAAAACCCAAATTGGATTAGAATAAGCCTAGGGAGGACGAAAATGACCTAAATGTTCAACCAATGACACAAAATCCTAGATTGGATGCACAAGATTGGTTAAAAACCCTAATTGGATTAGAATAAGCCTAGGGAGGACGAAAATGAACTAAATGTTCAACCAATGACACAAAATCACATATTGGATGCACAAGATTGGTTAAAAACCCTAATTGGATTAGAATAAGACTAGGGAGGACGAAAATGACCTAAATGTTCAACAAATGACACAAAATCACATATTGGATGCACAAGATTGGTTAAAAACCCTAATTGGATTAGAATAAGCCTAGGGAGGACGAAAATGACCTAAATGTTCAACCAATGACACAAAATCACATATTGGATGCACAAGATTGGTTAAAAACCCTAATTGGATTAGAATAAGCCTAGGGAGGACGAAAATGACCTAAATGTTCAACCGATGACACAAAATGACACAAAATCAGATATTGGATGCACAAGATTGGTTAAAAACCCTAATTGGATTAGAATAAGCCTACGGAGGACGAAAATGACCTAAATGTTCAACCAATCAGAAAATCACATATTGGATGCACAAGATTGGTTAAAAACCCTAATTGGATTAGAATAAGCCTACGGAGGACGAAAATGACCTAAATGTTCAACAAATGACACAAAATGACACAAAATCACATATTGGATGCACAAGATTGGTTAAAAACCCTAATTGGATTAGAATAAGTCTAGGGAGGACAAAAATGACCTAAATATTCAACCAATGACAAAAAATCACATATTGGATGCACAAGATTGGTTAAAAACCCTAATTGGATTAGAATAAGCCTAGGGAGGACGAAAATGACCTAAATGTTCAACCAATGACACAAAATCACATATTGGATGCACAAGATTGGTTAAAAACCCTAATTGGATTAGAATAAGCCTAGGGAGGACGAAAATGACCTAAATGTTCAACCAATGACACAAAATCACATATTGGATGCACAAGATTGGTTAAAAACCCTAATTGGATTAGAATAAGCCTAGGGGGGACGAAAATGACCTAAATGTTCAACCAATGACACAAAATCACATATTGGATGCACAAGATTGGTTAAAAACCCTAATTGGATTAGAATAAGCCTAGGGAGGACGAAAATGACCTAAATGTTCAACCAATGACACAAAATCACATATTGGATGCACAAGATTGGTTAAAAACCCTAATTGGATTAGAATAAGCCTAAGGAGGACGAAAGTGACCTAAATGTTCAACCAATGACACAAAGTCACATATTGGATGCACAAGATTGGTTAAAAACTCTAATTGGATGAGAATAAGCCTAGGGAGGACGAAAATGACCTAAATGTTCAACCAATGACGCAAAATGACAAAAAATCACATATTGGATGCACAAGATTGGTTAAAAACCCTATTTGGATTAGAATAAGCCTAGGAAGGACGAAAATGACCTAAATGTTCAACCAATGACACAAAATGACACAAAATCACATATTGGATGCACAAGATTGGTTAAAAACCCTAATTGGATTAGAATAAGCCTAGGGAGGACGAAAATGACCTAAATGTTCAACCAATGACACAAAATCACATATTGGATGCACAAGATTGGTTAAAAACCCTAATTGGATTAATAAGAGCGTAGGGAGGACGAATGACCTAAATGTTCAACCAATGACACAAAATGACACAAAATCACACATTGGATGCACAAGATTGGTTAAAAACCTTAATTGGATTAGAATAAGCCTAGGGAGGACGAAAATGACCTAAATGTTCAACCAATGACAAAAAATCACATATTGGATGCACAAGATTGGTTAAAAACCCTAATTGGATTAGAATAAGCCTAGGGAGGATGAAAATGACCTAAATGTTCAACCAATGACACAAAATGACACAAAATCACATATTGGATGCTCAAGATTGGTTAAAAACCCTAATTGGATTAGAATAAGCCTAGGGAGGACGAAAATGACCTAAATGTTCAACCAATGACACAAAATCACATATTGGATGCACAAGATTGGTTAAAAACCCTAATTGGATTAGAATAAGCCTAGGGAGGACGAAAATGACCTAAATGTTCAACCAATGACACAAAATCACATATTGGATGCACAAGATTGGTTAAAAACCCTAATTGGATTAGAATAAGCCGAGGGAGGACCAAAATGACCTAAATGTTCAACCAATTACACAAAATCACATATTGGATGCACAAGATTGGTTAAAAACCCTAATTGGATTAGAATAAGCCTAGGGAGGACGAAAATGACCTAAATGTTCAACCAATGACACTAAATCACATATTGGATGCACAAGATTGGTTAAAAACCCTAATTGGATTAGAATAAGCCTAGGGAGGACGAAAATGACCTAAATGTTCAACCAATGACACAAAATCACATATTGGATGCACAAGATTGGTTAAAAACCCTAATTGGATTAGAATAAGCCTAGGGAGGACGAAAATGACCTAAATGTTCAACCAATGACACAAAATCACATATTGGATGCACAAGATTGGTTAAAAACCCTAATTGGATTAGAATAAGCCTAGGTAAGACGAAAATGACCTAAATGTTCAACCAATGACACAAAATCACATATTGGATGCACAAGATTGGTTAAAAACCCAAATTGGATTAGAATAAGCCGTGGGAGGAAGAAAATGACCTAAATGTTCAACCAATGACACAAAATGACACAAAATCACATATTGGTTGCACAAGATTGGTTAAAAACCCTAATTGGACTAGAATAAGCCTAGGGAGGACGAAAATGACCTAAATGTTCAACCAATGACACAAAATGACACAAAATCACATATTGGTTGCACAAGATTGGTTAAAAACCCTAATTGGATTAGAATAAGCCTAGGGAGGACGAAAATGACCTAAATGTTCAACCAATGACACAAAATGACACAAATTCACATATTGGATGCTCAAGATTGGTTAAAAACCCTAATTGGATTAGAATAAGCCTAGGGAGGACGAAAATGACCTAAATGTTCAACCAATGACACAAAATCACATATTGGATGCACAAGATTGGTTAAAAACCCTAATTGGATTAGAATAAGCCTAGGGAGGACGAAAATGAACTAAATGTTCAACAAATGACACAAAATCACATATTGGATGCACAAGATTGGTTAAAAACCCTAATTGGATTAGAATAAGCCTAGGGAGGACGAAAATGACCTAAATGTTCAACCAATGACACAAAATCACATATTGGATGCACAAGATTGGTTAAAAACCCGAATTAGATTAGAATAAGCCTAGGGAGGACGAAAATGACCTAAATGTTCAACCAATGATACAAAATGACACAAAATCACATATTGGATGCACAAGATTGGTTAAAAACCCTAATTGGATTAGAATAAGCCTAGGGAGGACGAAATTGACCTAAATGTTCAACCAATGACACAAAATGACACAAAATCACATATTGGATGCACAAGATTGGTTGAAAACCCTAATTGGATTAGAATAAGCCTAGGGAGGCAAAAATGACCTAAATGTTCAACCAATGACACAAAATCCCATATTGGATGCACAAGATTGGCTAAAAACCCTAATTGGATTAGAATAAGCATAGGGAGGACGAAAATGACCTAAATGTTCAACCAATGACACAAAATGACAGAAAATCACATATTGGATGCACTAGATTGGTTAAAAACCCTAATTCGATTACAATAAGCCTAGGGAGGACGAAAATGACCTAAATGTTCAACCAATGACACAAAATCACATATTGGATGCACAAGATTGGCTAAAAACCCTAATTGGATTAGAATAAGCCTAGGGAGGACGAAATTGACCTAAATGTTCAACCAATGACACAAAATGACACAAAATCACATATTGGATGCACAAGATTGGGTAAAAAGCCTAATTGGATTAGAATAAGCATAAGGAGGACGAAAATGACCTAAATGTTCAACCAATGACACAAAATGACACAAAATCACAAATTGGATGCACAAGATTGCTTAAAAACTCTAATTGGATTAGAATAAGCCTTGCGAGGACGAAAATGACCTAAACGTTCAACCAAAGACACAAAATGATACAAAGTCACATATTGGATGCACAAGATTGGTTAAAAACCCTAATTGGATTAGAATAAGTTAGGGAGGACGAAAATGAGCTAAATGTTCAACCAATGAAACAAAATAGCACAAAATCACATATTGGATGCACTAGATTGGTTAAAAACCCTAATTGGATTACAATAAGCCTAGGGAGGACGAAAATGACCTAAATGTTCAACCAATGACACAAAATGACACAAAATCACATATTGGATGCACAAGATTGGTTAAAATCCCTAATTGGATTAGAATAGGCCTAGGGAGGACGAAAATGACCTAAATGTTCAACCAATGGCACAAAATGACACAAAATCCTAGATTGGATGCACAAGATTGGTTAAAAACCCTAATTGGATTAGAATAAGCCTAGGGAGGAAGAAAATGACCTAAATGTTCAACCAATGATACAAAATGACACAAAATCACATATTGGATACACAAGATTAGTTAAAAACCCTAATTGGATTAGAATAAGCCTAGGGAGGACGAAAATGACCTAAACGTTAAACCAATGACACAAAATGACACAAAATCACATATTGGATGCACAAGATTGGTTAAAAATCCTAATTGGATTAGAGTAAGCCTAGGGAGGACGAAAATGACCTAAATGTATAAACCAATGACACAAAATCACAGATTGGATGCACAAAATTGGTTAAAAACCCTAATTGGATGAGAATAAGTCTAGGGAGGCAAAAATGACCTAAATGTTCAACCAATGACACAAAATCACATATTGGATGCACAAGATTGGGTAAAAACCCTAATTGGATTAGAATAAGCATAGGGAGGACGAAAATGACCTAAATGTTCAACCAATGACACAAAATGACACAAAATCACATATTGGATGCACAAGATTGCTTAAAAACCCTAATTGGATTAGAATAAGCCTAGGGAGGACGAAAATGACCTAAACGTTCAACCAATGACAGAAAATGACACAAAATCACATATTGGATGCACAAGATTGGTTAAAAACCCTAATTGGATTAGAAAAAGCTTAGGGAGGACGAAAATGAGCTAAATGTTCAACCAATGAAACAAAATAGCACAAAATCACATATTGGATGCACAAGATTGGTTAAAAACCCTAATTGGATTAGAATAAGCCTAGGGAGGACGAAAATGACCTAAACGTTCAACCAATGACACAAAATGACACAAAATCACATATTGGATGCACAAGATTGGTTAAAAATCGTAATTGGATTAGAATAAGCCTAGGGAGGACGAAAATGACCTAAATGTTCAACCAATGACACAAAATGACAAAAAATCACATATTGGATGCACAAGATTGGTTAAAAACCCAAATTGGATTAGAATAAGCCTAGGGAGGACGAAAATGACCTAAATGTTCAACCAATGACACAAAATCCTAGATTGGATGCACAAGATTGGTTAAAAACCCTAATTGGATTAGAATAAGCCTAGGGAGGACGAAAATGATCTAAATGTTCAACCAATGACTCAAAAGCACATATTGGATGCACAAGATTGGTTAAAAACCCTAATTCGATTAGAATAATCCTAGGGAGGACAAAAACGACATAAATGTTCAACCAATGACACAAAATGACAAAAAATCACATATTGGATGCACAAGATTGGTTAAAAACCCTAATTGGATTAGAATAAGCCTAGGGAGGACGAAAATGACCTAAATGTTCAACCAATGACACAAAATCACATATTGGATGCACAAGATTGGTTAAAAACCCTAATTGGATTAGAATAAGCCTAGGGAGGACGAAAATGACCTAAATGTTCAACCAATGACACAAAATTCTAGATTGGATGCACAAGATTGGTTAAAAACCCTAATTGGATTAGAATAAGCCTAGGGAGGACGAAAATGACCTAAACGTTCAACCAATGACACAAAATGACACAAAATCACATATTGGATGCACAAGATTGGTTCAAAATCCTAATTGGATTAGAATAAGCCTAGGGAGGACGAAAATGACCTAAATCTATAAACCAATGACACAAAATCACATATTGGATGCACAAGATTGGTTAAAAACGCTAATTGGATTAGAATAAGCCTAGGGAGGACGAAAGTGACCTAAATGTTCAACCAATGACACAAAATGACACAAAATCACATATTGGATGCACAAGATTGCTTAAAAACCCTAATTGGATTAGAATAAGCCTAGGGAGGACGAAAATGACCTAAACATTCAACCAATGACACAAAATGACAAAAAATCACATATTGGATGCACAAGATTGGTTAAAACCCCTAATTGGATTAGAATAAGCTTAGGGAGGACGAAAATGAGCTAAATGTTCAACCAACGAAACAAAATAGCACAAAATCACATATTGGATGCACAAGATTGGTTAAAAACCCTAATTGGATTAGAATAAGCCTAGGGAGGACGAAAATGACCTAAACGTTCAACCAATGACACAAAATGACACAAAATCACATATTGGATGCACTAGATTGGTTTAAAACCCTAATTGGATTACAATAAGCCTAGGGAGGACGAAAATGACCTAAATGTTCAACCAATGACACAAAATGACACAAAATCACATATTGGATGCACAAGATTGGTTAAAATCCCTGGATTAGAATAAGCCTAGGGAGGACGAAAATGACCTAAATGTTCAACCAATGACACAAAATGACACAAAATCCAAGATTGGATGCACACAATTGGTTAAAAACCCTAATTGGATTAGAATAAGCCTAGGGAGGACGAAAATGACCTAAACGTTCAACCAATGACACAAAATCACATATTGGATGCACAAGATTGGTTAAAAATCCTAATTGGATTAGAATAAGCCTAGGGAGGACGAAACTTACTTAAATGTTAAACCAATGATACAAAATCACAGATTGGATGCACAAGATTGGTTAAAAACCCTAATTGGATGAGAATAAGCCTAGGGAGGCAAAAATGACTTAAATGTTCAACCAATGACACAAAATCCCATATTGGATGCACAAGATTGGCTAAAAACCCTAATTGGATTAGAATAAGCATAGGGAGGACGAAAATGACCTAAATGTTCAACCAATGACACAAAATGACAGAAAATCACATATTGGATGCACAAGATTGGTTAAAAACCCTAATTGGATTAGAATAAGCCTAGGGAGGACGAAAATGACCTAAACATTCAACCAATGACACAAAATCACATATTGGATGCACAAGATTGGTTAAAAACCCTAATTGGATTAGAATAAGCTTAGGGAGGACGAAAATGAGTTAAATGTTCAACCAATGACACAAAATGACACAAAATCACATATTGGATGCACAAGATTGGTTAAAAACCCTAATTGGATTAGAATAAGCCTAGGGAGGACGAAAATGACATAAACGTTCAACCAATGACACAAAATGACACAAAATCACATATTGGATGCACAAGATTGGTTAAAAACCCTAATTGGATTAGAATAAGCATAGGGAGGACGAAAATGACCTAAACGTTCAACCAATGACACAAAATGACACAAAATCACATATTGGATGCACAAGATTGGTTAAAAACCCTAATTGGATTAGAATAAGCCTAGGGAGGACGAAAATGACCTAAACGTTCAACCAATGACACAAAATGACACAAAATCACATATTAGATGCACAAGATTGGTTAAAAACCCTAATTGGGTTAGAATAAGCCTTGGGAGGACGAAAATGACCTAAATGTTCAACCAATGACACAAAATGACACAAAATCACATATTGGATGCACAAGATTGGTTAAAAATCCTAATTGGATTAGAATAAGCATATAGAGGACGAAAATGACCTAAATGTTCAACCAATGACACAAAATCACATATTGGATGCACAAGATTGGTTAAAAACCCTAAATGGATTAGAATAAGCCTAGGGAGGACGAAAATGACGTAAATGTTCAACCAATGATACAAAATGACACAAAATCACATATTGGATGCAGAAGATTGGTTAAAAACCCTAATTGGATTAGAATAAGCCTAGGGAGGACGAAAATGACCTAAACGTTCAACCAATGACACAAAATGACACAAAATCACATATTGGATGCACAAGATTGGTTAAAAACCCTAATTGGATTAGAATAAGCCTAGGGAGAACGAAAATACCTAAATGTTCAACCAATGACACAAAATGACACAAAATCACATATTGGATGCACAAGATTGGTTAAAAACCCTAATTGGATTAGAAAAAGCCTAGGGAGGACGAAAATGACCTAAATAGTCAACCAATGACACAAAATGACACAAAATCACATATTGGATGCACAAGATTGGTTAAAAACCCTAATTGGAGTAGAATAAGCCTAGGGAGGACGAAAATGACCTAAACGTTCAACCAATGACACAAAATGACACAAAATCACATATTGGATGCACAAGATTGGTTAAAAACCCTAATTGGATTAGAATAAGCCTAGGGAGGACGAAATTGACCTAAATGTTCAACCAATGACACAAAATGACACAAAATCACATATTGGATGCACAAGATTGGTTAAAAATCGTAATTGGATTAGAATAAGCCTAGGGAGGACGAAAATGACCTAAATGTTAAACCAATGACACAAAATCACATATTGGATGCACAAGATTGGTTAAAAACCCTAATTGGATTAGAATAAGCCTAGGGAGGACGAAAATAACCTAAATGTTCAACCAATGACACAAAATGACACAAAATCACATATTGGATGCACAAGATTGGTTAAAAAGCCTAGTTGGATTAGCATAAGCCTAGGGAGGACGAAAATGACCTAAATGTTCAACCAATGACACAATATCACATATTGGATGCACAAGTTTGGTTAAAAACGCTAATTAGATTAGAATAAGCATAGGGAGAACGAAAATGACCTAAATGTTCAACTAATGACACAAAATGACACAGAATCACATATTCGTAGCACAAGATTGGTTAAAAACCCTAATTGGATTAGAATAAGCCTAGGGAGGACGAAAATGACCTAAACGTTCAACCAATGACACAAAATGACACAAAATCACATATTGGATGCACAAGATTGGTTAAAAACCCTAATTGGATTAGAATAAGCCTAGGGAGGACGAAATTGACCTAAATGTTCAACCAATGACACAAAATGACACAAAATCACATATCGGATGCACAAGATTGGTTAAAAACCCTAATCGGATTAGAATAAGCCTAGGGAGGACGAAAATGACCTAAATGTTCAACCAATGACACAAAATCACATATTGGATGCACTAGATGGTTAAAAACCCTAATTGGTTTAGAATAAGCCTAGGGAGGACGAAAATGACCTAAATGTTCAACCAATGACACAAAATGACACAAAATCACATATTGGATGCACAAGATTGGTTAAAAACCCTAATTGGATTAGAATAAGCCTAGGGAGGACGAAAATGACCTAAATGTTCAACCAATGACACAAAATGACACAAAATCACATATTGGATGCACAAGATTTGTTAAAAACCCTAATTGGATTAGAATAAGCCTAGGGAGGACGAAAATGACCTAAATGTTCACCCAATGACACAAAATGACACAAAATCACATATTGGATGCACAAGATTGGTTAAAAACCCTAATTGGATTAGAATAAGCCTAGGGAGGACGAAAATGACCTAAATGTTCAACCAATGACACAAAATCACATATTGGATGCACAAGATTGGTTAAAAACCCTAATTGGATTAGAATAAGCCTAGGCAGGAAAAAATGATCTAAATGTTCAACCAATGACACAAAATGACAAAAAATCACATACTGGATGCAGAAGATTGGTTAAAAACCCTAATTGGATTAGAATAAGCCTAGGGAGGACGAAAATGACCTAAATGTTCAACCAATGACACAAAATGACACAAAATCACATATTGGATGCACAAGATTGGTTAAAAACCCTAATTGGATTAGAATAAGCCTAGGGAGGACGAAAATGACCTACATGTTCAACCAATGACACAAAATGACACAAAATCACATATTGGATGCACAAGATTGGTTAAAAACCCTAATTGGATTAGAATAAGCCTAGCGAGGACGAAAATGACCTAAATGTTCAACCAATGACACAAAATCACATATTGGATGCACAAGATTGGTTAAAAACCCTAATTGGATTAAAATAAGCCTAGGGAGGACGAAAATGACCTAAATGTTCAACCAATGACACAAAATGACACAAAATCACACATTGGATGCATTAGATTGGTTAAAAACCTTAATTGGATTAGAATAAGCCTAGGGAGGATGAAAATGACCTAAATGGTCGACCAATGACACAAAATGACACAAAATCAGATATTGGATGCACAATATTGGTTAAAAACCCTAATTGGATTAGAATAAGCCTAGGGAGGACGAAAATGACCTAAATGTTCAACCAATGACACAAAATGACACAAAATCACATATTGGATGCACAAGATTGGTTAAAAACCCTAATTGGATTAGAATAAGCCTAGGGAGGACGAAAATGACCTAAATGTTCAACCAATGACACAAAATCACATATTGGATGCACAAGATTGGATAAAAACCCTAATTGGATTAAAAAGAGCCTAGGGAGGACGAAAATGACCTAAATGTTCAACCAATGACACAAAATCACATATTGGATGCACAAGATTGGTTAAAAACCCTAATTGGATTAGAATAAGCCTAGGGAGGACGAAAATGACCTTAATGTTCAACCAATGACACAAAATGACACAAAATCACATATTGGATGCACAAGATTGGTTAAAAACCCTAATTGGATTAGAATAAGTCTAGGGAGGACGAAAATAACCTAAATGTTCAACCAATGACACAAAATGACACAAAATCACATATTGGATGCACAAGATTGGTTAAAAACCCTAATTGGATTAGAATAAGCGTAGGGAGGACGAAAATGACCTAAATTTTCAACCAATGACACAAAATCACATATTGGATGCACAAGATTTGTTGAAAACCCTAATTGGATTAGAATAAGCCTAGGGTGGGCGAAAATGAACAAAATGTTCAACCAATGACACAAAATAACATATTGGATGCACAAGATTGCTTAAAAACCCTAATTTGATTAGAATAAGCCTAGGGAGGACGAAAATGACCTAAATGTTCAACCAATGACACAAAATGACACAAAATCACATATTGGATGCTCAAGATTGGTTAAAAACCCTAATTGGATTAGAATAAGCCTAGGGAGGACGAAAATGACCTTAATGTGCAACCAATGACACAAAATGACACAAAATCACATATTGGATGCACAAGATTGGTTTAAAACCCTAATTGGATTAGAATAAGCCTAGGGGAAAATGACCTAAATGTTCAACCAATGACACAAAATCACATATTGGATGCACAAGATTGGTTAAAAACCCTAATTGGATTAGAATAAGCCCAAGGAGGACGAAAATGGCCTAAATGTTCAACCAATGACACAAAATCACATATTGGATGCACAAGATTGGTTAAAAACCCTAATTGGATTAGAATAAGCCTAGGGAGGACGAAAATGACCTTAATGTTCAACCAATGACACAAAATGACACAAAATCACATATTGGATGCACAAGATTGGTTAAAAACCCTAATTGGATTAGAATAAGCCTAGGGAGGACGAAAATGAACTAAATGTTCAACCAATGACATAAAATCACATATTGGATGGACAACATTGGTTAAAAACCCTAATTGGATTAGAATAAGCCTAGGGAGGACGAAAATGACCTAAATGTTCAACCAATGACACAAAATGACACAAAATCACATATTGGATGCACAAGATTGGTTAAAAACCCTAATTGGATTAGAATAAGCCTAGGGAGGACGAAAATGACCTAATTGGATTACATATGACACAAAATGACAGAAAATGACACAAAATCACAAATTGGATGCACAAGATTGGTTAAAAACCCTAATTGGATTAGAATAAGCCTAGGGAGGACGAAAATGACCTAAATGTTCAACCAATGACACAAAATGACACAAAATCACATATTGGATGCACAAGATTGGTTAAAAACCCTAATTGGATTAGAATAAGCCTAGGGAGGACGAAAATGACCTAAATGTTCAACCAATGACACAAAATCACCTATTGGATGCACAAGATTGGTTTAAAACCCTAATTAGATTAGAATAAGCCTAGTGAGGACGAAAATGACCTAAATGTTCAACCAATGACACAAAATGACACAAAATCACATATTGGATGCACAAGATTGGTTAAGAACCTTAATTGGATTAGAATAAGCCTAGGGAGGACGAAAATGACCTAAATGTTCAACCAATGACACAAAATCACATATTGGATGCACTAGATTGGTTTAAAACCCTAATTGGATTAGAATAAGCCTAGGGAGGACGAAAATGACCTAAATGTTCAACCAATGACACAAAATGACACAAAATCACATATTGGATGCACAAGATTGGTTAAAAACCCTAATTGGATTAGAATAAGCCTAGGGAGGACGAAAATGACCTAAATGTTCAACCAATGACACAAATTGACACAAAATCACATATTGGATGCACAAGATTTGTTAAAAACCCTAATTGGATTAGAATAAGCCTAGGAGGACGAAAATGACCTAAAAGTTCAACAAATGACACAAAATGACACAAAATCACATATTAGATGCACAAGATTGGTTAAAAACCCTAATTGGATTAGAATAAGCCTAGGGAGGACGAAAATGACCTAAATGTTCAACCAATGACACAAAATGACACAAAATCACATATTGGATGCACAAGATTGGTTAAAAACCCTAATTGGATTAGAATAAGCCTAGGGAGGACGAAAATGACCTAAATGTTACACCAATGACACAAAATCACATATTGGATGCACAAGATTGGTTAAAAACCCTAATTGGATTAGAATAAGCCTAGGGAGGACGAAAATGACCTAAATGTTCAACCAATGACACAAAATCACATATTGGATGCACAAGATAGGTTAAAAACCCTAATTGGATTGGAATAAGCCAAGGGAGGACGAAAATGACCTAAATGTTCAACCAATGACACAAAATGACCCAAAATTACATATTGGATGCACAAGATTGGTTAAAAACCCTAATTGGATTAGAATAAGCCTAGGGAGGACGAAAATGACCTAAATGTTCAACCAATGACACAAAATGACACAAAATCACATATTGGATGCACAAGATTGGTTAAAAACCCTAATTGGATTAGAATAAGCCTAGGGAGGACGAAAATGACCTAAATGTTCAACCAATGACACAAAATGACACAAAATCACATATTGGATGCACAAGATAGGTTAAAAACCCTAATTGGATGAGAATAAGCCAAGGGAGGCAAAAATGACCTAAATGTTCAACCAATGACACAAAACTACATATTGGATGCACAAAATTGGCTAAAAACCCTAATTCGATTAGAATAAGCATAGGGAGGACGAAAATGACCTAAATGTTCAACCAATGACACAAAATGACAGAAAATCACATATTGGATGCACAAGATTGGTTAAAAACCCTAATTGGATTAGAATAAGCGTAGGGAGAACGAAAATGAGCTAAATGTTCAACCAATGACACAAAATGACACAAAATCACATATTGGATGCACAAGATTGGTTAAAAACCCTAATTGGATTAGAATAAGCCTAGGGAGGACGAAAATGACATAAACGTTCAACCAATGACACAAAATGACACAAAATCACATATTGGATACACTAGATTGGTTAAAAACCCTAATTGGATTAGAATAAGCCTAGGGAGGACGAAAATGACCTAAACATTCAACCAATGACACAAAATCACATATTGGATGCACAAGATTGGTTAAAAACCCTAATTGGATTAGAATAAGCCTAGGGAGGCCGAAAATGACCTAAACGTTCAACCAATGACAAAAAATGACTCAAAAGCACATATTGGATGCACAATATTGGTTAAAAACCCTAATTCGATTAGAATAAGCCTAGGGAGGACAAAAATGACCTAAATGTTCAACCAATGACACAAAATGACACAAAATCACAGATTAATGCACAAGATTGGTTAAAAACCCTAATTGGATTAGAATAACCGTTGGGAGGACGAAAATGACCAAAATGTTAAACCAATGACACAAAATCACATATTGGATGCACAAGATTGGTTAAAAATCCTAATTGGATTAGAATAAGCCTAGGGAGGACGAAAATGACCTAAATGTTCAACCAATGACCCAAAATCACAGATTGCATGCACAAGATTGGTTAAAAACACTAATTACATGAGAATAAGCCTAGGGAGGCAAAAATGACCTAAATGTTCAACCAATGACACAAAATCACATATTGGATGCACAAGATTGGGTAAAAAGCCTAATTGGATTAGAATAAGCATAGGGAGGACGAAAATGACCTAAATGTTCAACCAATGACACAAAATGACACAAAATCACATATTGGATGCACAAGATTGCTTAAAAACCCTAATTGGATTAGAATAAGCCTTGCGAGGACAAAAATGACCTAAACGTTCAACCAAAGATACAAAATGACACAAAATCACATATTGGATGCACAAGATTGGTTAAAAACCCTAATTGGATTAGAATAAGTTAGGGAGGACGAAAATGAGCTAAATGTTCAACCAATGAAACAAAATAGCACAAAATCACATATTGGATGCACTAGATTGGTTAAAAACCCTAATTGGATTACAATAAGCCTAGGGAGGACGAAAATGACCTAAATGTTCAACCAATTACACAAAATGACACAAAATCACATATTGGATGCACAAGATTGGTTAAAAACCCTAATTGGATTAGAATAAGCCTAGGGAGGACGAAATTGACCTAAATGTTCAACCAATGACACAAAATGACACAAAATCACATATTGGATGCACAAGATTGGTTGAAACCCCTAATTGGATTAGAATAAGTCTAGGGAGGATGAAAATGACCTAAACGTTCAACCAATGACACAAAATCAGATATTGGATTCACAAGATTGGTTAAAAACCCTAATTGGATTAGAATAAGCCTAGGGAGGACGAAAATGACCTAAATGTTCAACCAATGACACAAAATGACAAAAAATCATATATTGGATGCACAAGATTGGTTAAAAACCCAAATTGGATTAGAATAAGCCTAGGGAGGACAAAAATGACCTAAATGTTCAACCAATGAAAAAAAATAGCACAAAATCACATATTGGATGCACTAGATTGGTTAAAAACCCTAATTCGATTACAATAAGCCTAGGGAGGACGAAAATGACCTAAATGTTCAACCAATGACACAAAATGACACAAAATCACATATTGGATGCACAAGATTGG
>JBBPBQ010000008.1:19311368-19381871 GCA_037974755.1 Cicer yamashitae | reverse complement strand
GGACGAAAATGACCTAAATGTTCAACCAATGACACAAAATGACACAAAATCACATATTGGATGCACAAGATTAATTAAAAACACTAATTGGATAAGAATAACCCAAGGGAGGACGAAAATGACCTAAATGTTCAACCAATGACAGAAAATCACATATTGGATGCACAAGATTGGTTAAAAACCCTAATTGGATTAGATTAAGCCTAGGGAGGACCAAAATGACCTAAATGTTCAACCAATGACACAAAATGATACAAAATCCCGTATTGGATGCACAAGATTGGTTAAAAACCCTAATTGGATTAGAATAAGCCTAGAGAGGACGAAAATGACCTAAATCTTCAACCAATGACACAAAATGACACAAAATCACATATTGGATGCACAAGGTTGGTTAAAAACCTTAATTGGATTAGAATAAGCCTAGGGAGGACGAAAATGACCTAAATGTTCAACCAATGACACAAAATGACACAAAATCACATATTGGATGCACAAGATTGGTTAAAAACCCTAATTGGATTAGAATAAGCCTAGGGAGGACGAAAATGACCTAAATGTTCAATCAATGATACAAAATGACACAAAATCACATATTGGATGCACAAGATTTGTTAAAAACCCTAATTGGATAAGAATAACCCAAGGGAGGACGAAAATGACCTAAATGTTCAACCAATTACATAAAATCACATATTGGATGCTCAAGATTGGTTAAAAACCCTAATTGAATTAGATTAAGCCTAGGGAGGACGAAAATGACCTAAATGTTCAACCAATGACACAAAATGACACAAAATCACATATTGGATGCACAAGATTGGTTAAAAACCCTAATTGGATTAGAATAAGCCTAGGGAGGACGAAAATGACCTAAATGTTCAACCAATGACACAAAATGACACAAAATCACATATTGGATGCACAAGATTGGTTAAAAACCCTAATTGGATTAGAATAAGCCTAGGGAGGACGACAATGACGTAAATGTTCAACCATTGACACAAAACGACACAAAATCATATTTTGGATGCACAAGATTGGTTAAAAACCCTAAGTGGATTAGAATAAGCCTAGGGAAGACGAAAATGACCTAAATGTTCAACCAATGACACAAAATCACATATTGGATGCACAAGATTGGTTAAAAACCCTAATTGGATTAGAATAAGCCTAGGGAGGACGAAAATGACCTAAATGTTCAAACAATGACACAAAATGACACAAAATCACATATTGGATGCACAAGATTGGTTAAAAACCCTAATTGGATTAGAATATGCCTAGGGACGACGAAAATGACCTAAATGTTCAACCAATTACACAAAATCACATATTGGATGCACAACATTTGTTAAAAACCGTAATTGGATTAGAATAAGCCTAGGGAGGACGAAAATGACCTAAATGTTCAACCAATGACACAAAATGACACAAAATCACATATTGGATGCACAAGATTGGTTAAAAACCCTAATTGGATTAGAATATGCCTAGGGAGGACGAAATTGACCTAAATGTTCAACCAATGAAACAAAATGACACAAAATCACATATTGGATGCACAAGATTGGTTGAAAACCCTAATTGGATTAGAATAAGTCTAGGGAGGACGAAAATGACCTAAACGTTCAACCAATGACACTAAATCACATATTGGATGCACAAGATTGGTTAAAAACCCTAATTGGATTAGAATAAGCCTAGGGAGGACGAAAATGACCTAAATGTTCAACCAATGACACAAAATGACAAAAAATCACATATTGGATTCACAAGATTGGTTAAAAACCCAAATTGGATTAGAATAACCTAGGGAGGACGAAAATGACTTAAATGTTCAACCAATGACACAAAATCACATATTGGATGCACAAGATTAGTTAAAAACCCTAATTGTATTAGAATAAGCCTAGGGAGGCCGAAAATGACCTAAATGTTCAACGAATGACAAAAAATGACTCAAAAGCACATATTGGATGCACAAGATTGGTTAAAAACCCTAATTCGATTAGAATAAGCCTAGGGAGGACAAAAATGGCCTAAATGTTCAACCAATGACACAAAATGACACAAAATCACATATTGGATGCACAAGATTGGTTGAAAACCCTAATTGGATTAGGATAAGTCTAGGGAGGACAAAAATGACCTAAACGTTCAACCAATGACACAAAATCACATATTGGATGCACAAGATTGGTTAAAAACCCTAATTGGATTAGAATAAGCCTAGGGAGGACGAAAATGACCTAAATGTTCAACCAATGACACAAAATGACACAAAATCACATATTGGATGCACAAGATTGGTTAAAAACCCTAATTGGATTAGAATAAGCCTAGGGAGGACGAAAATGACCTAAATATCCAACCAATGACAAAAAATCACATATTGGATGCACAAGATTGGTTAAAAACACTAATTGGTTTAAAATAAGCCTAGGGAGGACGAAAATGACCTAAATGTTCAACCAATGACACAAAATGACACAAAATCACATATTGGATGCACAAGATTGGTTAAAAACCTTAATTGGATTAGAATAAGCCTAGGGAGGACGAAAATGACCTAAATGTTCAACCAATGACACAAATTGACACAAAATCACATATTGGATGCACAAGATTGGTTAAAAACCCTAATTGGATTAGAATAAGCCTAGGGAGGACGAAAATGACCTAAATGTTCAACCAATGACACAAAATCACATATTGGATGCACAAGATTGGTTAAAGACCTTAATTAGATTAGAATAGGCCTAGGGAGGACGAAAATGACCTAAATGTTCAACCAATGACACAAAATGACACAAAATCACATATTGGATGCACAAGATTGGTTAAAAACCCTAATTGGATTAGAATAAGCCTAGGGAGGACGAAAATGACCTAATTGGATTACCAATGACAAAAAATTACTTATTATATGCACAAGATTGGTTAAAAACCCTAATTGGATTAGAATAAGCCTAGGGAGGACGAAAATGACCTAAATGTTCAACCAATGACACAAAATCACATATTGGATGCACAAGATTGGTTAAAAACCCTAATTGGATTAGAATAAGCCTAGGGAAGACCAATATGACTTAAATGTACAACCAATGACACAAAGTCACATATTGGATACACAAGATTAGTTAAAAACCCTAATTGGATTAGAATAAGTCTAGCGAGGACGAAAATGAACTTATTGGTTTACCAACGACAAAAAATCACTTATTATATGCACAAGATTGGTTAAAAACCCTAATTGGATTAGATTAAGCCTAGGGAGGACGAAAATGACCTAAGTGTGCAACCAATGACACAAAATCACATATTGGATGCATAAGATTGGTTAAAAACCCTAATTGGATTAAAATAAGCCTAGGGAGGACGAAAATGACCTAAATGTTCAACCAATGACACAAAATGACACAAAATCACATATTGGATGCACAAGATTGGTTAAAAACCCTAATTAGATTAGAATAAGCCTAGGGAGGACAAAAATGACCTAAATGTTCAACCAATGACACAAAATGACACAAAATCACATATTGGATGCACAAGATTGGTTAAAAACCCTAATTGGATTAGAATAAGCCTAGGGAGGACGAAATTGACCTAAATGTTCAACCAATGACACAAAATGACACAAAATCACATATTGGATGCACAAGATTGGTTGAAAACCCTAATTGGATTAGAATAAGCCTAGGGAGGCAAAAATGACCTAAATGTTCAACCAATGACACAAAATCCCATATTGGATGCACAAGATTGGCTAAAAACCCTAATTGGATTAGAATAAGCATAGGGAGGACGAAAATGACCTAAATGTTCAACCAATGACACAAAATGACAGAAAATCACATATTGGATGCACAAGATTGGTTAAAAACCCTAATTGGATTAGAATAAGCCTAGGGAGGACGAAAATGACCTAAATATTCAACCAATGACACAAAATGACACAAAATCACATATTGGATGCACAAGATTGGTTAAAAACCCTAATTGGATTAGAATAAGCCTAGGGAGGACGAAAATGACGTAAATGTTCAACCATTGACACAAAATGACACAAAATCACATATTGGATGCACAAGATTGGTTAAAAACCCTAAGTGGATTAGAATAAGCATAGGGAGGACGAAAATGACCTAAATGTTCAACCAATGACACAAAAGGACACAAAATCACATATTGGATGCACAAGATTGGTTAAAAACCCTAATTGGATTAGAATAAGCCTAGGGAGGACGAAAATGACCTAAATATTCAACCAATGACACAAAATGGCACAAAATCACATATTGGATGCACAAGCTTGGTTAAAAACACTAATTGGATTTGAATTAGCCTAGGGAGGACGAAAATGACCTAAATGTTCAACCAATGACACAAAATGACACAAAATCACATATTGGATGCACAAGATTGGTTAAAAACCCTAATTGGATTAGAATAAGCCTAGGGAGGACGAAAATGACCTAAATGTTCAACCAATGACACAAAATGACACAAAATAACATATTGGATGCACAAGATTGGTTAAAAACCTTAATTGGATTAGAATAAGCCTAGGGAGGACGAAAATGACCTAAATGTTCAACCAATGACACAAAATGACACAAAATCACATATTGGATGCACAAGATTGGTTAAAAACCCTAATTGGCTTAGAATAAGCCTAGGGAGGACGAAAATGACCTAAATGTTCAACCAATGACACAAAATGACACAAAATCACATATTGGATGCACAAGATTGGTTAAAAACCCTAATTGGATTAGAATAAGCCTAGGGAGGACGAAAATGACCTAAATGTTCAACCAATGATACAAAATGACGCAAAATCACATATTGGACGCACAAGATTGGTTAAAAACCCTAATTGGATTAGAATAAGCCTAGGGAGGACGAAAATGACCTAAATGTTCAACCAATGACACAAAATGACACAAAATCACATATTGGATGCACAAGATTGGTTAAAAACCCTAATTGGATTAGAATAAGCCTAGGGAGGACGAAAATGACCTAAATGTTCAACCAATGACACAAAATGACAAAAAATCACATATTGGATGCACAAGATTTGTTAAAAACCCTAATTGGATTAGAATAAGCCTAGGGAGGACGAAAATGACCTAAATGTTCAACCAATGACACAAAATCACATATTGAATGCACAAGATTGGTTTAAAACCCTAATTGGATTAGAATAAGCCTAGGGACGACGAAAATGACCTAAATTTTCAACCAATTACACAAAATAACACAAAGTCACATATTGGATGCACAAGATTGGTTAAAAATCCTAATTGGATTAGAATAAGCCTAGGGAGGACGAAAATGACCTAAATGTTCAACCAATGACACAAAATGACACAAAATCACATATTGGATGCACAAGATTGGTTAAAAACCCTAATTGGATTAGAATAAGCCTAGGGAGGACGAAAATGACCTAAATGTTCAACCAATGACACAAAATCACATATTGGATGCACAAGAATGGTTAAAAACCGTAATTGGATTAGAATAAGCCTATGGAGGACGAAAATGACCTAAATGTTTAACCAATGACACAAAATGACACAAAATCACATATTGGATGCACAAGATTGGTTAAAAACCCTAATTGGATTAGAATAAGCCTAAGGAGGACGAAAATGACCTAAATGTTCAACCAATGACACAAACTCACATATTGGATGCACAAGATTGGTTAAAAACCGTAATTGGATTAGAATAAGCCTAGGGAGGACGAAAATGACCTAAATGTTCAACCAATGACACAAAATGACACAAAATCACATATTGGATACACAAGATTGGTTAAAAACCCTAATTGGATTAGAATAAGCCTAGGGAGGACGAAAATGACCTAAATGTTCAACCAATGACACAAAATCACATATTGGATGCACAAGATTGGCTAAAAACCCTAATTGGATTAGAATAAGCATAGGGAGGACGAAAATGACCTAAATGTTCAACCAATGACACAAAATGACAGAAAATCACATATTGGATGCACAAGATTGGTTAAAAACCCTAATTGGATTAGAATAAGCCTAGGGAGAACGAAAATGACATAAACATTCAACCAATGACACAAAATGACACAAAATCACATATTGGATGCACAAGATTGGTTAAAAACCCTAATTGGATTAGAATAAGCATAGGGAGGACGAAAATGACCTAAACGTTCAACAAATGACACAAAATCACATATTGGATGCACTAGATTGGTTAAAAACCCTAATTGGATTACAATAAGCCTAGGGAGGACGAAAATGACCTAAATGTTCAACCAATGACACAAAATGACACAAAATCACATATTGGATGCACAAGATTGGTTAAAAACCCTAATTGGATTAGAATAAGCCTAGGAAGGACGAAATTGACCTAAATGTTCAACCAATGACACAAAATGACACAAAATCACATATTGGATGCACAAGATTGGTTGAAAACCCTAATTGGATTAGAATAAGTCTAGGGAGGATGAAACTGACCTAAACGTTCAACCAATGACACAAAATCAGATATTGGATTCACAAGATTGGTTAAAAACCCTAATTGGATTAGAATAAGCCTAGGGAGGACGAAAATGACCTAAATGTTCAACCAATGACACAAAATGACAAAAAATCATATATTGGATGCACAAGATTGGTTAAAAACCCAAATTGGATTAGAATAAGCCTAGGGAGGACAAAAATGACCTAAATGTTCAACCAATGAAACAAAATAGCACAAAATCACATATTGGATGCACTAGATTGGTTAAAAACCCTAATTCGATTACAATAAGCCTAGGGAGGACGAAAATGACCTAAATGTTCAACCAATGACACAAAATGACACAAAATCACATATTGGATGCAGAAGATTGGCTAAAAACCCTAATTGGATTAGAATAAGCCTAGGGAGGACGAAATTGACCTAAATGTTCAACCAATGACACAAAATGACACAAAATCACATTTTGGATGCACAAGATTGGTTGAAAACCCAAATTGGATTAGAATAAGTCTAGGGAGGACAAAAATGACCTAAACGATCAACCAATGACACAAAATCACATATTGGATGCACAAGATTGGTTAAAAACCCTAATTGGATTAGAATAAGCCTAGGGAGGACGAAAATGACCTAAATGTTCAACCAATGACACAAAATGACACAAAATCCTAGATTGGATGCACAAGATTGGTTAAAAACCCTAATTGGATTAGAATAATCCTAGGGAGGACGAAAATGACCTAAATGTTCAACCAATGACACAAAATGACAAAAAATCACATATTGGATGCACATGATTGGTTAAAAACCCAAATTGGATTAGAATAAGCCTAGGGAGGACGAAAATGACCTAAATGTTCAACCAATGACACAAAATGACACAAAATCACATATTGGATGCACAAGATTGGTTAAAAACCCTAATTGGATTAGAATAAGCCTAGGGAGGACGAAATTTACCTAAATGTTCAACCAATGACACAAAATCACATATTGGATGCACAAGATTGGTTAAAAACCCTAATTGGATTAGAATAAGCCTAGGGAGGACGAAATTGACCTAAATGTTCAACCAATGACACAAAATGACACAAAATCACATATTGGATGCACAAGATTGGTTAAAAACCCTAATTGGATTAGAATAAGCCTAGGGAGGACGAAATTGACCTAAATGTTTAACCAATGACACAAAATGACACAAGATCACATATTGGATGCACAAGATTGGTTAAAAACCCTAATTGGATTAGAATAAGCCTAGGGAGGACGAAATTGACCTAAATGTTCAACCAATGACACAAAATGACACAAAATCACATATTGGATGCACAAGATTGGTTAAAAACCCTAATTGGATTAGAATAAGCTTAGGGAGGACGAAAATGAAATAATGTTCAACCAATGACACAAAATAGCACAAAATCACATATTTGATGCACAAGATTGGTTAAAAACCCTAAATTGATTAGAATAAGCCTAGGGAGGACGAAAATGACCTAAATGTTCAACCAATGACACAAAATGACACAAAATCACATGTTGGATGCACAAGATTGGTTAAAAACCCTAATTGGATTAGAATAAGCCTAGGGAGGACGAAAATGACCTAAACGTTCAACCAATGACACAAAATGACACAAAATCACATATTGGATGCACAAGATTGGTTAAAAACCCTAATTGGATTAGAATAAGCTTACGGAGGACGAAAATGAAATAATGTTCAACCAATAACACAAAATGACACAAAATCACATATTGGATGCACAAGATTGGTTAAAAACCCTAATTGGATTAGAATAAGCATAGGGAGGACGAAAATGACCTAAATGTTCAACCAATGACACAAAATGACACAAAATCACATATTGGATGCACAAGATTGGTTAAAAACCCTAATTGGATTAGAATAAGCCTAGGGAGGACGAAATTGACCTAAACGTTCAACCAATGACACAAAATGACACAAAGTCACATATTGGATGCACAAGATTGGTTAAAAACACTAATTGGATTAGAATAAGCCTAGGGAAGACCAAAATGACCTAAACGTTCAACCAATGACACAAAATCACATATTTGATGCACAAGATTGGTTAAAAACCCTAATTGGATTAGAATAAGCCTAGGGAGGACGAAAATGACCTAAATGTTCAACCAATGACACAAAATGACACAAAATCACATATTGGATGCACAAGATTGGTTAAAAACCCTAATTGGATTAGAATAAGCCTAGGGAGGACGAAAATGACCTAAATGTTCAACCAATGACACAAAATCACATATTTGATGCACAAGATTGGTTAAAAATCCTAATTGGATTAGAATAAGCTTAGGGAGGACGAAAATGAAATAATGTTCAACCACTGACACAAAATAGCACAAAATCACATATTGGATGCACAAGATTGGTTAAAAACCTAATTGGATTAGAATAAGCCCAAGAGGACGAAAATGACCTAAACGTTCAACCAATGACACAAAATGACACAAAATCACATATTGGATGCACAAGATTGGTTAAAAACCCTAATTGGATTAGAATAAGCATAGGGAGGACGAAAATGACCTAAATGTTCAACCAATGACACAAAATCCTAGATTGGATGCACAAGATTGGTTAAAAACCCTAATTGGATTAGAATAAGCCTAGGGAGGACGAAAATGACCTAAATGTTCAACCAATGACACAAAATCACATATTGGATGCACAAGATTGGTTAAAAACCCTAATTGGATTAGAATAAGCCTAGGGAGGACGAAAATGACCTAAACCTTCAACCAATGACACAAAATGACACAAAATCACATATTGGATGCACAAGATTGGTTAAAAATCCTAATTGGATTAGAATAAGCCTGAGGAGAATGAAAATGACCTAAATGTTAAACCAATGACAGAAAATCACATATTGCATGCACAAGATTGGTTAAAAACCCTAATTGCATGAGAATAAGCCTAGGGAGGCAAAAATGACCTAAATGTTCAACCAATGACACAAAATCACATATTGGATGCACAAGATTGGGTAAAAACCCTAATTGGATTAGAATAAGCATAGGGAGGACGAAAATGACATAAATGTTCAACCAATGACACAAAATGACACAAAATCACATATTGGATGCACAAGATTGCTTAAAAACCCTAATTGGATTAGAATAAGCCTAGTGAGGACGAAAATGGCCTAAACGTTCAACCAATGACACAAAATGACACAAAATCACATATTGGATGCACAAGATTGGTTAAAAACCCTAATTGGATTAGAATAAGCTTAGGGAGGACGAAAATGAGCTAAATGTTCAACCAATGAAACAAAATAGCACAAAATCACATATTGGATTCACTAGATTGGTTAAAAACCCTAATTGGATTACAAAAAGCCTAGGGAGGACGAAAATGACCTAAATGTTCAACCAATGACACAAAATGATACAAAATCACATATTGGATGCACAAGATTGGTTAAAAACCCTAATTGGATTAGAATATGCCTAGGGAGGACGAAATTGACCTAAATGTTCAACCAATGAAACAAAATGACACAAAATCACATATTGGATGCACAAGATTGGTTGAAAACCCTAATTGGATTAGAATAAGTCTAGGGAGGACGAAAATGACCTAAACGTTCAACCAATGACACTAAATCACATATTGGATGCACAAGATTGGTTAAAAACCCTAATTGGATTAGAATAAGCCTAGGGAGGACGAAAATGACCTAAATGTTCAACCAATGACACAAAATGACAAAAAATCACATATTGGATTCACAAGATTGGTTAAAAACCCAAATTGGATTAGAATAACCTAGGGAGGACGAAAATGACCTAAATGTTCAACCAATGACACAATCACATATTGGATGCACAAGAATAGTTAAAAACCCTAATTGGATTAGAATAAGCCGAGGGAGGCCGAAAATGACCTAAATGTTCAACGAATGACAAAAAATGACTCAAAAGCACATATTGGATGCACAAGATTGGTTAAAAACCCTAATTCGATTAGAATAAGCCTAGGGAGGACAAAAATGGCCTAAATGTTCAACCAATGACACAAAATGACACAAAATCACATATTGGATGCACAAGATTGGTTGAAAACCCTAATTGGATTAGGATAAGTCTAGGGAGGACAAAAATGACCTAAACGTTCAACCAATGACACAAAATCACATATCGGATGCACAAGATTGGTTAAAAACCCTAATTGGATTAGAATAAGCCTAGGGAGGACGAAAATGACCTAAATGTTCAACCAATGACACAAAATGACACAAAATCCTAGATTGGATGCACAAGATTGGTTAAAAACCCTAATTGGATTAGAATAAGCCTAGGGAGGATGAAAATGACCTAAATGTTCAACCAATGACACAAAATGACAAAAAATCACATACTGGATGCACAAGATTGGTTAAAAACCCAAATTGTATTAGAATAAGCCTAGGGAGGACGAAAATGACCTAAATGTTCAACCAATGACACAAAATGACACAAAATCACATATTGGATGCACAAGATTTGTTAAAAACCCTAATTGGATTAGGATAAGCCTAGGGAGGACGAAAATGACCTAAATGTTCAACCAATGACACAAAATGACACAAAATCTCATATTGGATGCACAAGATTGGTTAAAAACCCTAATTGGATTAGAATAAGCCTAGGGAGGACGAAAATGACCTAAATGTTCAACCAATGACACAAAATCACATATTGGATGCACAAGATTGGTTAAAAACCCTAACAGGATTAGAATAAGCCTAGGGAGGACGAAAATGACCTAAATGTTCAACCAATGACACAAAATCACATATTGGATGCACAAGATTGGTTAAAAACCCTAATTTGATTAGAGTAAGCCTGGGGAGGACGAAAATGACATAAATGTTCAACCAATGACACAAAATGACACAAAATCACATATTGGATGCTCAAGATTTGTTAAAAACCCTAATTGGATTAGAATAAGCCTAGGGAGGATGAAAATAACCTAAATGTTCAACCATTGACACAAAATGACACAAAATCTCATATTGGATGCACAAGATTGGTTAAAAACCCTAATTGGATTAGAATAATCCTAGTGATGACGAAAATGACCTAAATGTTCAACCAATGACACAAAATCACATATTGGATGCACAAGATTGGTTAAAAACCCTAATTGGATTAGAATAAGCCTAGGGAGGACGAAAATGACCTAAATGTTCAACCAATGACACAAAATCACATATTGGATGCACAAGATTGGTTAAAAACCCTAATTGGATTAGAATAAGCCTAGGAAGGACGAAAATGACCTAAATGTTCAACCAATGACACAAGATGACACAAAATCACATATTGGATGCACAAGATTGGTTAAAAACCCTAATTGGATTAGAATAAGCCTAGGGAGGACGAAAATGACCTAAATGTTCAACCAATGACACAAAATGACACAAAATGACATATTGGATGCACAAGATTGGTTAAAAACCCTAATTGGATTAGAATAAGCTTAGGGAGGATGAAAATGACCTAAATGCTCAACCAATGACACAAAATGACACAAAATCACATATTGGATGCACAAGATTGGTTAAAAACCCTAATTGGATTAGAATAAACCTAGGGAGGAAGAAAATGACCTAAATGTTCAACCAATGACACAAAATCACATATAGGATGCACAAGATTGGTTAAAAACCCTAATTGGATTAGAATAAGCCTAGGGAGGATGAAAATGACTTAAATGTTCAACCAATGACACAAGATGACACAAAATCACATATTGGATGCACAAGATTGGTTAAAAACCTTAATTGGATTAGAATAAGTCTAGGGAGGACCAAAATGACCTAAATGTTCAACCAATGACACAAAATCACATATTGGATGCACAAGATTGGATAAAAACCCTAATTGGATTAGAATAAGCCTAGGGAGGACGAAAATGACCTAAATGTTCAACCAATGACACAAAATCACATATTGGATGCACAAGATTGGTTAAAAACCCTAATTGGATTAGAATAAGCCTAGGGAGGACGAAAATGACCTAAATGTTCAACCAATGACACAAAATGACATATTGGATGCACCAGATTGGTTAAAAACCCTAATTGGATTAGAATAAGCCTAGAGAGGAGGAAAATGACCTAAATGTTCAACCAATGACACAAAATGACACAAAATCACATATTGGATGCACAAGATTGGTTAAAAACCCTAATTGGATTAGAATAAGCCTAGGGAGGACGAAAATGACCTAAATGTTCAACCAATGACACAAAATCACATATTGGATGCACAAGATTGGTTAAAAACCCTAATTGTATTAGAATAAGCCTAGGGAGGACGAAAATGACCTATATGTTCAACCAATGACACAAAATCACATATTGGATGCACAAGATTGGTTAAAAACCCTAATTGGATTAGGATATGCCTAGGGAGGACGAAAATGACCTAAATGTTCAACCAATGACACAAAATCACATATTGGATGCACAAGATTGGTTAAAAACCCTAATTGGATTAGAATAAGCCTAGGGAGGACGAAAATGACCTAAATGTTCAACCAATGACACAAAATCACATATTGGATGCACAAGATTGGTTAAAAACCCTAATTGGATTAGAAAAAGCCTAGGGAGGACGAAGATTACCTAAATATGCAACCAATGACACAAAATCACGTATTCGTTGCACAAGATTGGTTAAAAACCCTAATTGGATTAGAATCAGCCTAGGGAGGACGAAAATGACCTAAATGTTCAACCAATGACACAAAATCACATATTGGATGCACAAGATTGGTTAAAAACCCTAATTGGATTAGAATAAGCCTAGGGAGGACGAAAATGACCTAAATGTTCAACCAATGACACAAAATCACATATTGGATGCACAAGATTGGTTAAAAACCCTAATTGGATTAGAATACGCCTAGGGAGGACGAAAATGACCTAAATGTTCAACCAATGACATAAAATCACATATTGGATGCACAAGATTGGTTAAAAACCCTAATTGGATTAGAATAAGCCTAGGGAGGACGAAAATGACCTAAATGTTCAACCAATGACACAAAATCACATATTGGATGCACAAGATTGGTTAAAAACCCTAATTGGATTAGAATAAGCCTAGGGAGGACTTCAATGACCAAAATGTTCAACCAATGACACAAAATCACATATTGGATGCACAAGATTGGTTAAAAACCCTAATTGGATTAGAATAAGCCTAGGGAGGACGAAAATGACCTAAATGTTCAACCAATGACACAAAATCACATATCGGATGCACAAGATTGGTTAAAAACCCTAATTGGATTAGAATAAGCCTAGGGAGGACGAAAATGACCTAAATGTTCAACCAATGACACAAAATGACACAAAATCACATATTGGATACACAAGATTGGTTAAAAACCCTAATTGGATTAGAATAAGCCTAGGGAGCACGAAAATGACCTAAATGTTCAACCAATGACACAAAATGACACAAAATCACATATTGGATGCACAAGATTGGTTAAAAACCCTAATTGGATTAGAATAAGCCTAGGAAGGACGAAAATGACCTAAATGTTCAACCAATGACACAAAATGACACAAAATCACATATTGGATGCACAAGATTGGTTAAAAACCCTAATTGGATTAGTATAAGCCTAGGGAGCACGAAAATGACCTAAATGTTCAACCAATGACACAAAATAAAAACCCTAATTGGATTAGAATAAGCCTAGGGAGCACGAAAATGACATAAATGTTCAACCAATGACAGAAAATCACATATTGGATGCACAAGATTGGTTAAAAACCCTAATTGGATTAGAATAAGCCTAGGGAGGACGAAAATGACCTAAATGTTCAACCAATGACACAAAATCACATATTGGATGCACAAGATTGGTTAAAAACCCTAATTGCATTAGAATAAGCCTAGGGAGGACGAAAATGACCTAAATGTTCAACCAATGACACAAAATCACATATTGGATGATCAAGATTGGTTAAAAACCCTAATTGGATTAGAATAAGCCTAGGGAGGACAAATATGACCTAAATGTTCAACCAATGACACAAAATCACACAAAATCACATATTGGATGCACAAGATTGGTTAAAAACCCTAATTGGATTAGAATAAGCCTAGGGAGGACGAAAATGACCTAAATGTTCAACCAATGACACAAAATTACACAAAATCACATATTGGATGCACAAGATTGGTTAAAAACCCTAATTGGATTAGAATAAGCCGAGGGAGGACGAAAATGACCTAAATGTTCAACCAATGACACAAAATGACATAAAATCACATATTGGATGCACAAGATTATTTAAAAACGCTAATTAGATTCGAATAAGCCTAGGGAGGACGAAAATGACCTAAATGTTCAACCAATGACACAATATTACACAAAATCACATATTGGATGCACAAGATTGGTTAAAAACCCTTATTGGATTAGAATAAGCCTAGGGAGGACGAAAATGACCTAAATGTTCACCCAATGACACAAAATCACATGATGGATGCACAAGATTGGTTAAAAACCCTAATTGGATTAGAATATGCCTAGGGAGGACGAAATAGACCTAAATGTTCAACCAATGACACAAAATCACATATTGGATGCACAAGATTGGTTAAAAACCCTAATTGGATTAGAATAAGCCTAGGGAGGACGAAAATGACCTAAATGTTCAACCAATGACACAAAATCACATATTGGATGCACAAGATTGGTTAAAAACCCTAATTGGATTAGAATAAGCCTAGGGAGGACGAAAATGACCTAAATGTTCAACCAATGACACAAAATGACATAAAATCACATATTGGATGCACAAGATTGGTTAAAACCCCTAATTGGATTAGAATAAGCCTAGGGAGGACGAAAATTACCTAAATGTTCAACCAATGACACAAAATGACACAAAATCACATATTGGATGCACAAGATTGGTTAAAAACCCTAATTGGATTAGAATAAGCCTAGGGAGGACGAAAATGACCTAAATGTTCAACCAATGACACAAAATGACACAAAATCCTAGATTGGATGCACAAGATTGGTTAAAAACCCTAATTGGATTAGAATAAGCCTAGGGAGGATGAAAATGACCTAAATGTTCAACCAATGACACAAAATGACAAAAAATCACATACTGGATGCACAAGATTGGTTAAAAACCCAAATTGTATTAGAATAAGCCTAGGGAGGACGAAAATGACCTAAATGTTCAACCAATGACACAAAATGACACAAAATCACATATTGGATGCACAAGATTTGTTAAAAACCCTAATTGGATTAGGATAAGCCTAGGGAGGCCGAAAATGACCTAAACGTTCAACCAATGACAAAAAATGACTCAAAAGCACATATTGGATGCACAATATTGGTTAAAAACCCTAATTCGATTAGAATAAGCCTAGGGAGGACAAAAATGACCTAAATGTTCAACCAATGACACAAAATGACACAAAATCACAGATTGATGCACAAGATTGGTTAAAAACCCTAATTGGATTAGAATAACCCTTGGGAGGACGAAAATGACCAAAATGTTAAACCAATGACACAAAATCACATATTGGATGCACAAGATTGGTTAAAAATCCTAATTGGATTAGAATAAGCCTAGGGAGGACGAAAATGACCTAAATGTTCAACCAATGACACAAAATCACATATTGGATGCACAAGATTGGGTAAAAACCCTAATTGGATTAGAATAAGCCTAGGGAGGACGAAAATGACCTAAATGTTAAACCAATGACACAAAATGACACAAAATCAAATATTGGATGCACAAGATTGGTTAAAAACCCTAATTGGATTAGAATAAGCCTAGGGAGGACGAAAATGACCTAACTGTTCAACTAATGACACAAAATCCTAGATTGGATGCACAAGATTGGTTAAAAACCCTAATTGGATTAGAATAAGCCTAGGGAGGACGAAAATGACCTAAATGTTCAACCAATGACACAAAATCACATATTGGATGCACAAGATTGGTTAAAAACCCTAATTGGATTAGAATAAGCCTAGGGAGGACGAAAATGACCTAAACGTTCAACCAATGACACAAAATGACACAATATCACATATTGGATGCACAAGATTGGTTAAAAATCCTAATTGGATTAGAATAAGCCTAGGGAGGATGAAAATGACCTAAATGTTAAACCAATGACAAAAAATCACAGATTAGATGCACAAGATTGGTTAAAAACCCTAATTGCATGAGAATAAGCCTAGGGAGGCAAAAATGACCTAAATGATCAACCAATGACACAAAATCACATATTGGATGCACAAGATTGGGTAAAAACCCTAATTGGATTAGAATATGCATAGGGAGGACGAAAATGACCTAAATGTTCAACCAATGACACAAAATGACACAAAATCACATATTGGATGCACAAGATTGCTTAAAAACCCTAATTGGATTAGAATAAGCCTAGCGAGGACGAAAATGACCTAAACGTTCAACCAATGACACAAAATCACATATTGGATGCACAAGATTGGTTAAAAACCCTAATTGGATTAGAATAAGCCTAGGGAGGACGAAAATGACCTAAACGTTCAACCAATGACACAAAATGACACAATATCACATATTGGATGCACAAGATTGGTTAAAAATCCTAATTGGATTAGAATAAGCCTAGGGAGGATGAAAATGACCTAAATGTTAAACCAATGACAAAAAATCACAGATTGGATGCACAAGATTGGTTAAAAACCCTAATTGCATGAGAATAAGCCTAGGGAGGTAAAAATGACCTAAATGATCAACCAATGACACAAAATCACATATTGGATGCACAAGATTGGGTAAAAACCCTAATTGGATTAGAATATGCATAGGGAGGACGAAAATGACCTAAATGTTCAACCAATGACACAAAATGACACAAAATCACATATTGGATGCACTAGATTGGTTAAAAACCCTAATTAGATTACAAAAAGCCTAGGGAGGACGAAAATGACCTAAATGTTCAACCAATGACACAAAATGACACAAAATCACATATTGGATGCACAAGATTGGTTAAAAACCCTAATTGGATTAGAATAAGCCTAGGGAGGACGAAATTGACCTAAATGTTCAACCAATGACACAAAATGACACAAAATCACATATTGGATGCACAAGATTGGTTGAAAACCCTAATTGGATTAGAATAAGTCTAGGGAGGACGAAAATGACCTAAACGTTCAACCAATCACACAAAATCACATATTGGATGCACAAGATTGGGTAAAAACCCTAATTGGATTAGAATAAGCCTAGGGAGGACGAAAATGACCTAAATGTTCAACCAATGACACAAAATGACAAAAAATCACATATTGGATGCACAAGATTGGTTAAAAACCCAAATTGGATTAGAATAAGCCTAGGGAGGACGAAAATGACCTAAATGTTCAACCAATGACACAAAATGACACAAAATCACATATTGGATGCACAAGATTGCTTAAAAACCCTAATTGGATTAGAATAAGCCTAAGGAGGACGTAAATTACCTAAATATTCAACCAATGACACAAAATCACATATTGGTTGCACAAGATTGGTTAAAAACCCAAATTGGATTAGAATAAGCCTAGGGAGGACGAAAATGACCTTAATGTTCAACCAATGACACAGAATCACATATTGGTTGCACAAGATTGGTTAAAAACCCTAATTGGATTAGAATAAGCCTAGGGAGGACGAAAATGACCTAAATGTTCAACCAATGACACAAAATCACATATTGGATGCACAAGATTGGTTAAAAACCCTAATTGGATTAAAATAAGCTTAGGGAGCACGAAAATGACCTAAATGTTCAACCAATGACACAAAATGACACAAAATCACATATTGGTTGCACAAGATTGGTTAAAAACCCTAATTAGATTAGAATAAGCCTAGGGAGGACGAAAATGACCTAAATGTTCAACCAATGACACAAAATCACATATTGGATGCACAAGATTGGTTAAAAACTCTAGTTGGATTAGAATAAGCATAGGGAGGACGAAAATGACCTAAATGTTCAACCAATGACACAAAATGACACAAAATCACATATTGGATGCACAAGATTGGTTAAAAACCCTAATTGGATTAGAATAAGCCTAGGGAGGACGAAAATGACCTAAATGTTCAACCAATGACACAAAATCACATATTGGATGCACAAGATTGGTTAAAAACCCTAATTGGATTAGAATAAGCCTAGCAAGGACGAAAATGACCTAAATGTTCAACCAATGACACAAAATGACACAAAATCACATATTGGATGCACAAGATTGGTTAAAAACCCTAATTGGATTAGAATAAGCCTAGGGAGGACAAAAATGACCTAAATGTTCAACCAATGACACAAAATCACATATTGGATGCACAAGATTGGTTAAAAACCCTAATTGGATTAGAATAAGCCTAGGGAGGACGAAAATGACCTAAATGTTCAACCAATGACACAAAATGACACAAAATCACATATTGGATGCACAAGATTGCTTAAAAACCCTAATTGGATTAGAATAAGCAAAGGGAGGAAGAAAATGACCTAAATGTTCAACCAATGACACAAAATGACACAAAATTACATATTGGATGCACAAGATTGGTTAAAAACCCTAATTGGATTAGAATAAGCCTAGGGAGGACGAAAATGACCTAAATGTTCAACCAATGACACAAAATCACTAATTGGATGCACAAGATTGGTTAAAAACCCTAATTGGATTAGAATAAGCCTAGGGAGGACGAAAATGACCTAAATGTTCAACCAATGACACAAAATGACACAAAATCACATATGGGATGCACAAGATTGGTTAAAAACCCTAATTGGATTAGAATAACCCTAGGGAGGACGAAAATGACCTAAATGTTCAACCAATGACACAAAATGACACAAAATCACATATTAGATGCACCAAATTGGTTAAAAACGCTAATTGGAATAGAATAATCCTAGGGAGGACGAAAATGACCTAAATGTTCAACCAATGACACAAAAACACATATTGGATGCACAAGATTGGTTAAAAACCCTAATTGGATTAGAATAAACCTAGGCAGGACGAAAATGACCTAAATGTTCAACCAATGACACAAAATGACAAAAAATCACATACTGGATGCACAAGATTGGTTAAAAACCCTAATTGGATTAGAATAAGCCTAGGGAGGACGAAAATGACCTAAATGTTCAACCAATGACACAAAATGACACAAAATTACATATTGGATGCACAGGAATGGTTAAAAACCCTAATTGGATTAGAATAAGCCTAGGGAGGACGAAAATAACCTAAATGTTCAACCAATGACACAAAATCACTAATTGGGTGCACAAGATTGGTTAAAAACCCTAATTGGATTAGAATAAGCCTAGGGAGGACGAAAATGACCTAAATGTTCAACCAATGACACAAAATCACATATTGGATGCACAAGATTGGTTAAAAACCCTAATTGGATTAGAATAAGCCTATGGATGACGAAAATGACCTAAATGTTCAACCAATGACACAAAATCACATATTGGATGCACAAGATTGGTTAAAAACCCTAATTGGATTAGAATAAGCCTAGGGAGGACGAAAATGACCTAAATGTTCAACCAATGACACAAAATCACATATTGGATGCACAAGATTGGTTAAAAACCCTAATTTGATTAGAGTAAGCCTGGGGAGGACGAAAATGACATAAATGTTCAACCAATGACACAAAATGACAGAAAATCACATATTGGATGCACAAGATTGGTTAAAAACCCTAATTGGATTAGAATAAGCCTAGGGAGGACGAAAATGACCTAAATGTTCAACCAATGACACAAAATCACATATTGGATGCACAAGATTGGTTAAAAACCCTAATTGGATTAGAATAAGCCTAGGGAGGACGAAAATGACCTAAATGTTCAACCAATGACACAAAATCACATATTGGATGCAGCAGATTGGTTAAAAACCCTAATTGGATTAGAATAAGCCTAGGGAGGACGAAAATGACCTAAATGTTCAACCAATAACACAAAATGATAAAAAAATCACATATTGGATGCACAAGATTGGTTAAAAACCCTAATTGGATTAGAATAAGCCTAGGGAGGACGAAAATGACCTAAATGTTCAACCAATGACACAAAATCACATATTGGATGCACAAGATTGGTTAAAAACCCTAATTGGATTAGAATAAGCCTAGGGAGGACGAAATTGATCTAAATGTTCAACCAATGAGACAAAATCACATATTGGATGCACAAGATTGGTTAAAAACACTAATTGGGTTAGAATAAGCCTAGGGAGGACGAAAATGACCTAAATGTTCAACCAATGACACAAAATCACATATTGGATGCACAAGATTGGTTAAAAACCCTAATTGGATTAGAATAAGCCTAGGGAGGACCAAAATGACCTAACTGTTCAACCAATGACACAAAATGCACAAAATCACATATTGGATGCACAAGATTGGTTAAAAACCCTAATTGGATTAGAATAAGCCTAGGGAGGACGAAAATGACCTAAATGTTCAACCAATGACACAAAATCACATATTGGATGCACAAGATTGGTTAAAAACCCTAATTGGATTAGAATAAGCCTAGGGAGGACGAAAATGACCTAAATGTTCAACCAATGACACAAAATCACATATTGGATGCACAAGATTGGTTAAAAACCCTAATTGGATTAGAATAAGCCTAGGGAGGACGAAATTGACCTAAAAGTTCAACCAATGACACAAAATCACATATTGGATGCACAAGATTGGTTAAAAACCCTAATTGGATTAGAATAAGCCTAGGGAGGACGAAAATGACCTAAATGATCAACCAATAACACAAAATGACACAAAATCACATATTGGATGCACATGATTGGTTAAAAACCATAATTGGATTAGAATAAGTCTAGGGAGGACGAAAATGACCTAAATGTTCAACCAATGACACAAAATGACACAAAATCACATATTGGATGCACAAGATTGGTTAAAAACCCTAATTGGATTAGAATAAGCCTAGGGAGGACGAAAATGACCTAAATGTTCAACCAATGACACAAAATCACATATTGGATGCACAAGATTGGTTAAAAACCCTAATTGGATTAGAATGAGCCTAGGGTGGACGAAAATGACCTAAATGTTCAACCAATGACACAAAATGACACATAATCACATATTGGATGCACAAGATTGGTTAAAAACCGTAATTGGATTAGAATAAGCCTAGGGAGGACGAAAATGACCTAAATGTTCAACCAATGACACAAAATCACATATTGGATGCACAAGATTGGTTAAAAACCCAAATTGGATTAGAATAAGCCTAGGGAGGACGAAAATGACCTAAATGTTCAACCAATGACACAAAATGACACAAAATCACATATTGGATGCACAAGATTTGTTAAAAACCCTAATTGGATTAGAATAAGCCTAGGGAGGCCGAAAATGACCTAAACGTTCAACCAATGACAAAAAATGACTCAAAAGCACATATTGGATGCACAATATTGGTTAAAAACCCTAATTCGATTAGAATAAGCCTAGGGAGGACAAAAATGACCTAAATGTTCAACCAATGACACAAAATGACACAAAATCACATATTGGATGCACAAGATTGGTTAAAAATCCTAATTGGATTAGAATAAGCCTAGGGAGGATGAAAATGACCTAAATGTTAAACCAATGACACAAAATCACAGATTGGATGCACAAGATTGGTTAAAAACCCTAATTGCATGAGAATAAGCCTAGGGAGGCAAAAATGACCTAAATGATCAACAAATGACACAAAATCACATATTGGATGCACAAGATTGGGTAAAAACCCTAATTGGATTAGAATAAGCATAGGGAGGACGAAAATGACCTAAATGTTCAACCAATGACACAAAATGACACAAAATCACATATTGGATGCACAAGATTGCTTAAAAACCCTAATTGGATTAGAATAAGCCTAGGGAGGACGAAAATGACCTAAACGTTCAACCGATGACACAAAATGACACAAAATCACATATTGGATGCACAATATTGGTTAAAAACCCTAATTGGATTAGAATAAGCCTAGGGAGGACGAAATTTACCTAAATGTTCAACCAATGACACAAAATGACACAAAATCACATATTGGATGCACAAGATTGGTTGAAAATCCTAATTGGATTAGAATAAGTCTATGGAGGACGAAAATGAGCTAAACGTTCAACCAATGACACAAAATCACATATTGGATGCACAAGATTGGTTAAAAACCCTAATTGGATTCGAATAAGCCTAGGGAGGACGAAAATGACCTAAATGTTCAACCAATGACACAAAATGACAAAAAATCACATATTGGATGCACAAGATTCGTTAAAAACCCAAATTGGATTAGAATAAGCTTAGGGAGGACGAAAATGACCTAAATGTTCAACCAATGACACAAAATCACATATTGGATGCACAAGATTAGTTAAAAACCCTAATTGGATTAGAATAAGCCTAGGGAGGCCGAAAATGACCTAAACGTTCAACCAATGACAAAAAATGACTCAAAAGCACATATTGGATGCACAAGATTGGTTAAAAACCCTAATTCGATTAGAATAAGCCTAGGGAGGACAAAAATGACCTAAATGTTCAACCAATGACACAAAATGACACAAAATCACAGATTGGATGCATAAGATTGGTTAAAAACCCTAATTTAATTAGAATAAGCCTTGGGAGGACGAAAATGACCAAAATGTTAAACCAATGACACAAAATCACATATTGGATGCACAAGATTGGTTAAAAATCCTAATTGGATTAGAATAAGCCTAGGGAGGACGAAAATGACCTAAATGTTCAACCAATGACACAAAATGACAAAAAATCACATATTGGATGCACAAGATTGGTTAAAAACCCTAATTGGATTAGAATAAGCCTAGGGAGGACGAAAATGACCTAAATGTTCAACGAATGACACAAAATGACACAAAATCACATATTGGATGCACAAGATTGGTTAAAAACCCTAATTGGATTAGAGTAAGCCTAGGGAGGACGAAAATGACCTAAATGTTCAACCAATGACACAAAATCACATATTGGATGCAAAAGATTGGTTAAAAACCCTAATTGGATTAGAATAAGCCTAGGGAGGATGAAAATGACCTAAATGTTCAACCAATGACACAAAATCACATATTGGATGCACAAGATTGGTTAAAAACCCTAATTGGATTACAATAAGCCTAGGGAGGACAAAAATGACCTAAATGTTCAACCAATGACACAAAATGACACAAAATCACATATTGGATGCACAAGATTGGTTAAAAACCCTAATTGGATTAGAATAAGCCTAGGGAGGACGATAATGACCTAAATGTTCAACCAATGACACAAAATTACACAAAATCACATATTGGATGCACAAGATTGGTTAAAAACCCTAATTGGATTAGAATAAGCCTAGGGAGGACGAAAATGACCTAACTGTTCAACCAATGACACAAAATGACACAAAATCACATATTGGATGCACAAGATTGGTTAAAAACCCTAATTGGATTTGAATAAGCCTAAGGAGGACGAAAATGACCTAAATGTTCAACCAATGACACAAAATTACATATTGGATGCACAAGATTGGTTAAAAACCCTAATTGGATTAGAATAAGCCTAAGGAGGACGAAAATGACCTAAATGTTCAACCAATGACACAAAATCACATATTGGATGCACAAGATTGGTTAAAAACCCTAATTGGATTCGAATAAGCCTAGGGAGGACGAAAATGACCTAAATATTCAACCAATGACACAAAATCACATATTGGATGCACAAGATTTGTTAAAAACCCTAATTGGATTAGAATAAGCCTAGGGAGGACGAAAATGACCTAAACGTTCAACCAATGACACAAAATGACACAAAATCACATATTGGATGCACAAGATTGGTTAAAAACCCTAATTGGATTAGAATAAGCTTAGGGAGAACGAAAATGAGCTAAATGTTCAACCAATGACACAAAATCACATATTGGATGCACAAGATTGGTTAAAAACCCTAATTGGATTAGAATAAGCCTAGGGAGGACGAAAATGACCTAAATATTAAACCAATGACACAAAATCACATATTGGATGCACAAGATTTGTTAAAAACCCTAATTGGATTAGAATAAGCCTAGGGAGGACGAAAATGACCTAACTGTTCAACCAATGACACAAAATGACACAGAATCACATATTGGATGGACAAGATTGGTTAAAAACCCTAATTGGATTAGAATAAGCCTAAGGAGGACGAAAATGACCTAAATGTTCAACCAATGACACAAAATTACATATTGGATGCACAAGATTGGTTAAAAACCCTAATTGGATTAGAATAAGCCTAGGGAGGACGAAAATGACCTAAACGTTCAACCAATGACACAAAATCACATATTGGATGCACAAGATTGGTTAAAAACCCTAATTGGATTAGAATAAGCCTAGGGAGGACGAAAATGACCTAACTGTTCAACCAATGACACAAAATGACACAAAATCACATATTGGATGCACAAGATTGGTTAAAAACCCTAATTGGATTAGAATAAGCCTAAGGAGGACGAAAATGACCTAAATGTTCAACCAATGACACAAAATCACATATTGGATGCACAAGATTGGTTAAAAACCCAAATTGGATTAGAATAAGCTTAGGGAGGACGAAAATGACCTAAATGTTCAACCAATGACACAAAATCACATATTGGATGCACAAGATTGGTTAAAAACCCTAATTGGATTAGAATAAGCCTAGGGAGGACAAAAATGACCTAAATATTCAACCAATGACACAAAGTCACATATTGGATGCACAAGATTGGTTAAAAACCCTAATTGGATTAGAATAAGCCTAGGGAGGACGAAAATGACCTAAATGTTCAACCAATGACACAAAATCACATATTGGATGCACAAGATTGGTTAAAAACCCTAATTGGATTAGAATAAGCATAGGGAGGACAAAAAAGACCTAAATGTTCAACCAATGACACAAAATTACATATTGGATGCACAAGATTGATTAAAAACCCTTATTGGATTAGAATAAGCCTAGGGAGGACGAAAATGACCTAAATGTTCAACCAATGACACAAAATGATACGAAATCACATATTGGATGCACAAGATTGGTTGAAAACCCTAATTGGATTAGAATAAGCCTAGGGAGGACGAAAATCACCTAAATGTTCAACCAATGACACAAAATCACATATTGGTTGCACAAGATTGGTTAAAAACCCTAATTGGATTAGAATAAGCCTAGGGAGGACGAAAATGACCTAAATGTTCAACCAATGACACAAAATCACATATTGGATGCACAAGATTGGTTAAAAACCCTAATTGGATTAGAATAAGCCTAGGTAGGACAAAAATGACCTAAATGTTCAACCAATGACACAAAATGACACAAAATTACATATTGGATGCACAAGATTGATAAAAAAAACCCTAATTGGATTAGAATAAGCCTAGGGAGGACGAAAATGACCTAAATGTTCAACCAATGACACAAAATGATACAAAATCACATATTGGATGCACAAGATTGGTTAAAAACCCTAATTGGATTAGAATAAGCCTAGGGAGGACGAAAATGACCTAAATGTTCAACCAATGACACAAAATCACAAATTGGATGCACAAGATTGGTTAAAAACCCTAATTGGATTAGAATAAGCCTAGGGAGGACGAAAATGACCTAAATGTTCAACCAATCACACAAAATGACACAAAATCACATATTAAATGCAAAAGATTGGTTAAAAACCCTAATTGGATTAGAATAAGCCTAGGAAGGACGAAAATGACCTAAATGTTCAACCAATGACACAAAATGACAAAAAATCACATATTGGATGCACAAGATTGGTTAAAAACCCTAATTGGATTAGAATAAGCCTAGGGAGGACGAAAATGACCTAAATGTTCAACCAATGACACAAAATCACATATTGGATGCCCAAGATTGGTTAAAAACCCTAATTGGATTAGAATAAGCCTAGGGAGGACGAAAATGACCTAAATGTTCAACCGATGACACAAAATGATACAAAATCACATATTGGATGCACAAGATTGGTTAAAAACCCTAATTGGATTAGAATAAGCCTATGGAGGACGAAAATGACCTAAATGTTCAACCAATGACACAAAATGACACAAAATCACATATTGGATGCACAAGATTGGTTAAAATCCCTAATTGGATTAGAATAAGCCTAGGGAGGACGAAAATGACCTAAATGTTCAACCAATGACACAAAATGACACAAAATCCTAGATTGGATGCACACAATTGGTTAAAAACCCTAATTGGACTAGAATAAGCCTAGGGAGGACGAAAATGACCTAAACGTTCAACCAATGACACAAAATCACATATTGGATGCACAAGATTGGTTAAAAATCCTAATTGGATTAGAATAAGCCTAGGGAGGACGAAAATTACTTAGATGTTAAACCAATGATACAAAATCACAGATTGGATGCACAAGATTGGTTAAAAATCCTTATTGGATGAGAATAAGCCTAGGGAGGCAAAAATGACCTAAATGTTCAACCAATGACACAAAATCACATATTGGATGCACAAGATTGGCTAAAAACCCTAATTGGATTAGAATAAGCATAGGGAGGACGAAAATGACCTAAATGTTCAACCAATGACACAAAATGACAGAAAATCACATATTGGATGCACAAGATTGGTTAAAAACCCTAATTGGATTAGAATAAGCCTAGGGAGGACGAAAATGACCTAAATGTTCAACCAATGACACAAAATCACATATTGGATGCACAAGATTGGTTAAAAACCCTAATTGGATTATAATAATCCTAGGGAGGACGAAAATGACCTAAATGTTCAACCAATGACACAAAATGATACAAAATCACATATTGGATGCACAAGATTGGTTAAAAACCCTAATTGGATTAGAATAAGCCCAGGGAGGACAAAAATGACCTAAATATTCAACCAATGACACAAAATCACATATTGGATGCACAAGATTGGTTAAAAACCCTAATTGGATTATAATAATCCTAGGGAGGACGAAAATGACCTAAATGTTCAACCAATGACACAAAATGACACAAAATCACATATTGGATGCACAAGATTGGTTAAAAACCCTAATTGGATTAGAATAAGCCTAGGGAGGACGAAAATGACCTAAATGTTCAACCAATGACACCTAATGACACAAATTCACATATTGGAGCACAAGATTGGTTAAACACCCTAATTGAATTAGAATAAGCCTAGGGAGGACGAAAATGACCTAAATGTTCAACCAATGACAGAAAATGACACAAAATCACATATTGGATGCACAAGATTGGTTAAAAACCCTAATTGGATTAGAATAAGCCTAGGGAGGACGAAAATGACCTAAATGTTCAACCAATGACACAAAATCACATATTGGATGCACAAGATTGGTTAAAAACCCTATTTGGATTAGAATAAGCCTAGGGACGACAAAAATGACCTAAATGTTCAACCAATGACACAAAATAACACAAAATCACATATTGGACGCACATTATTGGTTAAAAACCGTAATTGCATTAGAATAAGCCTAGGGAGGACGAAAATGACCTAAATGTTCAACCAATGACACAAAATGACACAAAATCACATATTGGATGCACAAGATTGGTTAAAAACCCTAATTGGATTAGAATAAGCCTAGGGAGGACGAAAATGACCTAAATGTTCAACCAATGATACAAAATGACGCAAAATCACATATTGGACGCACAAGATTGGTTAAAAACCCTAATTGGATTAGAATAAGCCTAGGGAGGACGAAAATGACCTAAATGTTCAACCAATGACACAAAATGACACAAAATCACATATTGGATGCACAAGATTGGTTAAAAACCCTAATTGGATTAGAATAAGCCTAGGGAGGACGAAAATGACCTAAATGTTCAACCAATGACACAAAATGACAAAAAATCACATATTGGATGCACAAGATTTGTTAAAAACCCTAATTGGATTAGAATAAGCCTAGGGAGGACGAAAATGACCTAAATGTTCAACCAATGACACAAAATCACATATTGAATGCACAAGATTGGTTTAAAACCCTAATTGGATTAGAATAAGCCTAGGGACGACGAAAATGACCTAAATTTTCAACCAATTACACAAAATAACACAAAGTCACATATTGGATGCACAAGATTGGTTAAAAATCCTAATTGGATTAGAATAAGCCTAGGGAGGACGAAAATGACCTAAATGTTCAACCAATGACACAAAATGACACAAAATCACATATTGGATGCACAAGATTGGTTAAAAACCCTAATTGGATTAGAATAAGCCTAGGGAGGACGAAAATGACCTAAATGTTCAACCAATGACAGAAAATGACACAAAATCACATATTGGATGCACAAGATTGGTTAAAAACGCTAATTGGATTAGAATAAGCCTAGGGAGAACGAAAATGACCTAAATGTTCAACCAATGACACAAAATGACACAAAATCACATATTGGATGCACAAGATTGGTTAAAAACCCTAATTGGATTAGAATAAGCCTAGGGAGGACGAAAATGACCTAAATGTTCAACCAATGACACAAAATCACATATTGGATGCACAAGATTGGTTAAAAACCCTAATTGGATTAGAATAAGCCTAGCAAGGACGAAAATGACCTAAATGTTCAACCAATGACACAAAATGACACAAAATCACATATTGGATGCACAAGATTGGTTAAAAACCCTAATTGGATTAGAATAAGCCTAGGGAGGACAAAAATGACCTAAATGTTCAACCAATGACACAAAATCACATATTGGATGCACAAGATTGGTTAAAAACCCTAATTGGATTAGAATAAGCCTAGGGAGGACGAAAATGACCTAAATGTTCAACCAATGACACAAAATGACACAAAATCACATATTGGATGCACAAGAATGGTTAAAAACCCTAATTGGATGAGAATAAGCCTAGGGAGGACGAAAATGACCTAAATGTTCAACCAATGACACAAAATCACATATTGGATGCACAAGATTGGTTAAAAACCCTAATTGGATTAGAATAAGCCTAGGGAGGACGAAAATGACCTAAATGTTCAACCAATGACACAAAATCACATATTGGATGCACAAGATTGGTTAAAAACCCTAATTGGAATAGAATAACCCTAGGGAGGACGAAAATGACCTAAATGTTCAACCAATGACACAAAATGACACAAAATCACATATTGGATGCACAAGATTGGTTAAAAACCCTAATTGGATTAGAATAAGCCTAGGGAGGACGAAAATGACCTAAATGTTCAACCAATGACCCAAAATGACACAAAATCACACATTGGATGCACTAGATTGGTTAAGAACCTTAATTGGATAAGAATAAGCCAAGGGAGGACGAAAATGACCTAAATGTTCAACCAATGACACAAAATGACACAAAATCACATATTGGATGCACAAGATTGGTTAAAAACCCTAATTGGATTAGAATAAGCCTAGGGAGGACGAAAATGACCTAAATGTTCAACCAATGACACTAAATGACACAAAATCACATATTGGATGCACAAGATTGGTTAAAAACCCTAATTGGATAAGAATAAGCCTAGGGAGGACGAAAATGACCTAAATGTTCAACCAATGACACAAAATGACACAAAATCACATATTGGATGCACAAGATTGGTTAAAAACCCTAATTGGATTAGAATAAGCCTAGGGAGGACGAAAATGACCTAAATGTTCAACCAAATTACACAAAATGATACAAAATCACATTTAGGATGCACAAGATTGGTTAAAAACCCTAATTGGATTAGAATAAGCCTAGGGAGGACGAAACTGACCTAAATGTTCAACCAATGACACAAAATCACATATTGGATGCACAAGATTGGTTAAAAACCCTAATTGGATTAGAATAAGCCTAGGGAGGACGAAAATGACCTAAATGTTCAACCAATGACACAAAATCACATATTGGATGCACAAGATTGGTTAAAAACCCTAATTGGATTAGAATAAGCCTAGGGAGGACGAAATTGACCTAAAAGTTCAACCAATGACACAAAATCACATATTGGATGCACAAGATTGGTTAAAAACCCTAATTGGATTAGAATAAGCCTAGGGAGGACGAAAATGACCTAAATGATCAACCAATAACACAAAATGACACAAAATCACATATTGGATGCACATGATTGGTTAAAAACCATAATTGGATTAGAATAAGTCTAGGGAGGACGAAAATGACCTAAATGTTCAACCAATGACACAAAATGACACAAAATCACATATTGGATGCACAAGATTGGTTAAAAACCCTAATTGGATTAGAATAAGCCTAGGGAGGACGAAAATGACCTAAATGTTCAACCAATGACACAAAATCACATATTGGATGCACAAGATTGGTTAAAAACCCTAATTGGATTAGAATAAGCCTAGGCAGGAAAAAATGATCTAAATGTTCAACCAATGACACAAAATGACAAAAAATCACATACTGGATGCACAAGATTGGTTAAAAACCCTAATTGGATTAGAATAAACCTAGGGAGGACGAAAATGACCTAAATGTTCAACCAATGACACAAAATGACACAAAATCACATATTGGATGCACAAGATTGGTTAAAAACCCTAATTGGATTAGAATAAGACTACGGAGGACGAAAATGACCTAAATGTTCAACCAATGACACAAAATGACAAAAAATCACATATTGGATGCACAAGATTGGTTAAAAACCCTAATTGGATTAGAATAAGCCTAGGGAGGACGAAAATGACCTAAATGTTCAACCAATGACACAAAATCACATATTGGATGCACAAGATTGGTTAAAAACCCTAATTGGATTAGAATAAGCCTATGGAGGACGAAAATGACCTAAATGTTCAACCAATGACACAAAATTACACAAAATCACATATTGGATGCACAAGATTGGTTAAAAACCCTAATTGGATTAGAATAAGCCTAGGGAGGACGAAAATGACCTAAATGTTCAACCAATGACACAAAATGATACAAAATCACATATTGGATGCACAAGATTGGTTAAAAACCCTAATTGGATTAAAATAAGCCTAGGGAGGACGAAAATGACCTAAATGTTCAACCAATGACACAAAATGACACAAAATCACATATTGGATGCACAAGATTGGTTAAAAACCCTAATTGGATTAGAATAAGCCTAGGGAGGACGAAAATGACCTAAATGTTCAACCAATGACACAAAATCACATATTGGATGCACAAGATTGGTTAAAAACCCTAATTGGATTATAATAATCCTAGGGAGGACGACAATGACCTAAATGTTCAACAAATGACACAAAATGACAAAAAATCACATATTGGATGCACAAGATTGGTTAAAAACCCTAATTGGATTAGAATAAGCCTAGGGAGGACGAAAATGACCTAAATGTTCAACCAATGACACAAAATCACATATTGGATGCACAAGAATGGTTAAAAACCCTAATTGGATTAGAATAAGCCTAGGGAGGACGAAAATGACCTAAATATTCAACCAATGACACAAAATCACATATTGGATGCACAAGATTTGTTAAAAACCCTAATTGGATTAGAATAAGCCTAGGGAGGACGAAAATGACCTAACTATTCAACCAATGACACAAAATGACACAGAATCACATATTGGATGGACAAGATTGGTTAAAAACCCTAATTGGATTAGAATAAGCCTAAGGAGGACGAAAATGACCTAAATGTTCAACCAATGACACAAAATTACATATTGGATGCACAAGATTGGTTAAAAACCCTAATTGGATTAGAATAAGCCTAGGGAGGACGAAAATGACCTAAACGTTCAACCAATGACACAAAATCACATATTGGATGCACAAGATTGGTTAAAAACCCTAATTGGATTAGAATAAGCCTAGGGAGGACGAAAATGACCTAACTGTTCAACCAATGACACAAAATGACACAAAATCACATATTGGATGCACAAGATTGGTTAAAAACCCTAATTGGATTAGAATAAGCCTAAGGAGGACGAAAATGACCTAAATGTTCAACCAATGACACAAAATCACATATTGGATTCACAAGATTGGTTAAAAACCCTAATTGGATTAGAATAAGCCTAGGGAGGACGAAAATGACCTAAATGTTCAACCAATGACACAAAATGACACAAAATCACATATTGGATGCACAAGATTGGTTAAAAACCCTAATTGGGTTAGAATAAGCCTAAGGGGGACGAAAATGACCTAAATGTTTAATCAATGACACAAAATCACATATTGGATGCACAAGATTGGTTAAAAAACCCTAATTGGATTAGAATAAGCCTAGGGAGGACGAAAATGATCTAAATGTTCAACCAATGACACAAAATCACATATTGGATGCACAAGATTGGTTAAAAACCCTAATTGGATTAGAATAAGCCTAGGGAGGACGAAAATGACCTAAATGTTCAACCAATGACACAAAATGACACAAAATCACATATTGGATGCACAAGATTGGTTAAAAACCCTAATTGGATTAGAATAAGCCTTGGGAGAACGAAAATGACAAAAATTTTCAACGAATGACACAAAATCACATATTGGATGCACAAGATTGGTTAAAAATCCTAATTGGATTAGAATAAGCCTAGGGAGGACGAAAATGACCTAAATGTTCAACCAATGACACAAAATGACAAAAAATCACATATTGGATGCACAAGATTGGTTAAAAACCCAAATTGGATTAGAATAAGCTTAGGGAGGACGAAAATGACCTAAATGTTCAACCAATGACACAAAATCACATATTGGATGCACAAGATTAGTTAAAAACCCTAATTGGATTAGAATAAGCCTAGGGACGCCGAAAATGACCTAAACGTTCAACCAATGACAAAAAATGACTCAAAAGCACATATTGGATGCACAAGATTGGTTAAAAACCCTAATTCGATTAGAATAAGCCTAGGGAGGACAAAAGTGACCTAAATGTTCAACCAATGACACAAAATGACACAAAATCACAGATTGGATGCACAAGATTGGTTAAAAACCCTAATTGGATTAGAATAAGCCTTGGGAGGACGAAAATGACCAAAATGTTAAACCAATGACACAATATCACATATTGGATGCACAAGATTGGTTAAAAATCCTAATTGGATTAGAATAAGCCTAGGGAGGACGAAAATGACCTAAATGTTCAACCAATGACACAAAATGACAAAAAATCACATATTGGATGCACAAGATTGGTTAAAAACCCTAATTGGATTAGAATAAGCCTACGGAGGACGAAAATGACCTAAATATTCAACCAATGACACAAAATGACACAAAATCACATATTGGATGCACAAGTTTGGTTAAAAATCCTAATTGGATTAGAATAAGCCTAGGGAGGACGAAAATGACCTAAATGTTCAACCAATGACACAAAATCACATATTGGATGCACAAGATTGGTTAAAAACCCTAATTGGATTAGAATAAGCCTAGGGAGGACGAAAATGACGTAAATGTTCAACCAATGACACAAAATCACATATTGGATGCACAAGATTGGTTAAAAACCCTAATTGGATTAGAATAAGCCTAAGGAGGACGAAAATGACCTAAATGATCAACCAATGACACAAAATCACATATTGGATGCACAAGATTGGTTAAAAACCCTAATTGGATTAGAATAAGCCTAGGGAGGACGAAAATGACCTAAATGTTCAACCAATGACACAAAATCACATATTGGATGCACAAGATTGGTTAAAAACCCTAATTGGATTAGAATAAGCCTAGGGAGGACGAAAAAGACGTAAATGTTCAACCAATGACACAAAATGACACAAAATCACATATTGGATGCACAAGATTGGTTAAAAACCCTAATTGGATTAGAATAAGCCTAGGGAGGACGAAAATGACCTAAATGATCAACCAATGACACAAAATCACATATTGGATGCACAAGATTGGTTAAAAACCCTAATTGGATTAGAATAAGCCTAAGGAGGACGAAAATGACCTAAATGTTCAACCAATGACACAAAATCACATATTGGATGCACAAGATTAGTTAAAAACCCAAATTGGATTAGAATAAGCCTAGGGAGGACGAAAATGACCTAAATGTTCAACCAATGACACAAAATGACACAAAATCACATATTGGTTGCATAAGATTGGTTAAAAACCCTAATTGGATTAGAATAAGCCTAGGGAGGACGAAAATGACCTAAATGTTCAACCAATGACACAAAATCACATATTGGATGCACAAGATTGGTTAAAAACCCTAATTGGATTAGAATAAGCCTAGGGAGGACGAAAATGACCTAAATGTTCAACCAATGACACAAAATCACATATTGGATGCACAAGATTGGTTAAAAACCCTAATTGGATTAGAATAAGCCTAGGGAGGATGAAAATGACCTAAATGTTCAACGAATGACACAAAATCACATATTGGATGCACAAGATTGGTTAGAAACCCTAATTGGATTAGAATAAGCCTAGGGAGGACGAAAATGACCTAAATGTTCAACCAATGACACATAATCTCATATTGGATGCACAAGATTGGTTAAAAACCCTAATTGGATTAGAATAAGCCTAGGGAGGACGAAAATGACCTAAATGTTCAACCAATGACACAAAATGACACAAAATCACATATTGGATGCACAAGATTGGTTAAAAACCCTTATTGGATTAGAATAAGCCTAGGGAGGACGAAAATGACCTAAATGTTCAACCAATGACACAAAATGACACAAAATCACGTATTGGATGCACAAGATTGGTTAAAAACCCTTATTGGATTCGAATAAGTCTAGGGAGGACGAAAATGACCTAAATGTTCAACCAATGACACAAAATCACATATTGGATGCACAAGATTGGTTAAAAACCATAATTGGATTAGAATAAGCCTAGGGAGGACGAAAATGACCTAAATGTTCAACCAATGACACAAAATGACACAAAATCACATGTTGGATGCACAAGATTGCTTAAAAACCCTAATTGGATTAGAATAAGCCTAGGGAGGACGAAAATGACCTAAATGTTCAATCAATGTCACAAAACGACACAAAATCACATATTGGATGCACAAGATTGGTTAAATACCGTAATTGGATTAGAATAAGCCTAGGGAGGACGAAAATGACCTAAATGTTCAACCAATGACACAAAATGACACAAAATCACATATTGGATGCACAAGATTGGTTAAAAACCCTAATTGGATTAGAATAAGCCTAGGGAGGACGAAAATGACCTAAATGTTCAACCAATGACACAAAATGACACAAAATCACATATTGGATGCACAAGATTGGTTAAAAACCCTTATTGGATTAGAATAAGCCTAGGGAGGACGAAAATGACCTAAATGTTCAACCAATGACACAAAATGACACAAAATCACATATTGGATGCACAAGATTGGTTAAAAACCCTAAATGGACTAGAATAAGCCTAGGGAGGACGAAAATGACCTAAATGTTCAACCAATGACACAAAATGACACAAAATCACATATTGGATGCACAAGATTGGTTAAAAACCCTTATTGGATTAGAATAAGCCTAGGGAGGACGAAAATGAGCTAAATGTTCAACCAATGACACAAAATGACACAAAATCACATATTGGATGCACAAGATTGGTTAAAAACCCTAATTGGATTAGAATAAGCCTAGGGAGGACGAAAATGACCTAAATGTTCAACCAATGACACAAAATGACACAAAATCACATATTGGATGCACAAGATTGGTTAAAAATCCTAATTAGATTAAAATAACCCTAGGGAGGACGAAAATGACCTAAATGTTCAACCAATGACACAAAATGACACAAAATCACATATTGGATGCACAGGATTCGTGAAAAACCCTAATTGGATTAGAATAAGCCTGGGGAGGACGAAAATGACCTAAATGTTCAACCAATGACACAAAATGACACAAAATCACATATTGGATGCACAAGATTGGTTAAAAACCCTAATTGGATTAGAATAAGCCTAGGGAGGACGAAAATGACCTAAATGTTCAACCAATGACACAAAATGACACAAAATCACATATTGGATGCACAAGATTGGTTAAAAACCTTAATTGGATTAGAATAAGCCTAGGGAGGACGAATATGACCTAAATGTTCAACCAATGACACAAAATGACACAAAATCACATATTGGATGCACAAGATTGGTTAAAAACCCTAATTGGATTAGAATAAGCCTAGGGAGGACGAAAATGACCTAAATGTTCAACCAATGACACAAAATGACACAAAATCACATATTGCATGCACAAGATTGGTTAAAAACCCTAATTGGATTAGAATAGGCCTAGGGAGGACGAAAATGACCTAAATGTTATACCAATGACACAAAATGACACAAAATCACATATTTGATGCACATGATCGGATAAAAACCCTAATTGGAGTAGAATAAGCCTAGGGAGGACGAAAATGACCTAAATGTTCAACCAATGACACAAAATGACACAAAATCACATATTGGATGCACAAGATTGGTTAAAAACCCTAATTGGATTAGAATAAGCCTAGGGAGGACGAAAATGACCTAAAACACAAAATGACACAAAATCACATATTGAATGCACAAGATTGGTTAAAAACCCTAATTGGATTAGAATAAGCCTAGGGAGGACGAAAATGACCTAAATGTTCAACCAATGACACAAAATGACACAAAATCACATATTGGATGCACAAGATTGGTTAAAAACCCTAATTGGATTAGAATAAACCTAGGGAGGACGAAAATGACCTAAACGTTCAACCAATGACACAAAATGACAAAAAATCACATATTGGATGCACAAGATTGGTTAAAAACCCTAATTGGATTAGAATAAGCTTAGGGAGGACGAAAATGAGCTAAATGTTCAACCAATGAAACAAAATAGCACAAAATCATATATTGGATGCACAAGATTGGTTAAAATCCCTAATTGGATTAGAATAAGCCTAGGCAGGACGAAAATGACCTAAACGTTCAACCAATGACACAAAATGACACAAAATCACATATTGGATGCACAAGATTGCTTAAAAACCCTAATTGGATTAGAATAAGCCTAGGGAGGACGAAAATGACCTAAACGTTCAACCAATGACACAAAATGACAAAAAATCACATATTGGATGCACAAGATTGGTTAAAAACCCTAATTTGATTAGAATAAGCTTAGGGAGGACGAAAATGAGCTAAATGTTCAACCAATGAAACAAAATAGCACAAAATCACATATTGGATGCACAAGATTGGTTAAAAACCCTAATTGGATTAGAATAAGCCTAGGGAGGACGAAAATGACCTAAACGTTCAACCAATGACACAAAATGACACAAAATCACATATTGGATGCACTAGATTGGTTAAAAACCCTAATTGGATTAGAATAAGCCTAGGGAGGACGAAAATGACCTAAACGTTCAACCAATGACACAAAATGACACAAAATCACATATTGGATGCACAAGATTGGTTAAAAACCCTAATTGGATTAGAATAAGCTTAGGGAGAACGAAAATGAGCTAAATGTTCAACCAATGACACAAAATCACATATTGGATGCACAAGATTGGTTAAAAACCCTAATTGGATTAGAATAAGCCTAGGGAGGACGAAAATGACCTAAATATTAAACCAATGACACAAAATCACATATTGGATGCACAAGATTTGTTAAAAACCCTAATTGGATTAGAATAAGCCTAGGGAGGACGAAAATGACCTAACTGTTCAACCAATGACACAAAATGACACAGAATCACATATTGGATGGACAAGATTGGTTAAAAACCCTAATTGGATTAGAATAAGCCTAAGGAGGACGAAAATGACCTAAATGTTCAACCAATGACACAAAATTACATATTGGATGCACAAGATTGGTTAAAAACCCTAATTGGATTAGAATAAGCTTAGGGAAGACGAAAATGAGCTAAATGTTCAACCAATGACACAAAATGATACAAAATCACATATTGGATGCACAAGATTGGTTAAAAACCCTAATTGGATTAGAATAAGCCTAGGGAGGACGAAAATGACATAAACGTTCAACCAATGACACAAAATGACACAAAATCACATATTGGATGCACAAGATTGGTTAAAAACCCTAATTGGATTAGAATAAGCTTAGGGAGAACGAAAATGAGCTAAATGTTCAACCAATGACACAAAATCACATATTGGATGCACAAGATTGGTTAAAAACCCTAATTGGATTAGAATAAGCCTAGGGAGGACGAAAATGACCTAAATATTAAACCAATGACACAAAATCACATATTGGATGCACAAGATTTGTTAAAAACCCTAATTGGATTAGAATAAGCCTAGGGAGGACGAAAATGACCTAACTGTTCAACCAATGACACAAAATGACACAGAATCACATATTGGATGGACAAGATTGGTTAAAAACCCTAATTGGATTAGAATAAGCCTAAGGAGGACGAAAATGACCTAAATGTTCAACCAATGACACAAAATTACATATTGGATGCACAAGATTGGTTAAAAACCCTAATTGGATTAGAATAAGCATAGGGAGGACGAAAATAACCTAAACATTCAACCAATGACACAAAATGACACAAAATCATTAATTGGATGCACAAGATTGGTTAAAAACCCTAATTGGATTAGAATAAGCCTAGGGAGGACAAAAATGACTTAAATGTTCAACCAATGACACAAAATGACACAAAATCACATATTGGATGCACAAGAATGGTTAAAAACCCTAATTGGATTAGAATAAGCCTAGGGAGGACGAAAATGACCTAAATGTTCAACCAATGACACAAAATCACATATTGGATGCACAAGATTGGTTAAAAACCCTAATTGGATTAGAATAAGCCTAGGGACGACGAAAATGACCTAAATGTTCACCCAATGACACAAAATGACACAAAATCACATATTGGATGCACAAGATTGGTTAAAAACCCTAAATAAATTTGAATAAGCCTAGGGAGGACGAAAATGACCCAAATGTTCAACCAATGACACAAAATGACACAAAATGACATATTGTATGCACAAGACTGGTTAAAAACCCTAATTGTATTAGAATAAGCCTAGGGAGGACGAAAATGACCTAAATGTTCAACCAATGACACAAAATCACATATTGGATGCACAAGATTGGTTAAAAACCCTAATTGGATTAGAATAAGCCTAGGGAGGACGAAAATGACCTAAATGTTCCACAAATGACACAAAATGACACAAAATCACATATTGGATGCACAAGATTGGTTAAAAACCCTAATTGGATTAGAATAAGCCTAGGGAGGACGAAAATGACCTAAATGTTCAACCAATGACACAAAATCACATATTGGATGCACAAGATTGGTTAAAAACCCTAATTGGATTAGAATAAGCCTAGGGAGGACAAAAATGACCTAAATGTTCAACCAATGACACAAAATCACATATTGGAGGCACAAGATTGGTTAAAAAACCTAATTGGATTAGAATAAGCGTAGGGAGTACGAAAATCACCTAAATGTTCAACCAATGACACAAAATGAAACAAAATCACATATTGGATGCACAGGATTGGTTAAAAACCCTATTTGAATAACAATAAGCCTAGGGAGGACGAAAATGACCTAAATGTTCAACCAATGACACAAAATCACATATTGGAGGCACAAGATTGGTTAAAAAACCTAATTGGATTAGAATAAGCCTAGGGAGTACGAAAATCACCTAAATGTTCAACCAATGACACAAAATGACACAAAATCACATATTGGATGCACAAGATTGGTTAAAAACCCTAATTGGATTAGAATAAGCCTAGGGAGGACGAAAATGACCTAAATGTTCAACCAATGACACAAAATGACACAAAATCACATATTGGATGCACAAGATTGGCTAAAAACCCTAATTGGATTAGAATAAGCCTATGGAGGACGAAAATGACCTAAATGTTCAACCAATGACACAAAATGACATATTGGGTGCAAAAGATTGGTTAAAAACCCTAACTGGATTGGAATAAGCCTAGGGAAGACGAAAATGACCTAAATGTTCAACCAATGACACAAAATCACATATTGGATGCACAAGATTGGTTAAAAACCCTAATTGGATTAGAATAAGCCTAGGGAGGACGAAAATGACCTAAATGTTCAACCAATGACACAAAATCACATATTGGATGCACAAGATTGGTTAAAAACCCTAATTGGATTAGAATAAGCCTAGGGAGGACGAAAATGACCTAAATTTTCAACGAATGCCACCAAATGACACAAATCACCTATTGGATGCACAAGATTGGTTAAAAACCCTAATTGGATTAGAATAAGCCTATGGAGGACGAAAATGACATAATGTTCAACCAATGACACAAGATGACACAAAATCACATATTGGATGCACAAGATTGGTTAAAAACCCTAATTGGATTAGAATAAGCCTAGGGAGGACGAAAATGACCTAAATGTTCAACCAATGACACAAAATCACATATTGGATGCACAAGATTGGTTAAAAACCCTAATTGGATTAGAATAAGCCTAGGGAGGACGAAAATGACCGAAATGTTCAACCAATGACACAAAATGACATATTGGATGCACAAGATTGATTAAAAACCCTAATCGGATTAGAATAAGCCTAGGGAGGATGAAAATGACCTAAATGCTCAACCAATGACACAAAATGACACAAAATCACATATTGGATGCACAAGATTGGTTAAAAACCCTAATTGGATTAGAATAAGCCTAGGGAGGATGAAAATGACCTAAATGTTCAACGAATGACACAAAATGACACAAAATCACATATTGGATGCACAAGATTGGTTAAAAACCCTAATTGGATTAGAATAAGCCTAGGGAGGACGAAAATGACCTAAATGTTCAACCAATGACACAAAATGACACAAAAACACATATTGGATGCACAAGATTGGTTTAAAACCCTAATTGGATTAGAATAAGCCTAGGGAGGACGAAAATGACCTAAATGTTCAACCAATGACACAAAATCACATATTGGATGCACAAGATTGGTTAAAAACCCTAATTGGATTAGAATAAGCCTAGGGAGGACGAAAATAACCTAAATGTTCAACCAATGACACAAAATTACATATTGGATGCACAAGATTGGTTAAAAACCCTAATTGGATTAGAATAAGCCTAGGGAGGACGAAAATGACCTAAATGTTCAACCAATGACACAAAATCACATATTGGATGCACAAGATTGGTTAAAAACCCTAATTGGATTAGAATAAGCCTAGGGAGGACAAAAATGACCTAAATGTTAGACCAATGACACAAAATCACATATTGGATGCACAAGATTGGTTAAAAACCCTAATTGGATTAGAATAAGCCTAGGGAGGACGAAAATGACCTAAATGTTCAACCAATGACACAAAATCACATATTGGAAGCACAATATTGGTTAAAAACCCTAATTGGATTAGAATAAGCCTAGGGAGGACGAAAATGACCTAAATGTTCAACCAATGACACAAAATCACATATTGGATGCACAAGATTGGTTAAAAACCCTAATTGGATTAGAATAAGCCTAGGGAGGACAAAAATGACGTACATGTTCAACCAATGACACAAAATCACATATAGGATGCACAAGATTGGTTAAAAACCCTAATTGGATTAGAATAAGCCTAGGGAGGACGAAAATGACCTAAATGTTCAACCAATGACACAAAATGACACAAAATCACATATTGGATGCACAAGATTGGTTAAAAACCCTAATTGGGTTAGAATAAGCCTAAGGGGGACGAAAATGACCTAAATGTTTAATCAATGACACAAAATCACATATTGGATGCACAAGATTGGTTAAAAAACCCTAATTGGATTAGAATAAGCCTAGGGAGGACGAAAATGATCTAAATGTTCAACCAATGACACAAAATCACATATTGGATGCACAAGATTGGTTAAAAACCCTAATTGGATTAGAATAAGCCTAGGGAGGACGAAAATGACCTAAATGTTCAACCAATGACACAAAATGACACAAAATCACACATTGGATGCACAAGAATGGTTAAAAACCCTAATTGGATTAGAATAAGCCTAGGGACGACGAAAATGACCTAAATGTTCAACCAATGACACAAAATGACACAAAATCACATATTGGATGCACAAGTTTGGTCAAAAACCCTAATTGGATTAGAATAAGCCTAGGGAGGACGAAAATGACCTAAATGTTCAACCAATGACACAAAATCACATATTGGATGCACAAGATTGGTTAAAAACCCTAATTGGATTAGAATAAGCCTAGGGAGGACAAAAATGACCTAAATGTTCAACCAATGACACAAAATTACACAAAATCACATATTGGATACACAGGATTGGTTAAAAACCCTAATTGGATTAGAATAAGCCTAGGGAGGACGAAAATGACCTAAATGTTCAACCAATGACACAAAATCACATATTGGATGCACAAGATTGGTTAAAAACCCTAATTGGATTAGAATAAGCCTAGGGAGGACCAAAATGACCTAAATGTTAAACCAATGACACAAAATCACATATTGGATGCACAAGATTGGTTAAAATCCCTAATTGGATTAGAATAAGCCTAGGGAGGACGAAAATGACCTAAATGTTCAACCAATGACACAAAATCACATATTGGATGCACAAGATTGGTTAAAAACCCTAATTGGATTAGAATAAGCCTAGGGAGGACGAAAATGACCTAAATGTTCAACCAATGACACAAAATCACATATTGGATGCACAAGATTGGTTAAAAACCCTAATTGGATTAGAATAAGCCTAGGGAGGACGAAAATGACCTAAATGTTCAACCAATGACAATAAATCACATATTGGATGCACATGATTGGTTAAAAACCCTAATTGGATTAGAATAAGCCTAGGGACGACGAAAATGACCTAAATGTTCAACCAATGACACAAAATCACATATTGGATGCACAAGATTGGTTAAAAACCCTAATTGGATTAGAATAAGCCTAGGGAGGACGAAAATGACCTAAATGTTCAACCAATGACACAAAATCAGATATTGGATTCACAAGATTGGTTAAAAACCCTAATTGGATTAGAATAAGCCTAGGGAGGACGAAAATGACCTAAATGTTCAACCAATGACACAAAATCACATATTGGATGCACAAGATTGGTTAAAAACCCTAATTGGATTAGAATAAGCCTAGGGAGGACGAAAATGACCTAAATGTTCAACCAATGACACAAAATGACAGAAAATCACATATTGGATGCACAAGATTGGTTAAAAACCCTAATTGGATTAGAATAAGCCTATGGAGGACGAAAATGATCTATATGTTCAACCAACGACACAAAATGAAACAAAATCACATATTGGATGCACAAGATTGGTTTAAAACCCTAATTGGATTAGAATAAGCCTAGGGAGGACGAAAATGACCTAAGTGTTCAACCAATGACACAAAATCACATATTGGATGCACAAGATTGGTTAAAAACCCTAATTGGATTAGAATAAGCCTAGGGAGGACGAAAATGACCTAAATGTTCAACCAATGACACAAAATCACATATTGGATGCACAAGATTGGTTAAAAACCCTAATTGGATTAGAATAAGCCTAGGGAGGACGAAAATAACCTAAATGTTCATCCAATGACACAAAATGACACAAAATCACATATTGGATGCACAAGATTGGTTAAAAACACTAATTGGATTAGAATAAGCCTAGGGAGGACGAAAATGACCTAAATGTTCAACCAATGACACAAAATCACATATTGGATGCACAAGATTGGTTAAAAACCCTAATTGGATTCGAATAAGCCTAGGGAGGACGAAAATGACCTAAATGTTCAACCAATGACACAAAATGACACAAAATCCTAGATTGGATGCACAAGATTGGTTAAAAACCCTAATTGGATTAGAATAAGCCTAGGGAGGACGAAAATGACCTAAATGTTCAACCAATGACACAAAATGACAAAAAATCACATATTGGATGCACAAGATTGGTTAAAAACCCAAATTGGATTAGAATAAGCTTAGGGAGGACGAAAATGACCTAAATGTTCAACCAATGACACAAAATCACATATTGGATGCACAAGATTAGTTAAAAACCCTAATTGGATTAGAATAAGCCTAGGGAGGCTGAAAATGACCTAAACGTTCAACCAATGACAAAAAATGACTCAAAAGCACATATTGGATGCACAAGATTGGTTAAAAACCCTAATTCGATTAGAATAAGCCTAGGGAGGACAAAAATGACCTAAATGTTCAACCAATGACACAAAATGACACAAAATCACAGATTGGATGCACAAGATTGGTTAAAAACCCTAATTGGATTAGAATAAGCCTTGGGAGGACGAAAATGACCTAAACGTTCAACCGATGACACAAAATGACACAAAATCACATATTGGATGCACAAGATTGGTGAAAAACCCTAATTGGATTAGAATAAGCCTAGGGAGGACGAAATTGACCTAAATGTTCAACCAATGACACAAAATGACACAAAATCACATATTGGATGCACAAGATTGGTTGAAAACCCTAATTGGATTAGAATAAGTCTAGGGAGTACGAAAATGACCTAAACGTTCAATCAATGACACAAAATCACATATTGGATGCACAAGATTGGTTAAAAACCCTAATTGGATTCGAATAAGCCTAGGGAGGACGAAAATGACCTAAATGTTCAACCAATGACACAAAATGACACAAAATACTAGATTGGATGCACAAGATTGGTTAAAAACCCTAATTGGATTAGAATAAGCCTAGGGAGGACGAAAATGGCCTAAATGTTCAACCAATGACACAAAATGACAAAAAATCACATATTGGATGCACAAGATTCGTTAAAAACCCAAATTGGATTAGAATAAGCTTAGGGAGGACGAAAATGACCTAAATGTTCAACCAATGACACAAAATCACATATTGGATGCACAAGATTAGTTAAAAACCCTAATTGGATTAGAATAAGCCTAGGGAGGCCGAAAATGACCTAAACGTTCAACCAATGACAAAAAATGACTCAAAAGCACATATTGGATGCACAAGATTGGTTAAAAACCCTAATTCGATTAGAATAAGCCTAGGGAGGACAAAAATGACCTAAATGTTCAACCAATGACACAAAATGACACAAAATCACAGATTGGATGCACAAGATTGGTTAAAAACCCTAATTGGATTAGAATAAGCCTTGGGAGGACGAAAATGACCAAAATGTTAAACCAATGACACAAAATCACATATTGGATGCACAAGATTGGTTAAAAATCCTAATTGGATTAGAATAAGCCTAGGGAGGACGAAAATGACCTAAATGTTCAACCAATGACACAAAATGACAAAAAATCACATATTGGATGCACAAGATTGGTTAAAAACCCTAATTGGATAAGAATAAGCCTAGGGAGGACGAAAATGACCTAAATGTTCAACCAATGACACAAAATGACACAAAATCACATATTGGATGCACAAGATTGGTTAAACACCACAATTGGATTAGAATAAGCCTAGGGAGGACGAAAATGACCTAAATGTTCAACCAATGACACAAAATGACACAAAATCACATATTGGATGCACAAGATTGGTTAAAAACCCTAATTGGATTAGAATAAGCCTAGGGAGGACGAAAATGACCTAAATGTTCAACCAATGACACAAAATGACACAAAATCACATATTGGATGCACAAGATGGTTAAAAACCCTAATTGGATTAGAATAAGCCTAGGGAGGACGAAAATGACCTAAATGTTCACCCAATGATACAAAATGACACAAAATCACATATTGGATGCACAAGATTTGTTAAAAACCCTAATTGGATAAGAATAACCCAAGGGAGGACGAAAATGACCTAAATGTTCAACCAATGACATAAAATCACATATTGGATGCACAAGATTGGTTAAAAACCCTAATTGGATTAGATTAAGCCTAGGGAGGGCGAAAATGACCTAAATGTTCAACCAATGACACAAAATCACATATTGGATGCACAAGATTGGTTAAAAACCTTAATTGGATTAGAATAAGCCTAGGGAGGACGAAAATGACCTAAATGTTCAACCAATGACACAAAATGACACAAAATCACATATTGGATGCACAAGATTGGTTAAAAACCCTAATTGGATTAGAATAAACCTAGCAAGGCGAAAATGACCTAAATGTTAAACCACTGACACAAAATCACATATTGGATGCACAAGATTGGTTAAAAACCCTAATTGGATTAGAATAAGCCTAGGGAGGACGAAAATGACCTAAATGTTCAACCAATGACACAAAATGACACAAAATCACATATTGGATGCACTAGTGGTTAAAAACCCTAATTGGATTAGAATAAGCCTAGGGAGGACGAAAATGACCTCAATGTTCAACCAATGTCACAAAATCACATATTGGATGCACAAGATTGGTTAAAAACCCTAATTGGATTAGAATAAGCCTAGGGAGGATGAAAATGACCTAAATGTTCAACCAAGGACACAAAATCATATATTGGATGCACAAGATTGGTTAAAAACCCTTTTTGGATTAGAATAAGCCTAGGGAGGACGAAAATTACCTAAATGACACAAAATCACATATTGGATGCACAAGATTGGTTAAAAACCCTAATTGGATTAGAATAAGCCTAGGGAGGACGAAAATGACCTAAATGTTCAACCAATGACACAAAATGACACAAAATCACATATTGGATGCACTAGTGGTTAAAAACCCTAATTGGATTAGAATAAGCCTAGGGAGGACGAAAATGACCTAAATGTTCAACCAATGACACAAAATGACACAAAATCACATATTGGATGCACAAGATTGGTTAAAAACCCTAATTGGATTGTAATAAGCCTAGGGAGGACGAAAATGACCTAATTGGATTACCAATGACATAAAATCACTTATCATATGCACAAGATTGGTTAAAAACCCTAATTGGATTAGAATAAGCCTAGGGAGGACGAAAATGACCTAAATGTTCAACCAATGACACAAAATGACACAAAATCACATATTGGATGCACAAGATTGGTTAAAAACCCTAATTGGATTAGAATAAGCCTAGGGAGGACGAAAATGACCTAAATGTTCAACCAATGACACAAAATGACACAAAATCACATATTGGATGCACAAAATTGCTTAAAAACCCTAATTGGATTAGAATAAGCAAAGGGAGGAAGAAAATGACCTAAATGTTCAACCAATGACACAAAATGAGACAAAATCACATATTGGATGCACAAGATTGGTTAAAAACCCTAATTGGATTAGAATAAGCCTAGGGAGGACGAAAATGACCTAAATGTTCAACCAATGACACAAAATGACACAAAATCACATGTTGGATGCACAAGATTGCTTAAAAACCCTAATTGGATTAGAATAAGCCTAGGGAGGACGAAAATGACCTAAATGTTCAATCAATGTCACAAAACGACACAAAATCACATATTGGATGCACAAGATTGGTTAAATACCGTAATTGGATTAGAATAAGCCTAGGGAGGACGAAAATGACCTAAATGTTCAACCAATGACACAAAATGACACAAAATCACATATTGGATGCACAAGATTGGTTAAAAACCCTAATTGGATTAGAATAAGCCTAGGGAGGACGAAAATGACCTAAATGTTCAACCAATGACACAAAATGACACAAAATCACATATTGGATGCACAAGATTGGTTAAAAACCCTTATTGGATTAGAATAAGCCTAGGGAGGACGAAAATGACCTAAATGTTCAACCAATGACACAAAATCACATATTGGATGCACAAGATTGGTTAAAAACCCTAATTGGATTAGAATAAGCCTAGGGAGGACGAAAATGACCTAAATGTTCAACCAATGACACAAAATGACACAAAATCACATATTGGATGCACAAGATTGGTTAAATACACTAATTGGATTATAATAAGCCTAGGGAGGACGAAAATGACCTAAATGTTCAACCAATGACACAAAATCACATATTGGATGCACAAGATTGGTTAAAAACCCTAATTGGATTAGAATAAGCCTAGGGAGGACGAAAATGACCTAAATGTTCAACCAATGACACAAAATGACACAAAATCACATATTGGATGCACAAGATTGGTTAAAAACCCTAATTGGATTAGAATAAGCCTAGGGAGAACAAAAATGACCTAAATATTCAACCAATGACAAAAAATCACATATTGGATGCACAAGATTGGTTAAAAACCCTAATTGGATTAGAATAAGCCTAGGGAGGACGAAAATGACCTAAATGTTCAACCAATGACACAAAATCACATATTGGATGCACAAGAATGGTTAAAAACCCTAATTGGATTAGAATAAGCCTTGGGAGGACGAAAATGACCTAAATGTTCAACCAATGACACAAAATCACATATTGGATGCACAAGATTGGTTAAAAACCCTAATTGGATTAGAATAAGCCTAAGGAGGACGAAAATGACCTAAATGTTCAACCAATAACACAAAATCACATATTGGATGCACAAGATTGGTTAAAAACCCTAATTGGATTAGAATAAGCCTAGGGAGGACGAAAATGACCTAAATGTTCAACGAATGACACAAAATCACATATTGGATGCACAAGATTGGTTAAAAACCCTAATTGGATTAGAATAAGCCTAGGGAGGACGAAAATTACCTAAATGTGCAACCAATGACACAAAATCACATATTCGATGCACAAGATTGGTTAAAAACCCTAATTGGATTAGAATAAGCCTAGGGAGGACGAAAATGACCTAAATGTTCAACCAATGACACAAAATGACACAAAATCACATATTGGAAGCACAAGATTGGTTAAAAACCCTAATTGGATTAGAATAAGCCTAGGGAGGACGAAAATTACTTAAATGTGCAACCAATGACAGAAAATCACATATTCGATCCACAAGATTGGTTAAAAACCCTAATTGGATTAGAATAAGCCTAGGGAGTACGAAAATGACTTAAATGTTCAACCAATGACACAAAACGACACAAAATCACATATTGGATGCACAAGATTCGTTAAAAAGCCTAATTGGATTAGAATAAGCCTAGCGAGGACGAAAATGACCTAATTGGATTACCAATGACACAAAATCACTTATTATATGCACAAGATTGGTTAAAAACCCTAATTGGATTAGAATAAGCCTAGGGAGGACAAAAATGAACTAAATGTGCAACCAATGACACAAAATCACATATTGGATGCACAAGATTGGTTAAAAACCCTAATTGGATTAGAATAAGCCTAGGGAGGACGAAAATGACCTAAATGTTCAACCAATGACACAAAATGACACAAAATCACATATTGGAAGCACAAGATTGGTTAAAAACCCTAATTGGATTAGAATAAGCCTAGGGAGGACGAAAATGACCTCAATGTTTAACCAATGACACAAAATGACACAAAATCACATATTGGATGCACAAGATTGGTTAAAAACCCTAATTGGATTAGAATAAGCCTAGGGAGGACGAAAATGACCTAAATGTTCAACCAATGACACAAAATGACACAAAATCACATATTGGATGCACAAGATTGGTTAAAAACCCTAATTGGATTAGAATAAGCCTAGGGAGGACGAAAATGACCTAAATGTTCAACCAATGACACAAAATGACACAAAATCACATATTGGATGCACAAGATTGGTTAAAAACCTTAATTGGATTAGAATAAGCCTAGGGAGGACGAATATGACCTAAATGTTCAACCAATGACACAAAATGACACAAAATCACATATTGGATGCACAAGATTGGTTAAAAACCCTAATTGGATTAGAATAAGCCTAGGGAGGACGAAAATGACCTAAATGTTCAACCAATGACACAAAATGACACAAAATCACATATTGGATGCACAAGATTGGTTAAAAATCCTAATTGGATTAAAATAACCCTAGGGAGGACGAAAATGACCTAAATGTTGAACCAATGACACAAAATGACACAAAATCACATATTGGATGCAGAAGATTGGTTAAAAACCCTAAATGGAATAGAATAAGCCTAGGGAGGACGAAAATGAACTAAATGTTCAACCAATGACACAAAATCACATATTGGATGCACAAGATTGGTTAAAAACCCTAATTGGATTAGAATAAGCCTAGGGAGGACGAAAATGACCTAAATGTTCAACCAATGACACAAAATGACACAAAATCACATATTGGATGCACAAGATTGGTTAAAAACCCTAATCGGCGTAGAATAAGCCTAGGGAGGACGAAAATGACCTAAATGTTCAACCAATTCACACAAAATGACACAAAATCACATATTGGATGCACAAGATTGGTTAAAAATCCTAATTGGATTAAAATAACCCTAGGGAGGACGAAAATGACCTAAATGTTCAACCAATGACACAAAATCACATATTGGATGCACAAGATTGGTTAAAAATCCTAATTGGATTAAAATAACCCTACGAAGGACGAAAATGACCTAAATGTTCAACCAATGACACAAAATGACACAAAATCACATATTGGATGCACAAGATTGGTTAAAAACCCTAATTGGATTAGAATAAGCCTAGGGAGGACGAAAATGACCTAAATGTTCAACCAATGACACAAAATGACACAAAATCACATATTGGATGCACAAGATTGGTTAAAAACCCTAATTGGATTAGAATAAGCCGAGGGAGGACGAAAATGACCCAAATGTTCAACCAATGACACAAAATGACACAAAATCACATATTGGATGCACAAGATTGGTTAAAAACCCTAATTGGATTAGAATAAGCCTAGGGAGGACGAAAATGACCTAAATGTTCAACCAATGACACAAAATGACACAAAATCACATATTGGATGCACAAGATTGGTTAAAAACCCTAATTGGATTAGAATAAGCCTCGGGAAGACGAAAATGACCTAAATGTTCAACCAATGACACAAAATGACACAAAATCACATATTGGATGCACAAGATTGGTTAAAAACCCTAATTGGATTAGAATAAGCCTAGGGAGGACGAAAATGACCTAAATGTTAAACAAATGACACAAAATCACATATTGGATGCACAAGATTGACTAAAAACCCTAATTGGATTAGAATATGCCTAGGGAGGACGAAAATGACCTAAACGTTCAACCAATGACACAAAATGACACAAAATCACATATTGGATGCACAAGATTGGTTAAAAACCCTAATTGGATTAGAATAAGCCTAGGGAGGACGAAAATGACCTAAATGTTCAACCAATGACACAAAATGACACAAAATCACATATTGGATGCACAAGATAGGTTAAAAACCCTAATTGGATGAGAATAAGCCAAGGGAGGCAAAAATGACCTAAATGTTCAACCAATGACACAAAACTACATATTGGATGCACAAAATTGGCTAAAAACCCTAATTCGATTAGAATAAGCATAGGGAGGACGAAAATGACCTAAATGTTCAACCAATGACACAAAATGACAGAAAATCACATATTGGATGCACAAGATTGGTTAAAAACCCTAATTGGATTAGAATAAGCGTAGGGAGAACGAAAATGAGCTAAATGTTCAACCAATGACACAAAATGACACAAAATCACATATTGGATGCACAAGATTGGTTAAAAACCCTAATTGGATTAGAATAAGCCTAGGGAGGACGAAAATGACATAAACGTTCAACCAATGACACAAAATGACACAAAATCACATATTGGATGCACAAGATTGGTTAAAAACCCTAATTGGATTAGAATAAGCCTAGGGAGGACGAAAATGACCTAAACGTTCAACCAATGACACAAAAGGACAAAAATCACATATTGGATGCACTAGATTGGTTTAAAACCCTAATTGGATTACAATAAGCCTAGGGAGGACGAAAATGACCTAAATGTTCAACCAATGACACAAAATGACACAAAATCACATATTGGATGCACAAGATTGGTTAAAATCCCTAATTGGATTAGAATAAGCCTAGGGAGGACGAAAATGACCTAAATGTTCAACCAATGACACAAAATGACACAAAATCACATATTGGATGCACAAGATTGGTTAAAAACCCTAATTGGTTTAGAATAAGCCTAGGGAGGACGAAAATGACCTAAATGTTCAACCAATGACACAAAATCACATATTGGATGCACAAGATTGGTTAAAAACCCTAGTTGGATTAGAATAATCCTAGGGAGGATGAAAATGACCTAAATGTTCAACCAATGACACAAAATCACATATTGTATGCACAAGATTGGTTAAAAACCCTAATTGGATTAGAATAACCCTAGGGAGGACGAAAATGACCTAAATGTTCAACCAATGACACAACCACATATTGGATGTACAAGATTGGTTAAAAACCCTAGTTGGATTAGAATAAGCCTAGGGAGGACGAAAATGACCTAAATGTTCAACCAATGACACAAAATGACACAAAATCACATATTGGATGCACAAGATTGGTTAAAAACCCTAATTGGATTAGAATAAGCCTAGGGAGGACGAAAATGACCTAACTGTTCAACCAATGACACAAAATGACACAAAATCACATATTGGATGCACAAGATTGTTTAAAAACCTTAATTGGATTAGAATAAGCCTAGGGAGGACGAAAATGACCTAAATGTTCAACCAATGACACAAAATGACACAAAATCACATATTGGATGCACAAGATTGGTTAAAAACCCTAATTGGATTAGAATAAGCCTAGGGAGGACGAAAATGACCTAAATGTTCAACCAATGACACAAAATGACACAAAATCACATATTGGATGCACAAGATTGGTTAAAAACTCTAATTGGATTAGAATAAGCCTAGCGAGGACGAAAATGACCTAATTGGGTTACCAATGAAATAAAATCACTTATTATGTGCACAAGATTGGTTAAAAACCCTAATTGGATTAGAATAAGCCTAGGGAGGACGAAAATGACCTAAATGTTCAACCAATGACACAAAATGACACAAAATCACATATTGGATGCACAAGATTGGTTAAAATTCCTAATTGGATTAGAATAAGCCTAGGGAGGACGAAAATGACCTAAATGTTGAACCAATGACACAAAATCACATATTGGATGCACAAGATTGGTTAAAAACCCTAATTGGATTAGAATAAGCCTAGGGAGGACGAAAATGACCTAAATGTTCAACCAATGACACAAAATGACACAAAATCACATATTGGATGCACAAGATTGGTTAAAAACCCTAATTGGATTAGAATAAGCCGAGGGAGGACGAAAATGACCCAAATGTTCAACCAATGACACAAAATGACACAAAATCACATATTGGATGCACAAGATTGGTTAAAAACCCTAATTGGATTAGAATAAGCCTAGGGAGGACGAAAATGACCTAAATGTTCAACCAATGACACAAAATGACACAAAATCACATATTGGATGCACAAGATTGGTTAAAAACCCTAATTGGATTAGAATAAGCCTAGGGAGGACGAAAATGACCTAAATGTTCAACCAATGACACAAAATGACACAAAATCACATATTGGATGCACAAAATTGCTTAAAAACCCTAATTGGATTAGAATAAGCAAAGGGAGGAAGAAAATGACCTAAATGTTCAACCAATGACACAAAATGAGACAAAATCACATATTGGATGCACAAGATTGGTTAAAAACCCTAATTGGATTAGAATAAGCCTAGGGAGGACGAAAATGACCTAAATGTTCAACCAATGACACAAAATGACACAAAATCACATGTTGGATGCACAAGATTGCTTAAAAACCCTAATTGGATTAGAATAAGCCTAGGGAGGACGAAAATGACCTAAATGTTCAATCAATGTCACAAAACGACACAAAATCACATATTGGATGCACAAGATTGGTTAAATACCGTAATTGGATTAGAATAAGCCTAGGGAGGACGAAAATGACCTAAATGTTCAACCAATGACACAAAATGACACAAAATCACATATTGGATGCACAAGATTGGTTAAAAACCCTAATTGGATTAGAATAAGCCTAGGGAGGACGAAAATGACCTAAATGTTCAACCAATGACACAAAATGACACAAAATCACATATTGGATGCACAAGATTGGTTAAAAACCCTTATTGGATTAGAATAAGCCTAGGGAGGACGAAAATGACCTAAATGTTCAACCAATGTAACAAAATCACATATTGGATGCACAAAATTGGTTAAAAACCCTAATTGGATTAGAATAAGCCTAGGGAGGACGTAAATGACCTAAATGTTCAACCAATGACACAAAATGACACAAAATCACATATTGGATGCACAAGATTGGTTAAAAACCCTAATTGGATTAGAATAAGCCTAGGGAGGACGAAAATGACCTAAATGTTCAACCAATGACACAAAATGACACAAAATCACATATTGGATGCACAAGATTGGTTAAAAACCTTAATTGGATTAGAATAAGCCTAGGGAGGACGAATATGACCTAAATGTTCAACCAATGACACAAAATGACACAAAATCACATATTGGATGCACAAGATTGGTTAAAAACCCTAATTGGATTAGAATAAGCCTAGGGAGGACGAAAATGACCTAAATGTTCAACCAATGACACAAAATGACACAAAATCACATATTGGATAGACAAGATCGGTTAAAAATCCTAATTGGATTAGAATAGGGCTATGGAGGACGAAAATGACCTAAATGATAAACCAATGACACAAAATCACATATTGGATGCACAAGATTGGTTAAAAACCCTAATTGGATTAGAATAAGCCTAGGGAGGACAAAAATGACCCAAATGTTCAACCAATGACACAAAATGACACAAAATCACATATTGGATGCACAAGATTGGTTAAAAACCCTAATTGGATTAGAATAAGCCTAGGGAGGACGAAAATGACCTAAATGTTCAACCAATGACACAAAATGACACAAAATCACATATTGGATGCTCAAGATTGGTTAAAAACCCTAATTGGATTAGAATAAGGCTAGGAAGGACGAAAATGACCTAAATGTTCAACCAATGACACAAAATCACATATTGGATGCACAAGATTGGTTAAAAACCCTAATTGGATTAGAATAAGCCTAGGGAGGACGAAAATGACCTAAATGTTCAACCAATGACACAAAATGACACAAAATCACATATTGGATGCACAAGATTGGTTAAAAACCCTAATTGGATTAGAATAAGCCTAGGGAGAACAAAAATGACCTAAATATTCAACCAATGACAAAAAATCACATATTGGATGCACAAGATTGGTTAAAAACCCTAATTGGATTAGAATAAGCCTAGGGAGGACGAAAATGACCTAAATGTTCAACCAATGACACAAAATCACATATTGGATGCACAAGAATGGTTAAAAACCCTAATTGGATTAGAATAAGCCTAGGGAGGACGAAAATGACCTAAATATTCAACCAATGACACAAAATCACATATTGGATGCACAAGATTTGTTAAAAACCCTAATTGGATTAGAATAAGCCTAGGGAGGACGAAAATGACCTAACTGTTCAACCAATGACACAAAATGACACAGAATCACATATTGGATGGACAAGATTGGTTAAAAACCCTAATTGGATTAGAATAAGCCTAAGGAGGACGAAAATGACCTAAATGTTCAACCAATGACACAAAATTACATATTGGATGCACAAGATTGGTTAAAAACCCTAATTGGATTAGAATAAGCATAGGGAGGACGAAAATAACCTAAACATTCAACCAATGACACAAAATGACACAAAATCATTAATTGGATGCACAAGATTGGTTAAAAACCCTAATTGGATTAGAATAAGCCTAGGGAGGACAAAAATGACTTAAATGTTCAACCAATGACACAAAATGACACAAAATCACATATTGGATGCACAAGAATGGTTAAAAACCCTAATTGGATTAGAATAAGCCTAGGGAGGACGAAAATGACCTAAATGTTCAACCAATGACACAAAATCACATATTGGATGCACAAGATTGCTTAAAAACCCTAATTGGATTAGAATAAACCTAGGGAGGACGAAAATGACCTAAACGTTCAACCAATGACACAAAATGACAAAAAAATCACATATTGGATGCACAAGATTGGTTAAAAACCCTAATTGGATTAGAATAAGCTTAGGGAGGACGAAAATGAGCTAAATGTTCAACCAATGAAACAAAATAGCACAAAATCACATATTGGATGCACAAGATTGGTTAAAAACCCTAATTGGATTAGAATAAGCCTAGGCAGGACGAAAATGACCTAAACGTTCAACCAATGACACAAAATGACACAAAATCACATATTGGATGCACAAGATTGCTTAAAAACCCTAATTGGATTAGAATAAGCCTAGGGAGGACGAAAATGACCTAAACGTTCAACCAATGACACAAAATGACAAAAAATCACATATTGGATGCACAAGATTGGTTAAAAACCCTAATTTGATTAGAATAAGCTTAGGGAGGACGAAAATGAGCTAAATGTTCAACCAATGAAACAAAATAGCACAAAATCACATATTGGATGCACAAGATTGGTTAAAAACCCTAATTGGATTAGAATAAGCCTAGGGAGGACGAAAATGACCTAAACGTTCAACCAATGACACAAAATGACACAAAATCACATATTGGATGCACTAGATTGGTTTAAAACCCTAATTGGATTACAATAAGCCTAGGGAGGACGAAAATGACCTAAATGTTCAACCAATGACACAAAATGACACAAAATCACATATTGGATGCACAAGATTGGTTAAAATCCCTAATTGGATTAGAATAAGCCTAGGGAGGACGAAAATGACCTAAATGTTCAACCAATGACACAAAATGACACAAAATCCTAGATTGGATGCACACAATTGGTTAAAAACCCTAATTGGACTAGAATAAGCCTAGGGAGGACGAAAATGACCTAAACGTTCAACCAATGACACAAAATCACATATTGGATGCACAAGATTGGTTAAAAATCCTAATTGGATTAGAATAAGCCTAGGGAGGACGAAAATTACTTAGATGTTAAACCAACGATACAAAATCACAGATTGGATGCACAAGATTGGTTAAAAACCCTTATTGGATGAGAATAAGCCTAGGGAGGCAAAAATGACCTAAATGTTCAACCAATGACACAAAATCACATATCGGATGCACAAGATTGGCTAAAAACCCTAATTGGATTAGAATAAGCATAGGGAGGATGAAAATGACCTAAATGTTCAACCAATGACACAAAATGACAGAAAATCACATATTGGATGCACAAGATTGGTTAAAAACCCTAATTGGATTAGAATAAGCCTAGAAGGACGAAAATGACCTAAACGTTCAACCAATGACACAAAATCACATATTGGATGCACAAAATTGGTTAAATACCCTAATTGGATTAGAATAAGCTTAGGGAGGACGAAAATGAGCTAAATGTTCAACCAATGACACAAAATGACACAAAATCACATATTGGATGCACAAGATTGGGTAAAAACCCTAATTGGATTCGAATAAGCCTAGGGAGGACGAAAATGACATAAACGTTCAACCAATGACACAAAATGACACAAAATCACATATTGGATGCACAAGATTGGTTAAAAACCCTAATTGGATTAGAATAAGCCTAGGGGGGACGAAAATGACATAAACGTTCAACCAATGACACAAAATGACACAAAATCACATATTGGATGCACAAGATTGGTTAAAAACCCTAATTGGATTAGAATAAGCCTAGGGAGGACGAAAATGACCTAAACGTTCAACCAATGACACAAAAGGACACAAAATCACATATTGGATGCACTAGATTGGTTTAAAACCCTAATTGGATTACAATAAGCCTAGGGAGGACGAAAATGACCTAAATGTTCAACCAATGACACAAAATGACACTAAATGACATATTGGATGCACAAGATTGGTTAAAATCCCTAATTGGATTAGAATAAGCCTAGGGAGGACGAAAATGACCTAAATGTTCAACCAATGACACAAAATGACACAAAATCCTAGATTGGATGCACACAATTGGTTAAAAACCCTAATTGGACTAGAATAAGCCTAGGGAGGACGAAAATGACCTAAACGTTCAACCAATGACACAAAATCACATATTGGATGCACAAGATTGGTTAAAAATCCTAATTGGATTAGAATAAGCCTAGGGAGGACGAAAATTACTTAGATGTTAAACCAATGATACAAAATCACAGATTGGATGCACAAGATTGGTTAAAAATCCTTATTGGATGAGAATAAGCCTAGGGAGGCAAAAATGACCTAAATGTTCAACCAATGACACAAAATCACATATTGGATGCACAAGATTGGCTAAAAACCCTAATTGGATTAGAATAAGCATAGGGAGGACGAAAATGACCTAAATGTTCAACCAATGACACAAAATGACAGAAAATCACATATTGGATGCACAAGATTGGTTAAAAACCCTAATTGGATTAGAATAAGCCTAGGGAGGACGAAAATGACCTAAATGGTCACCCAATGACACAAAATCACATATTGGATGCACAAGATTGGTTAAAAACCCTAATTGGATTAGAATAAGCCTAGGGAGGACGAAAATGACCTAAATGTTCAACCAATGACACAAAATGACACAAAATCACATATTGGATGCACAAGATTGGTTAAAAACCCTAATTGGATTAGAATAAGCCTTGGGAGAACGAAAATGACAAAAATTTTCAACGAATGACACAAAATCACATATTGGATGCACAAGATTGGTTAAAAATCCTAATTGGATTAGAATAAGCCTAGGGAGGACGAAAATGACCTAAATGTTCAACCAATGACACAAAATGACAAAAAATCAGATATTGGATGCACAAGATTGTTTAAAAATCCTAATTGGATTAGAATAAGCCTAGGGAGGACGAAAATGACCTAAATGTTAAGCCAATGACACAAAATCACATATTGGATGCACAAGATTGGTTAAAAACCCTAATTGGATTAGAATAAGCCTAGGGAGGACGAAAATGACCTAAATGTTCAACCAATGACACAAAATGACACAAAATCACATATTGGATGCACAAGATTGGTTAAAAACCCTAATTGGATTAGAATAAGCCTTGGGAGAACGAAAATGACAAAAATTTTCAACGAATGACACAAAATCACATATTGGATGCACAAGATTGGTTAAAAATCCTAATTGGATTAGAATAAGCCTTGGGAGGACGAAAATGACCTAAATGTTCAACCAATGACACAAAATGACAAAAAATCACATATTGGATGCACAAGATTGGTTAAAAACCCTAATTGGATTAGAATAAGCCTAGGGAGGACGAAAATGACCTAAATGTTCAACCAATGACACAAAATCACTTATTGGATGCACAAGATTGGTTAAAAACCCTAATTGGATTAGAATAAGCCTAGGGAGGACGAAAATGACCTAAATGTTCAACCAATGACACAAAATCACTTATTGGATGCACAAGATTGATTAAAAACCCTAATTGGATTAGAATAAGTCGAAGGAGGACAAAAATGACCTAAATGTTCAACCAATGACACAAAATCACTTATTGGATGCACAAGATTGGTTAAAAACCCTAATTGGATTAGAATAAGTCAAAGGATGACGAAAATTACCTAAATGTTCAACCAATGACATAAAATCACTTATTGGATGCACAAGATTGGTTAAAAACCCTAATTGAATTAGAATAAGTCCAAGGATGACGAAAATGACCTAAATGTTCAACCAATGACACAAAATCACTTATTGGATGCACAAGATTGATTAAAAACCCTAATTGGATTAGAATAAGTCGAAGGAGGACGAAAATGACCTAAATGTTCAACCAATGACACAAAATCACTTATTGGATGCACAAGATTGGTTAAAAACCCTAATTGGATTAGAATAAGTCGAAGGATGACGAAAATGACCTAAATGTTCAACCAATGACACAAAATCACATATTGGATGCACAAGATTGGTTAAAAACCCTAATTGGATTAGAATAAGCCTTTGGAGGACGAAAATGACCTAAATGTTCAACCAATGACACAAAATGACACAAAATCACATATTGGATGCACAAGATTGATTAAAAACCCTAATTGGATTAGAATAAGCCTAGGGAGGACGAAAATGACCTAAATGTTCAACCAATAACACAAAATGACACAAAATCACATATTGGATGCACAAGATTGGTTAAAAACCCTAATTGGTTTAGAATAAGCCTAGGGAGGACGAAAATGACCTAAATGTTTAACCAATGACACAAAATGACACAAAATCACATATTGGATGCACAAGATTGGCTAAAAACCCTAATTGGATTAGAATAAGCCTAGGGAGGACGAAAATGACCTAAATGTTCAACCAATGACACAAAATGACACAAAATCACATATTGGATGCACAAGATTGGTTAAAAACCCTAACTGGATTAGAATAAGCCTAGGGAGGACGATAATGACTTAAATGTTCAACCAATGACACAAAATGACACAAAATCACATATTGGATGCACAAGATTGGTTAAAAACCCTAATTGGATTAGAATAAGCCTAGGGAGGACGAAAATGACCTAAATGTTCAACCAATGACACAAAATGACACAAAATCACATATTGGATGCACAAGATTGTTTAAAAACCCTAATTGGATTAGAATAAGCCTAGGGAGGAAGAAAATGACCTAAATGTTCAACCAATGACACAAAATGACACAACATCACATATTGGATGCACAAGATTGGTTAAAAACCCTAATTGGATTAGAATAAGCCTAAGGAGGACAAAAATAACCTAAATGTTCAACCAATGACACAAAATCACATATTGGATGCACAAGATTGGTTAAAAACCCTAATTGGATTAAAAAGAGCCTAGGGAGGACAAAAAGGACCTAAATGTTCAACCAATTACACAAAATCACACAAAATCACACATTGGATGCACAAGATTGGTTAAAAACCCTAATTGGATTAGAATAAGCCAAGGGAGGACGAAAATGACCTAAATGTTCAACCAATGACAAAAATTCACATATTGGATGCACAAGATTGTTTAAAAACCCTAATTGGATTAGAATAAGCCTAGGGAGGAAGAAAATGACCTAAATGTTCAACCAATGACACAAAATCACATATTGGATGCACAAGATTGGTTAAAAACCCTAATTGCTTTAGAATAAGCCTAGGGAGGATGAAAATGACCTAAATGTTCAACCAATGACACAAAATCACATATTGGATGCACAAGATTGGTTAAAAACCCTAATTGGATTAAAAAGAGCCTAGGGAGGACGAAAATGACCTAAATGTTCAACCAATAACACAAAATCACACAAAATCACATATTGGATGCACAAGATTGGTTAAAAACCCTAATTGGATTAGAATAAGCCTAGGGAGGACGAAAATGACCTAAATGTTCAACCAATGACACAAAATGACACAAAATCACATATTGGATGCACAAGATTGGTTAAAAACCCTAATTGGATTAGAATAAGCCTAACGAGGACGAAAATGACATAATTGGATTACCAATGACACAAAATCAGTTATTATATGCACAAGATTGGTTAAAAACCCTAATTGGATTAGAATAAGCCTAAGGTGGACGAAAATGACCTAAATGTGCAACCAATGACACAAAATCACATATTGGATGCACAAGATTGGTTAAAAACCCTAATTGGATTAGAATAAGCCTAGGGAGGACGAAAATGACCTAAATGTGCAACCAATGACACAAAATCACATATTCGATGCACAAGATTGGTTAAAAACCCTAATTGGATTAGAATAAGCCTAGGGAGGACGAAAATGACCTAAATGTTCAACCAATGACACAAAATGACACAAAATCACATATTGGAAGCACAAGATTGGTTAAAAACCCTAATTGGATTAGAATAAGCCTAGGGAGGACGAAAATTACTTAAATGTGCAACCAATGACAGAAAATCACATATTCGATCCACAAGATTGGTTAAAAACCCTAATTGGATTAGAATAAGCCTAGGGAGTACGAAAATGACTTAAATGTTCAACCAATGACACAAAACGACACAAAATCACATATTGGATGCACAAGATTCGTTAAAAAGCCTAATTGGATTAGAATAAGCCTAGCGAGGACGAAAATGACCTAATTGGATTACCAATGACACAAAATCACTTATTATATGCACAAGATTGGTTAAAAACCCTAATTGGATTAGAATAAGCCTAGGGAGGACAAAAATGAACTAAATGTGCAACCAATGACACAAAATCACATATTGGATGCACAAGATTGGTTAAAAACCCTAATTGGATTAGAATAAGCCTAGGGAGGACGAAAATGACCTAAATGTTCAACCAATGACACAAAATGACACAAAATCACATATTGGAAGCACAAGATTGGTTAAAAACCCTAATTGGATTAGAATAAGCCTAGGGAGGACGAAAATGACCTCAATGTTTAACCAATGACACAAAATGACACAAAATCACATATTGGATGCACAAGATTGGTTAAAAACCCTAATTGGATTAGAATAAGCCTAGGGAGGACGAAAATGACCTAAATGTTCAACCAATGACACAAAATGACACAAAATCACATATTGGATGCACAAGATTGGTTAAAAACCCTAATTGGATTAGAATAAGCCTAGGGAGGACGAAAATGACCTAAATGTTCAACCAATGACACAAAATGACACAAAATCACATATTGGATGCACAAGATTGGTTAAAAACCTTAATTGGATTAGAATAAGCCTAGGGAGGACGAATATGACCTAAATGTTCAACCAATGACACAAAATGACACAAAATCACATATTGGATGCACAAGATTGGTTAAAAACCCTAATTGGATTAGAATAAGCCTAGGGAGGACGAAAATGACCTAAATGTTCAACCAATGACACAAAATGACACAAAATCACATATTGGATGCACAAGATTGGTTAAAAATCCTAATTGGATTAAAATAACCCTAGGGAGGACGAAAATGACCTAAATGTTGAACCAATGACACAAAATGACACAAAATCACATATTGGATGCAGAAGATTGGTTAAAAACCCTAAATGGAATAGAATAAGCCTAGGGAGGACGAAAATGAACTAAATGTTCAACCAATGACACAAAATCACATATTGGATGCACAAGATTGGTTAAAAACCCTAATTGGATTAGAATAAGCCTAGGGAGGACGAAAATGACCTAAATGTTCAACCAATGACACAAAATGACACAAAATCACATATTGGATGCACAAGATTGGTTAAAAACCCTAATTGGATTAGAATAAGCCTAGGGGAAAATGACCTAAATGTTCAACCACTGACACAAAATCACATATTGGATGCACAAGATTGGTTAAAAACCCTAATTGGATTAGAATAAGCCTAGGGAGGACGAAAATGACCTAAATGTTCAACCAATGACACAAAATCACATATTGGATGCACAAGATTGCTTAAAAACCCTAATTGGATTAGAATAAACCTAGGGAGGACGAAAATGACCTAAACGTTCAACCAATGACACAAAATGACAAAAAAATCACATATTGGATGCACAAGATTGGTTAAAAACCCTAATTGGATTAGAATAAGCTTAGGGAGGACGAAAATGAGCTAAATGTTCAACCAATGAAACAAAATAGCACAAAATCACATATTGGATGCACAAGATTGGTTAAAAACCCTAATTGGATTAGAATAAGCCTAGGCAGGACGAAAATGACCTAAACGTTCAACCAATGACACAAAATGACACAAAATCACATATTGGATGCACAAGATTGCTTAAAAACCCTAATTGGATTAGAATAAGCCTAGGCAGGACGAAAATGACCTAAACGTTCAACCAATGACACAAAATGACAAAAAATCACATATTGGATGCACAAGATTGGTTAAAAACCCTAATTTGATTAGAATAAGCTTAGGGAGGACGAAAATGAGCTAAATGTTCAACCAATGAAACAAAATAGCACAAAATCACATATTGGATGCACAAGATTGGTTAAAAACCCTAATTGGATTAGAATAAGCCTAGGGAGGACGAAAATGACCTAAACGTTCAACCAATGACACAAAATGACACAAAATCACATATTGGATGCACTAGATTGGTTTAAAACCCTAATTGGATTACAATAAGCCTAGGGAGGACGAAAATGACCTAAATGTTCAACCAATGACACAAAATGACACAAAATCACATATTGGATGCACAAGATTGGTTAAAATCCCTAATTGGATTAGAATAAGCCTAGGGAGGACGAAAATGACCTCAATGTTCAACCAATGACACAAAATGACACAAAATCCTAGATTGGATGCACAAGATTGGTTAAAAACCCTAATTGGATTAGAATAAGCCTAGGGAGGACGAAAATGACCTAAACGTTCAACCAATGACACAAAATCACATATTGGATGCACAAGATTGGTTAAAAATCCTAATTGGATTAGAATAAGCCTAGGGAGGACGAAAATTACTTAAATGTTAAACCAATGATACAAAATCACAGATTGGATGCACAAGATTGGTTAAAAACCCTAATTGGATGAGAATAAGCCTAGGGAGGCAAAAATGACCTAAATGTTCAACCAATGACACAAAATCACATATTGGATGCACAAGATTGGCTAAAAACCCTAATTGGATTAGAATAAGCATAGGGAGGACGAAAATGACCTAAATGTTCAACCAATGACACAAAATGACACAAAATCACATATTGGATGCACAAGATTGGTTAAAAACCCTAATTGGATTAGAATAAGCCTAGGGAGGACGAAAATGACCTAAACGTTCAACCAATGACACAAAATCACATATTGGATGCACAAAATTGGTTAAAAAACCTAATTGGATTAGAATAAGCCTAGGGAGGACGAAAATGACCCAAACGTTCAACCAATGACACAAAATCACATATTTGATGCACAAGATTGGTTAAAAACCCTAATTGGATTAGAATAAGCCTAGGGAGCACAAAAATGACCTAAATGTTCAACCAATGACACAAAATGGCACAAAATCACATATTGGATGCACAAGATTGATTAAAAACCCTAATTGGATTAGAATAAGCATAGGGAGGACGAAAATGACCTAAATGTTCAACCAATGACACAAAATGACACAAAATCACATATTGGATGCACAAGATTGGTTAAAAACCCTAATTGGATTAGAATAAGCTTAGGGAGGACGAAAATGAGCTAAATGTTCAACCAATGAAACAAAATAGCACAAAATCACATATTGGATGCACAAGATTGGTTAAAAACCCTAATTGGATTAGAATAAGCCTAGGCAGGACGAAAATGACCTAAACGTTCAACCAATGACACAAAATGACACAAAATCACATATTGGATGCACAAGATTGGTTAAAAACCCTAATTGGATTAGAATAAGCCTAGGGAGGACGAAAATGACCTAAATGTTCAACCAATGACACAAAATGACACAAAATCACATATTGTATGCACAAGATTGGTTAAAAACCCTAATTGGATTAGAATAAGCCTAGAGAGGACGAAAATGACCTAAATGTTCAACCAATGACACAAAATCACATATTGGATTCACAAGATTGGTTAAAAACCCTAATTGGATTAGAATAAGCCTAGGGAGGACGAAAATGACCTAAATGTTCAACCAATGACACAAAATCACATATTGGATGCACAAAATTGGTTAAAAACCCTAATTGGATTAGAATAAGCCTAGGGAGGACGAAAATGACATAAATGTTCAACCAATGACACAAAATCATATATTGGATGCACAAGATTGGTTAAAAACCCTAATTGGATTAAAATAAGCCTAGGGAAGACGAAAATGACCTAAATGTTCAACCAATGACACAAAATGACACAAAATCACATATTGGATGCACAAGATTGGTTAAAAACCCTAATTGGATTAGAATAAGCCTAGGGAGGACGAAAATGACCTAAATGTTCAACCAATGACACAAAATGACACAAAATCACATATTGGATGCACAAGATTGGTTAAAAACCCTAATTGGATTAGAATAAGCCTAGGGAGGACGAAAATGACCTAAATGTTCAACCAATGACACAAAATGACACAAAATCACATATTGGATGCACAAAATTGCTTAAAAACCCTAATTGGATTAGAATAAGCAAAGGGAGGAAGAAAATGACCTAAATGTTCAACCAATGACACAAAATGAGACAAAATCACATATTGGATGCACAAGATTGGTTAAAAACCCTAATTGGATTAGAATAAGCCTAGGGAGGACGAAAATGACCTAAATGTTCAACCAATGACACAAAATGACACAAAATCACATGTTGGATGCACAAGATTGCTTAAAAACCCTAATTGGATTAGAATAAGCCTAGGGAGGACGAAAATGACCTAAATGTTCAATCAATGTCACAAAACGACACAAAATCACATATTGGATGCACAAGATTGGTTAAATACCGTAATTGGATTAGAATAAGCCTAGGGAGGACGAAAATGACCTAAATGTTCAACCAATGACACAAAATGACACAAAATCACATATTGGATGCACAAGATTGGTTAAAAACCCTAATTGGATTAGAATAAGCCTAGGGAGGACGAAAATGACCTAAATGTTCAACCAATGACACAAAATGACACAAAATCACATATTGGATGCACAAGATTGGTTAAAAACCCTTATTGGATTAGAATAAGCCTAGGGAGGACGAAAATGACCTAAATGTTCAACCAATGACACAAAATCACATATTGGATGCACAAGATTGGTTAAAAACCCTAATTTGATTAGAATAAGCCAAGGGAGGACGAAAATGACCTAAATGTTCAACCAATGACACAAAATGACACAAAATCACATATTGGATGCACAAGATTGGTTAAAAACCCTAATTGGATTAGAATAAGCCTAGGGAGGACGAAAATGACCTAAATGTTCAACCAATGACACAAAATGACACAAAATCACATATTGGATGCACAAGATTGGTTAAAAACCCTAATTGGATTAGAATAAACCTAGGGAGGACGAAAATAACCTAAATGTTCAACCAATGACACAAAATCACATATTGGATGCACAAGATTGGTTAAAAACCCTAATTGGATTAGAATAAGCCTAGGGAGGACGAAAATGACCTAAATGTTCAACCAATGACACAAAATGACACAAAATCACATATTGGATGCACAAGATTGGTTAAAACCCCTAGTTGGATTAGAATAAGCCTAGGAAGGAAGAAAATGACCTAAATGTTCAACCAATGACACAAAATGACACAAAATCACATATTGGATGCACAAGATTGGTTAAAAAACCTAATTGGATTACAATAAGCCTAGGGAGGACGAAAATGACCTAAATGTTCAACCAATGACACAAAATCACATATTGGATGCACAAGATTGGTTAAAAACCCTAATTGGATTAGAATAAGCCTAGGGAGGACGAAAATGACCTAAATGTCCAACCAATGACACAAAATCACATATTGGATGCACAAGATTGGTTAAAAACCTTAATTGGATTAGAATAAGCCTAGGGAGGACGAAAATGACCAAAATGTTTAACCAATGACACAAAATCACATATTGGATGCACAAGATTGGTTAAAAACCCTAATTGGATTAGAATAAGACTAGGGAGGACGAAAATGACATAAATGTTCAACCAATGACACAAAATGACACAAAATCGCATATTAGATGCAAAAGATTGGTTAAAAACCCTAATTGGATTAGAATAAGCCTAGGGAGGACGAAAATGACCTAAATGTTCAACCAATGACACAAAATCACACAAAATCACATATTAGATGCAAAAGATTGGTTAAAAACCCTAATTGGATTAGAATAAGCCTAGGGAGGACGAAAATGACCTAAATGTTCAACCAATGACACAAAATGACACAAAATCACATATTGGATGCACAAGATTGGTTAAAAACCCTAATTGGATTAGAATAAGCCTAGGGAGGACGAAAATGACCTAAATGTTCAACCAATGACACAAAATCACATATTGGATGCACAAGATTGCTTAAAAACCCTAATTGGATTAGAATAAACCTAGGGAGGACGAAAATGACCTAAACGTTCAACCAATGACACAAAATGACAAAAAAATCACATATTGGATGCACAAGATTGGTTAAAAACCCTAATTGGATTAGAATAAGCTTAGGGAGGACGAAAATGAGCTAAATGTTCAACCAATGAAACAAAATAGCACAAAATCACATATTGGATGCACAAGATTGGTTAAAAACCCTAATTGGATTAGAATAAGCCTAGGCAGGACGAAAATGACCTAAACGTTCAACCAATGACACAAAATGACACAAAATCACATATTGGATGCACAAGATTGCTTAAAAACCCTAATTGGATTAGAATAAGCCTAGGGAGGACGAAAATGACCTAAACGTTCAACCAATGACACAAAATGACAAAAAATCACATATTGGATGCACAAGATTGGTTAAAAACCCTAATTTGATTAGAATAAGCTTAGGGAGGACGAAAATGAGCTAAATGTTCAACCAATGAAACAAAATAGCACAAAATCACATATTGGATGCACAAGATTGGTTAAAAACCCTAATTGGATTAGAATAAGCCTAGGGAGGACGAAAATGACCTAAACGTTCAACCAATGACACAAAATGACACAAAATCACATATTGGATGCACTAGATTGGTTTAAAACCCTAATTGGATTACAATAAGCCTAGGGAGGACGAAAATGACCTAAATGTTCAACCAATGACACAAAATGACACAAAATCACATATTGGATGCACAAGATTGGTTAAAATCCCTAATTGGATTAGAATAAGCCTAGGGAGGACGAAAATGACCTAAATGTTCAACCAATGACACAAAATGACACAAAATCCTAGATTGGATGCACACAATTGGTTAAAAACCCTAATTGGACTAGAATAAGCCTAGGGAGGACGAAAATGACCTAAACGTTCAACCAATGACACAAAATCACATATTGGATGCACAAGATTGGTTAAAAATCCTAATTGGATTAGAATAAGCCTAGGGAGGACGAAAATTACTTAGATGTTAAACCAATGATACAAAATCACAGATTGGATGCACAAGATTGGTTAAAAATCCTTATTGGATGAGAATAAGCCTAGGGAGGCAAAAATGACCTAAATGTTCAACCAATGACACAAAATCACATATTGGATGCACAAGATTGGCTAAAAACCCTAATTGGATTAGAATAAGCATAGGGAGGACGAAAATGACCTAAATGTTCAACCAATGACACAAAATGACAGAAAATCACATATTGGATGCACAAGATTGGTTAAAAACCCTAATTGGATTAGAATAAGCCTAGGGAGGACGAAAATGACCTAAACGTTCTACCAATGACACAAAATGACACAAAATCACATATTGGATGCACAAGATTGGTTAAAAACCCTAATTGGATTAGAATAAGCTTAGGGAGAACGAAAATGAGCTAAATATTCAACCAATGACACAAAATGACACAAAATCACATCTTGGATGCACTAGATTGGTTAAAAACCCTAATTGGATTACAATAAGCCTAGGGAGGACGAAAATGACCTAAATGTTCAACCAATGACACAAAATGACACAAAATCACATATTGGATGCACAAGATTGG
>JBBPBQ010000008.1:19256135-19310626 GCA_037974755.1 Cicer yamashitae | reverse complement strand
GGGAGGACGAAAATGACCTAAACGTTCAACCAATGACACAAAATGACAAAAAAATCACATATTGGATGCACAAGATTGGTTAAAAACCCTAATTGGATTAGAATAAGCTTAGGGAGGACGAAAATGAGCTAAATGTTCAACCAATGAAACAAAATAGCACAAAATCACATATTGGATGCACAAGATTGGTTAAAAACCCTAATTGGATTAGAATAAGCCTAGGCAGGACGAAAATGACCTAAACGTTCAACCAATGACACAAAATGACACAAAATCACATATTGGATGCACAAGATTGCTTAAAAACCCTAATTGGATTAGAATAAGCCTAGGGAGGACGAAAATGACCTAAACGTTCAACCAATGACACAAAATGACACAAAATCACATATTGGATGCACAAGATTGGTTAAAAACCCTAATTGGATTAGAATAAGCCTAGGGAGGACGAAAATGACATAAATGTTCAACCAATGACACAAAATTACATATTGGATGCACAAGATTGGTTAAAAACCCTAATTGGATTAGAATAAGCCTAGGGAGGACGAAAATGACCTAAATGTTCAACCAATGACACAAAATGACAAAAAATCACATATTGGATGCACAAGATTGGTTAAAAACCCAAATTGGATTAGAATAAGCTTAGGGAGGACGAAAATGACCTAAATGTTCAACCAATGACACAAAATCACATATTGGATGCACAAGATTAGTTAAAAACCCTAATTGGATTAGAATAAGCCTAGGGACGCCGAAAATGACCTAAACGTTCAACCAATGACAAAAAATGACTCAAAAGCACATATTGGATGCACAAGATTGGTTAAAAACCCTAATTCGATTAGAATAAGCCTAGGGAGGACAAAAATGACCTAAATGTTCAACCAATGACACAAAATGACACAAAATCACAGATTGGATGCACAAGATTGGTTAAAAACCCTAATTGGATTAGAATAAGCCTTGGGAGGACGAAAATGACCAAAATGTTAAACCAATGACACAAAATCACATATTGGATGCACAAGATTGGTTAAAAATCCTAATTGGATTAGAATAAGCCTAGGGAGGACGAAAATGACCTAAATGTTCAACCAATGACACAAAATGACAAAAAATCACATATTGGATGCACAAGATTGGTTAAAAACCCTAATTGGATAAGAATAAGCCTAGGGAGGACGAAAATGACCTAAATGTTCAACCAATGACACAAAATGACACAAAATCACATATTGGATGCACAAGATTGGTTAAAAATCCTAATTGGATTAGAATAAGCCTAGGGAGGATGAACATGACCTAAATTTTAAAAGAATGATACAAAATCACATACTGGGTGCACAAGATTGGTTAAAAACCCTAATTGGATTAGAATAAGCCTAGGGAGGACGAAAATGACCTAAATGTTCAACCAATGACACAAAATGACACAAAATCACATATTGGATGCACAAGATTGGTTAAAAACCCTAATTGGATTAGAATAAGCCTAGGGAGGACGAAAATGACCTAAATGTTCAACCAATGACACAAAATCACATATTGGATGTACAAGATTGGATAAAAACCCTAATTGGATTAGAATAAGCCTAGGGAGGAAGAAAATGACCTAAATGTTCAACCAATGACACAAAATCACATATTGGATGCACAAGATTGGTTAAAAACCCTAATTGGATTAGAATAAGCCTAAGGGGGACGAAAATGACCTAAATGTTTAACCAATGACACAAAATCACATATTGGATGCACAAGATTGGTTAAAAACCCTAATTGGATTAGAATAAGCCTAGGGAGGACGAAAATGACCTAAATGTTCAACCAATGGTACAAAATCACATATTGGATGCACAAGATTGGTTAAAAACCCTAATTGGATTAGAATAAGCCTAGGGAGGACGAAAATGACCTAAATGTTCAACCAATGACACAAAATCACATATTGGATGCACAAGAATGGTTAAGAACACTAATTGGATTAGAATAAGCGTAGGCAGGACGAAAATGACCCAAATGTTCAACCAATGACACAAAATCACATATTGGATGCACAAGATTGGTTAAAAACCCTAATTGGATTAGAATAAGCCTAGGGAGGACGACAATGACCTAAATGTTCAACCAATGACACAAAATCACATATTGGATGCACAAGATTGGTTAAAAACCCTAATTGGATTAGAATAAGCCTATAGAGGACGAAAATGATCTATATGTTCAACCAACGACACAAAATGACACAAAATCACATATTGGATGCACAAGATTGGTTAAAAACCCTAATTGGATTAGAATAAGCCTAGGGAGGACGAAAATGACCTAAATGTTCAATCGATGACACAAAATGACATAAAATCACATACTGGATGCACAAGATTTATTAAAAACCCTAATTGGATTAGAATAAGCCTAGGGAGGACGAAAATGACCTAAATGTTCAACCAATGACACAAAATGACAAAAAATCACATATTGGATGCACAAGATTGGTTAAAAACCCTAATTGGATTAGAATAAGCCTAGGGAGGACGAAAATGACCTAAATGTTCAACCAATGACACAAAATCACATATTGGATGCACAAGATTGGTTAAAAACCCTAATTGGATTAGAATAAGCCCAGGGAGGACGAAAATGACCTAAATGTTCAACCAATGACACAAAATGACACAAAATCACATATTGGATGCATAAGATTGGCTAAAAACCTTAATTGGATTAGAAAAAGCCTAGGGAGGACAAAAATGACCTCAATGTTCAACCAATGACACAAAATGACACAAAATCACATATTGGATGCACAAGATTGGTTAAAAACCCTAATTGGATTAGAATAAGCCTAGGGAGGACGAAAATGACCTAAATGTTCAACCAATGACACAAAATCACATATTGGATGCACAAGATTGGTTAAAAACCCTCATTGGATTAGAATAAGCCTAGGGAGGACGAAAATGACCTAAATGTTCAACCAATGACACAAAATCACATATTGGATGCACAAGATTGGTTAAAAACCCTAATTGGATTAGAATAAGCCTAGGGAGGACGAAAATGACCTAAATGTTCAACCAATGACACAAAATGACACAAAATCACATATTGGACGCACAAGATTGGTTAAAAATCCTAATTGGATTAGAATAAGCCTAGGGAGGACGAAAATGACCTAAATGTTCAACCAATGACACAAAATGACAAAAAATCACATATTGGATGCACAAGATTGGTTAAAAACCCTAATTGGATTAGAATAAGCCTAGGGAGGACGAAAATGATCTAAATGTTCAACCAATGACACAAAATCACATATTGGATGCACAAGATTGGATAAAAACCCTAATTGGATTAGAATAAGCCTAGGGAGGAAGAAAATGACCTAAATGTTCAACCAATGACACAAAATCACATATTGGATGCACAAGATTGGTTAAAAACCCTAATTGGATTAGAATAAGCCTAAGGGGGACGAAAATGACCTAAATGTTTAACCAATGACACAAAATCACATATTGGATGCACAAGATTGGTTAAAAACCCTAATTGGATTAGAATAAGCCTAGGGAGGACGAAAATGACCTAAATGTTCAACCAATGACACAAAATGACACAAAATCACATATTGGATGCACAATATTGGTTAAAAACCCTAATTGGATTAGAATAAGCTTAGGGAGGACGAAAATGATCTAAATGTTCAACCAATGACACAAAATGACACAAAATCACATATTGGATGCACAAGATTGGTTAAAAACCCTAATTGGATTAGAATAAGCCTAGGGAGGACGAAAATGACCTAAATGTGCAACCAATGACACAAAATCACATAATGGATGCACAAGATTGGTTAAAAACCCTAATTGGATTAGAATAAGCCTAGGGAGGACGAAAATGACCTAAATGTGCAACCAATGACACAAAATCACATATTGGATGCACAAGATTGGTTAAAAACCCTAATTGGATTAGAAGAAGCCTAGGGAGGACGAAAGTGACCTAAATGTTCAACCAATGACACAAAATGACAATAAATCTCATATTGGATGCACAAGATTGATTAAAACCCTAATTGGATTAGAATAAGCCTAGCGAGGACGAAAATGACCTAATTGGATTACCAATGACACAAAATCACTTATTATATGCACAAGATTGGTTAAAAACCCTAATTGGATTAGAATAAGCCTAGGGAGGACGAAAATGACCTAAATGTTCATCCAATGACATAAAATGACACAAAATCACATATTGGATGCACAAGATTGGTTAAAAACCGTAATTGGATTAGAATAAGCCTAGGGACGACGAAAATGACCTAAATGTTCAACCAATGACACAAAATCACTTATTATATGCACAAGATTGGTTAAAAACCCTAATTGGATTAGAATAAGCCTAGGGAGGACGAAAATGACCTAAATGTTCAACCAATGACACAATATCACATATTGGATGCACAAGATTGGTTAAAAACCCTATTTGGATTAGAATAAGCCTAGGGAGGACAAAAATGACCTAAATGTTCAACCAATGACACAAAATCACATATTGGATGCACAAGATTGGTTAAAAACCCTAATTGGATTAGAATAAGCCTAGGGAGGACGAAAATGACCTAAATGTTCAACCAATGACACAAAATGACACAAAATCACATATTGGATGCTCAAGATTGGTTAAAAACCCTAATTCGATTAGAATAAGCCTAGGGAGGACGAAAATGACCTAAATGTTCAACCAATGACACTAAATCACATATTGGATGCACAAGATTGGTTAAAAACCCTAATTGGATTAGAATAAGTCTAGGGAGGACGAAAATGACCTAAATGTTCAACCAATGACACAAAATCACATATTGGATGCACAAGATTGGTTAAAAACCCTAATTGGATTAGAATAAGCCTAGGGAGGACAAAAATGACCAAAATGTTCAACCAATGACACAAAATGACACAAAATCACATATTGGATGCACAAGATTGGTTAAAAACCCTAATTGGATTAGAATAAGCCTAGGGAGGACGAAAATGACCTAAATGTTCAACCAATGACACAAAATCACATATTGGATGCACAAGATTGGTTAAAAACCGTAATTGCATTAGAATAAGCCTAGGGAGGACTAAAATGACCTAAATGTTCAACCAATGATTCAAAATGAAACAAAATCACATATTGGATGCACAAGTTTGGTTAAAAACCCTAATTGGATTAGAATAAGCCTAGGGAGGACGAAAATGACCTAAATGTTCAACCAATGACACAAAATCACATATTGGATGCACAAGATTGGTTAAAAACACTAATTGGATTAGAATAACTCTAGGGAGGACGAAAATGACCTAAATGTTCAACCAATGACACAAAATGACACAAAATCACATATTGGATGCACAAGATTGGTTAAAAACCCTAATTGGATTAGAATAAGCCTAGGGAGGACGAAAATGACCTAAATGTTCAACCAATGACACAAAATCACATATTGGATGCACAAGATTGGTTAAAAACACTAATTGGATTAGAATAACTCTAGGGAGGACGAAAATGACCTAAATGTTCAACCAATGATACAAAATCACATATTGGATGCACAAGATTGGTTAAAAACCCTAATTGGATTAGAATAAGCCTAGGGAGGACGAAAATGACCTAAATCTTCAACCAATGACACAAAATCACATATTGGATGCACAAGATTGGTTAAAAACCTTAATTGGATTAAAAAGAGCTTAGGGAGAACGAAAATGACCTAAATGTTCAACCAATGACACAAAATGACACAAAATCACATATTGGATGCACAAGATTGGTTAAAAACCCTAATTGGATTAGAATAAGCCTAGGGAGGACGAAAATGACCTAAATGTTCAACCAATGACACAAAATCACATATTGGATGCATAAGATTGGTTAAAAACCCTAATTGGATTAGAATAAGCCTAGGGACGACAAAAATGACCTAAATGTTCAACCAATGACACAAAATGACACAAAATCACATATTGGATGCACAAGATTGGTTAAAAACCCTAATTGGATTAGAATATCCCTAGGGAGGACGAAAATGACCTAAATGTTCAACCAATGACACAAAATCACATATTGGATGCACAAGATTGGTTAAAAACCCTAATTGGATTAGAATAAGCCTAGGGACGACAAAAATGACCTAAATGTTCAACCAATGATACAAAATGACACAAAATCACATATTGGATGCACAAGATTGGTTAAAAACCCTAATTCGATTACAATAAGCCTAGGGAAGACGAAAATAACCTAAATGTTCAACCAATGACACAAAATCACATATTGGATGCATAAGATTGGTTAAAAACCCTAATTGGATTAGAATAAGCCTAGGGAGGACGAAAATGACCTAAATGTTCAACCAATGACACAAAATGACACAAAATCACATATTGGATGCACAAGATTGGTTAAAAACCCTAATTGGATTAGAATAAGCCTAGGGAGGACGAAATTGACCTAAATGTTCAACCAATGACCCAAAATGACACAAAATCACATATTGGATGCACAAGATTGGTTAAAAAGCCTAATTGGATTAGAATAAGCCTAGCGAGGACGAAAATGACCTAATTGGGTTACCAAAGAAATAAAATCACTTATTATATCCACAAGATTCTTTAAAATCCGTAATTGGATTAGAATAAGCCTAGGGAGGACGAAAATGACCTAAATGTGCAATCAATGACACAAAATCACATATTGGATGCACAAGATTGGTTAAAAACCCTAATTGGATTAGAATAAGCCTAGGGAGGACGAAAATGACCTAAATGTTCAACCAATGACACAAAATGACACAAAATCACATATTGGATGCACAAGATTGGTGAAAAACCCTAATTGGATTAGAATAAGCCTAAGGAGGATGAAAATTACCTAAATGTTCATACAATGATAAAAAGTGACACAAAATCACATATTGGATGCACAAGATTGGTTAAAAACCCTAATTGGATTAGAATAAGCCTAGGGAGGACGAAAATGACCTAAATGTTCAACCAATGACACAAAATGACACAAAATCACATATTGGATGCACAATATTATTTAAAAATCCTAATTGGATTCGAATAAGCCAAGGGAGGACGAAAATGACCTAAATGTTCAACCAATGACACAAAATGACACAAAATATCATATTGGATGCACAAGATTGGTTAAAAAACCTAATTGGATTAGAATAAGCCTAGGGAGGACGAAAATGACCTAAATGGTCAACCAATAACACAAAATGACACAAAATCACATATTGGATGCACAAGATTGGTTAAAAACCCTAATTGGATTAAAATAAGCCTAGGGAGGACGAAAATGACCTAAATATTCAATCAATGACACAAAATTACACAAAATCACATATTGGATGCACAAGATTGGTTAAAAACCCTAATTGGATTAGAATAAGCCTAGGGAAGACGAAAATGACCTAAATGTTCACCCAATGACACAAAATGACACAAAATCACATATTGAATGCACAAGATTGGTTAAAAACCCTAATTGGATTAGAATAAGCCTAGGGAGGACGAAAATGACCTAAATGGTCACCCAATGACAAAAAATCACATATTGGATGCACAAGATTGGTTAAAAACCCTAATTGGATTAGAATAAGCCTAGGGAGGACGAAAATGACCTAAATGTTCAACCAATGACACAAAATGACACAAAATCACATATTGGATGCACAAGATTGGTTAAAAACCCTAATTGGATTAGAATAAGCCTAGGGAGGACGAAAATGACCTAAATGTTCAACCAATGACACAAAATGACACAAAATCACATATTGGATGCACAAGATTGGGTAAAATTCCTAATTAGATTAAAATAAGCCTTGGGAGGACGAAAATGACCTAAATGTTCAACCAATGACACAAAATCACATATTGGATGCTTAAGATTGGTTAAAAACCCTAATTGGATTAGAATAAGCCTAGGGAGGACGAAAATGACCTAAATGTTCAACCAATGACACAAAATCACATATTGGATGCACAAGAATGGTTAAAAACCCTAATTGGATTAGAATAAGCCTAGGTAGGACGAAAATGACCAAACTGTTCAACCAACGACACAAAATGACACAAAATCACATATTGGATGCACAAGATTGGTTAAAAACCCTAATTGGATTAGAATAAGCCTAGGGAGGACGAAAATGACCTAAATGTTCAACCAATGACACAAAATGACACAAAATCACATATTGGATGCACAAGATTGGTTAAAAACCCTAATTGGATTAGAATAAGCCTAGGAGGACGAAAATGAACTAAAAGTTTAGCCAATGACACAAAATGACACAAAATCACATATTGGATGCACAAGATTGGTTAAAAACCCTAATTGGATTAGAATAAGCCTAGGGAGGACGAAAATGACCTAAATGTTCAACCAATGACACAAAATCACATATTGGATGCACAAGATTGGTTAAAAACCCTAATTGGATTAGAATAAGCCTAGCAAGGACGAAAATGACCTAAATGTTCAACCAATGACACAAAATGACACAAAATCACATATTGGATGCACAAGATTGGTTAAAAACCCTAATTGGATTAGAATAAGCCTAGGGAGGACAAAAATGACCTAAATGTTCAACCAATGACACAAAATCACATATTGGATGCACAAGATTGGTTAAAAACCCTAATTGGATTAGAATAAGCCTAGGGAGGACGAAAATGACCTAAATGTTCAACCAATGACACAAAATGACACAAAATCACATATTGGATGCACAAGATTGGTTAAAAACCCTAATTGGATTAGAATAAGCCTAGCGAGGACGAAAATGACCAAATTGGATTACCAATGACACAAAATCACTTATTATATGCACAAGATTTGTTAAAAACCCTAATTGGATTAGAATAAGCCTAGCGAGGACGAAAATGAACTTAATATTCAACCAATGACACAAAATGACACAAAATCACATATTGGATGCACAAGATTGGTTAAAAACCCTAATTGGATTAGAATAAGCCTAGGGAGGACGAAAATGACCTAAATGTTCAACCAATGACACAAAATCACATATTGGATGCACAAGATTGGTTAAAGACCTTAATTAGATTAGAATAGGCCTAGGGAGGACGAAAATGACCTAAATGTTCAACCAATGACACAAAATGACACAAAATCACATATTGGATGCACAAGATTGGTTAAAAACCCTAATTGGATTAGAATAAGCCTAGGGAGGACGAAAATTACGTAAATGTTCAACCAATGACACAAAATGACACAAAATCACATATTGGATGCACAAGATTGGTTAAAAACCCTAATTGGATTAGAATAAGCCTAGGGAGGACGAAAATGACCTAAATGTTCAACCAATGACACAAAATCACATATTGGATGCACAAGATTGGTTAAAAACCCTAATTGCATTAGAATAAGCCTAGGGAGGACGAAAATTACCTAAATGTTCAACCAATTACACAAAATGACACAAAATCACATATTGGATGCACAAGATTGGTTAAAAACCCTAATTGGATTAGAATAAGCCTAGGGAGGACGAAAATGACCTAAATGTTCAACCAATGACACAAAATGACACAAAATCACATATTGGATGCACAAGATTGGTTAAAAACCCTAATTGGATTAGAATAAGCCTAGGGAGGCCGAAAATGACCTAAACGTTCAACCAATGACAAAAAATGACTCAAAATCACATATTGGATGCAGAAGATTGGTTAAAAACCCTAATTCGATTAGAATAAGCCTAGGGAGGACGAAAATGACCTAAATGTTCAACCAATGACACAAAACGACACAAAATCACAGATTGGATGCACAAGATTGGTTAAAAACCCTAATTGGATTAGAATAAGCCTTGGGAGGACGAAAATGACCAAAATGTTCAACCAATGACACAAAATCACATATTGGATGCACAAGATTGGTTAAAAATCCTAATTGGATTAGAATAGGCCTAGGGAGGACGAAAATGACCTAAATGTTCAACCGATGACACAAAATGACAAAAAATCACATATTGGATGCACAAGATTGGTTAAAAACCCTAATTGGATTAGAATAAGCCTAGGGAGGACGAAAATGACATAAATGTTCATCAATGACACAAAATCACATATTGGATGCTCAAGATTGGTTAGAAACCCTAATTGGATTAGAATAAGCCTAGGGAGGACGAAAATGACCTAAATGTTCAACCAATGACACAAAATCACATATTGGATGCACAAGAATGGTTAAAAACCCTAATTGGATGAGAATAAGCCTAGGGAGGCAAAAATGACCTAAATGTTCAACCAATGACACAAAATCACATATTGGATGCACAAGATTGGCTAAAAACCCTAATTGGATTAGAATAAGCATAGGGAGGACGAAAATGACCTAAATGTTCAACCAATGACACAAAATGACAGAAAATCACATATTGGATGTACAAGATTGGTTAAAAACCCTAATTGGATTAGAATAAGCCTAGGGAGGACGAAAATGACCTAAACGTTCAACCAATGACACAAAATGACACAAAATCACATATTGGATGCACAAGATTGGTTAAAAACCCTAATTGGATTAGAATAAGCCTAGGGAGGACGAAAATGACCTAAATGTTCAACCAATGACCCAAAATGACACAAAATCACATATTGGATGCACAAGATAGGTTAAAAACCCTAATTGGATTAGAATAAGCCTAGGGAGGACGAAAATGACCTAAATGTTCAACCAATGACACAAAATGACACAAAATCACATATTGGATGCACAAGATTGGTTAAAAACCCTAACTGGATTAGAATAAGCCTAGGGACGACGATAATGTCCTAAATGTTCAACCAATGACACAAAATGACACAAAATCACATATTGGATGCACAAGATTGGTTAAAAACCCTAATTGGATTAGAATAAGCCTAGGGAGGACGAAAATGACCTAAATGTTCAACCAATGACACAAAATGACACAAAATCACATATTGGATGCACAAGATTGGTTAAAAACCCTAATTGGGTTAGAATAAGCCTAAGGGGGACGAAAATGACCTAAATGTTCAACCAATGACACAAAATCACATATTGGATGCACAAGATTGGATAAAAACCCTAACTGGATTAGAATAAGCCTAGGGAGGACGATAATGACCTAAATGTTCAACCAACGACACAAAATGACACAAAATCACATATTGGATGCACAAGATTGGTTAAAAACCCTAACTGGATTAGAATAAGCCTAGGGAGGACGATAATGACCTAAATGTTCAACCAACGACACAAAATGACACAAAATCACATATTGGATGCACAAGATTGGTTAAAAACCCTAATTAGATTAAACTAAGCCTAGGGAGAACGAAAATGACCTAAATGTTCAACCAATGACACAAAATGACACAAAATCACATATTGGATGCACAAGATTGGTTAAAAACCCTAATTGGATTAGAATAAGCCTAGGGAGGACGAAAATGACCTAAATGTTCAACCAATGACACAAAATGACACAAAATCACATATTGGATGTACAAGATTGGTTAAAAACCCTAATTGGATTAGAATAAGCCTAGGGAGGACGAAAATGACCTAAATGTGCAACCAATGACACAAAATCACATATTGGATGCACAAGATTGGTTAAAAACCCTAATTGGATTAGAATAAGCCTAGCGAGGACGAAAATCACCTAATTGGATTACCGATGACAGAAAATCACTTATTATATGCACAAGATTGGTTAAAAACCCTAATTGGATTAGAATAAGCCTAGGGAGGACAAAAATGACCTAAATGTGCAACCAACGACAAAAAATCACATATTGGATGCACAAGATTGGTTAAAAACCCTAATTGGATTAGAATAAGCCTAGGGAGGACGAAAATGACCTAAATGTTCAACCAATGACACAAAATCACATATTGGATGCACAAGATTGGTTAAAAACCCTAATTGGATTAGAATAAGCCTAGGGAGGACGAAAATGACCAAAATGTTCAACCAATAACACAAAATGACACAAAATCACATATTGAATGCACAAGATTGGTTAAAAACCCTAATTGGATTAGAATCAGCCTAAGGAGGACGAAAATGACCTAAATGTTCAACCAATGACACAAAAAGACACAAAATCACATATTGGATGCAAAGAATGGTTGAAAACCCTAATTCGATTAGAATAAGCCTAGGGAGGACGAAAATGACCTAAATGCTCAACCAATGACACAAAATAACACAAAATCACATATTGGATGCATAAGATTGGTTAAAAACCCTAATTGGATTAGAATAAGCCTAGGGAGGACGAAAATGACCTAAATGTTCAACCAATGACACAAAATCACATATTGGATGCACAAGATTGGTTAAAAACCCTAATTGGATTAGAATTAGCTTAGGGAGGGCGAAAATGACCTAAATGTTCAATCAATGACACAAAATGACATATTGGATGCACAAGATTGGTTAAAAACCCTAATTGGATTAGAATAAGCCTAGGGAGGACGAAAATGACCTAAATGTTCAACCAATGACACAAAATGACACAAAATCACATATTGGATGCACAAGATTGGTTAAAAACCCTTATTGGATTAGAATAAGCCAAGGGAGGACGAAAATGACCTAAATGTTCAACCAATGACACAAAATGACACAAAATCACATATTGGATGCACAAGATTGGTTAAAAACCCTAATTGGATTAGAATAAGCCTAGGGAGGACGAAAATGACCTAAATGTTCAACCAATGACACAAAATGACACAAAATCACATATTGGATGCACAAGATTGCTTAAAAACCCTAATTGGATTAGAATAAGCCTAGGGAGGACGAAAATGACCTAAATGTTCAACCAATGACACATAATGACACAAAATCATATATTGGATGCACAAGATTGGTTAAAAACCCTAATTGGATTAGAATAAGCCTAGGGAGGACGAAAATGACCTAAATGTTCAACCAATGACACAAAATGACACAAAATCACATATTGGATGCACAAGATTGGTTTAAAACCCTAATTGGATGAGAATAAGCCTAGGGAGGACGAAAATGACCTAAATGTTCAACCAATGACACAAAATCACATATTGGATGCACAAGATTGGTTAAAAACCCTAATTGGATTAGAATAAGCCTAGGGAGGACAAAAATGACCTAAATGTTCGACCAATGACACAAAATGACACAAAATCACATATTGGATGCACAAGATTGGTTAAAAACCCTAATTGGATTAGAATAAGCCTAGGGAGGACGAAAATGACCTAAATGTTCAACCAATGACACAAAATGACACAAAATCACATATTGGATGCACAAGATTGGTTAAAAACCCTAATTGGATTAGAATAAGCCAAGGGAAGACGAAAATGACCTAAATGTTCAACCAGTGACACAAAATGACAAAAAATCACATATTGGATGCACAAGATTGGTTAAAAACCCTAATTGGATTAGAATAAGCCTAGGGAGGACGAAAATGACCTAAATGTTCAACCAATGACACAAAATGACACAAAATCACATATTGGATGCACAAGATTGGATAAAAAACTTAATTGGATTATGATAAGCCTAGGGAGGACGAAAATGACCTAAATGTTCAACCAATTTCACAAAATCACATATTGGATGCACAAGATTGGTTAAAAACCCTAATTGGATTAGAATAAGCCTAGGGAGGACGAAAATGACCTAAATGTTCAACCAATGACACAAAATGACACAAAATCACATATTGGATGCACAAGATTGGTTAAAAACCCTAGTTGGATTATAATAAGCCTAGGGAGGACGAAAATGACCTAAATGTTCAACCAATGACACAAAATCACATATTGGATGCACAAGATTGGTTAAAAACCCTAATTGGATTAGAATAAGCCTAGGGAGGACGAAAATGACCTAAATGTTCAACCAATGACACAAAATGACACAAAATCACATATTGGATGCACAAGATAGGTTAAAAACCCTAATTGGATGAGAATAAGCCAAGGGAGGCAAAAATGACCTAAATGTTCAACCAATGACACAAAACTACATATTGGATGCACAAAATTGGCTAAAAACCCTAATTCGATTAGAATAAGCATAGGGAGGACGAAAATGACCTAAATGTTCAACCAATGACACAAAATGACACAAAATCACATATTGGATGCACAAGATTGGTTAAAAACCCTAATTGGATTAGAATAAGCCTAGGGAGGACGAAAATGACCTAAATGTTCAACCAATGACACAGAATCACATATTGGATGCACAAGATTGGTTAAAAACCCTAATTGGATTAGAATAAGCCTAGGGAGGACGAAAATGACCTAAATGTTCAACCAATGACACAAAATGACACAAAATCACATATTGGATGCAAAAGATTGGTTAAAAACCCTAATCGGATTAGAATAAGCCTAGGGTGGATGAAAATGACCTAAACGTGCAACCAATGACACAAAATGACACAAAATCACATATTGGATGCACAAGATTGGTTAAAAACCCTAATCGGATTAGAATAACCCTAGGGAGGACGAAATTGACCTAAATGTTCAACCAATGACACAAAATGACACAAAATCACATATAGGATGCACAAGATTGGTTGAAAACCCTAATTGGATTAGAATAAGCCTAGGGAGGACGAAAATGACCTAAACGTTCAACCAATGACACAAAATGACACAAAATCACATATTGGATGCACAAGATTGGTTAAAAACCCTAATTGGATTAGAATAAGCCTAGGGAGGACGAAAATGACCTAAATGTTCAACCAATGACACAAAATGACACAAAATCACATATTGGATGCAAAAGATTGGTTAAAAACCCTAATCGGATTAGAATAAGCCTAGGGAGGATGAAAATGACCTAAACGTGCAACCAATGACACAAAATGACACAAAATCACATATTGGATGCACAAGATTGGTTAAAAACCCTAATCGGTTTAGAATAACCCTAGGGAGGACGAAATTGACCTAAATGTTCAACCAATGACACAAAATGACACAAAATCACATATAGGATGCACAAGATTGGTTGAAAACCCTAATTGGATTAGAATAAGCCTAGGGAGGACGAAAATGACCTAAACGTTCAACCAATGACACAAAATGACACAAAATCACATATTGGATGCACTAGATTGGTTAAAAACCCTAATTGGATTACAATAAGCCTAGGGAGGACGAAAATGACCTAAATGTTCAACCAATGACACAAAATGAAACAAAATCACATATTGGATGCACAAGATTGGTTAAAACCCCTAATTGGATTAGAATAAGCGTAGGGAGGACGACATTGACCTAAATGTTCAACCAATGACACAAAACGACACAAAATCACATATTGGATGCACAAGATTGGTTGAAAACCCTAATTGGATTAGAATAAGCCTAGGGAGGACGAAAATGACCTAAACGTTCAACCAATGACACAAAATGACACAAAATCCTAGATTTGATGCACAAGATTGGTTAAAAACCCTAATTGGATTAGAATAAGCCTAGGGAGGACGAAAATGACCTAAATGTTCAACCAATGACACAAAATCACATATTGGATGCACAAGATTGGTTAAAAATCCTAATTGGTTTAGAATAGGCCTAGGGAGGAAGAAAATGACCTAAATGTTCAACCAATGACACAAAATCACATATTGGATGCACAAGATTGGTTAAAAACCCTAATTGGATTAGAATAAGCCTAGGGAGGACGAAAATGACCTAAATGTTCAACCAATGACACAAAATGACACAAAATCACATATTGGATGCTCATGATTGGTTAAAAACCCTAATTGGATTAGAATAAGCCTAGGGAGGACGAAAATGACCTAAATGTTCAACCAATGACACAAAATGACACAAAATCACATATTGGATGCACAAGATTGGTTAAAAACCCTAATTGGATTAGAATAAGCATAGGGAGGACAAAAATGACCTAAATGTTCAACCAATGACACAAAATGACACAAAATCACATATTGGATGCACAAGATTGGTTAAAAACCCTAATTGGAATAGAATAACCCTTGGGAGGACGAAAATGACCAAAATGTTCAATCAATGACACAAAATCACATATTGGATGCACAAGATTGGTTAAAAATCCTAATTGGATTAGAAAAAGCCTAGGGAGGACGAAAATGACCTAAATGTTCAACCAATGACACAAAATGACAAAAAATCACATATTGGATGCACAAGATTGGTTAAAAACCCTAATTGGATTAGAATAAGCCTAGGGAGGACGAAAATGACCTAAATGTTCAACCAATGACACAAAATGACACAAAATCACATATTGGATGCACAAGATTGGTTAAAAACCCTAATTGGATTAGAATATGCCTAGGGAGGACCAAAATGACCTAAATGTTCAACCAATGACACATAATGACACAAAATCACATATTGGATGCACAAGATTGGTTAAAAACCCTAATTGGATTAGAATAAGCCTAGGGAGGACGAAAATGACCTAAATGTTCAACCAATGACACAAAATGACACAAAATCACATATTGGATGCACAAGATTGGTTAAAAACCCTAATTGGATTAGAATAAGACTACGGAGGACGAAAATGACCTAAATGTTCAACCAATGACACAAAATGACAAAAAATCACATATTGGATGCACAAGATTGGTTAAAAACCCTAATTGGATTAGAATAAGCCTAGGGAGGACGAAAATGACCTAAATGTTCAACCAATGACACAAAATCACATATTGGATGCACAAGATTGGTTAAAAACCCTAATTGGATTAGAATAAGCCTAGGGAGCACGAAAATGACCTAAACGTTCAACCAATGACACAAAATCACATATTGGATGCACAAGATTGGTTAAAAATCCTAATTGGATTAGAATAAGCCTAGGGAGGACGAAAATGACCTAAATGTTAAACCAATGACACAAAATCACAGATTGGATGCACAAGATTGGTTAAAAACCCTAATTGGATGAGAATAAGCCTAGGGAGGCAAAAATGACCTAAATGTTCAACCAATGACACAAAATCACATATTGGATGCACAAGATTGGCTAATAACCCTAATTGGATTAGAATAAGCATAGGGAGGACGAAAATGACCTAAATGTTCAACCAATGACACAAAATGACACAAAATCACATATTGGATGCACTAGATTGGTTAAAAACCCTAATTGGATTAGAATAAGCCTAGGGAGAACGAAAATGACCTAAACGTTCAACCAATGACACAAAATGACACAAAATCACATATTGGATGCACAAGATTGGTTAAAAACCCTAATTGGATTAGAATAAGCTTAGGGAGGACGAAAATGAGCTAAATGTTCAACCAATGACACAAAATGACACAAAATCCTAGATTGGATGCACAAGATTGGTTAAAAACCCTAATTGGATTAGAATAAGCCTAGGGAGGATGAAAATGACCTAAATGTTCAACCAATGACACAAAATGACAAAAAATCACATATTGGATGCACAAGATTGGTTTAAACCCAAATATGATTAGAATAAGCCTAGGGAGGACGAAAATGACCTAAATGTTCAACCAATGACACAAAATGACACAAAATCACATATTGGATGCACAAGATTGGTTAAAAACCCTAATTGGTTTAGAATAAGCCTAGGGAGGCCGAAAATGACCTAAACGTTCAACCAATGACAAAAAATGACTCAAAATCACATATTGGATGCACAAGATTGGTTAAAAACCCTAATTCGATTAGAATAAGCCTAGGGAGGACGAAAATGACCAAAATGTTCAACCAATGACACAAAATCACATATTGGATGCACAAGACTGGTTAAAAATCCTAATTGGATTAGAATAGGCCTAGGGAGGAAGAAAATGACCTAAATGTTCAACCAATGACACAAAATCACATATTGGATGCACAACATTGGTTAAAAACCCTAATTGGATTAGAATAAGCCTAGGGAGGACGAAATTGACCTAAATGTTCAACCAATGACACAAAATGACACAAAATCACATATTGGATGAACAAGATTGGTTGAAAACCCTAATTGGATTAGAATAAGCCTAGGGAGGACGAAAATGACCTAAACGTTCAACCAATGACACATAATGACACAAAATCACATATTGGATGCACAAGATTGGTTAAAAACCCAAATTGGATTAGAATAAGCCTAGGGAGGACGAAAATGACCTAAATGTTCAACCAATGACACAAAATGACACAAAATCACATATTGGATGCACAAGATTGGTTAAAAACCCTAATTGGATTTGAATAAGCATAGTGAGGACGAAAATGACCTAATTGAATTACCAATGACACAAAATCACTTATTATATGCACAAGATTGGTTAAAAACCCTAATTGGATTAGAATAAGCCTAGGGAGGACGAAAATGACCTAAATGTTCAACCAATGATACAAAATGACACAAAATCACATATTGGATGCACAAGATTGGTTAAAAACCCTAATTGGATTAGAATAAGCCTAGCAGGACGAAAATGACCTAAAAGTTCAACCAATGACACAAAATCACATATTAGATGCACAAGATTGGTTAAAAACCCTAATTGGATTAGAATAAGCCAAGGGAGGACGAAAATGACCTAAATGTTCAACCAATGACACAAAATGACACAAAATCACATATTGGATGCACAAGATTGGTTAAAAACCCTAATTGGATTAGAATAAGCCTAGGGAGAACGAAAATGACCTAAACGTTCAACCAATGACACAAAATGACACAAAATCACATATTGGATGCACAAGATTGGTTAAAAACCCTAATTGGATTAGAATAAGCCTAGGGAGGACGAAAATGACCTAAATGTTCAATGAATGAAACAAAATCACATATTGGATGCACAAGATTGGTTAAAAACCCTAATTGGATTAGAATAAGCCTAGGGAGGACGAAAATGACCTAAATGTTCATCCAATGACACAAAATGACACAAAATCACATATTGGATGCACAAGATTGGTTAAAAACCCTAATTGGATTAGAATAAGCCTAGGGAGGACAAAAATGACCTAAACGTTCAACCAATGACACAAAATGACACAAAATCACATATTGGATGCACAAGATTGGTTAAAAACCCTAATTGGATTAGAATAAGCCTAGGGAGGACGAAATTGACCTAAATGTTCAACCAATGACACAAAATGACACAATATCACATATTGGATGCTCAAGATTGGTTGAAAACCCTAATTGGATTAGAATAAGCCTAGGGAGGACGAAAATGACCTAAACGTTCAACCAATGACACAGAATGACACAAAATCACATATTAGATGCACTAGATTGGTTAAAAACCCTAATTGGATTACAATAAGCCTAGGGAGGACGAAAATGACCTAAATGTTCAACCAATGACACAAAATGACACAAAATCACATATTGGATGCACAAGATTGGTTAAAATCCCTAATTGGATCAGAATAAGCTTTGGGAGGACGAAAATGAGCTAAATGTTCAACCAATGACACAAAATGACACAAAATCCTAGATTGGATGCACAAGATTGGTTAAAAACCCTAATTGGATTAGAATAAGCCTAGGGAGGACGAAAATGACCTAAATGTTCAACCAATGACACAAAATGACAAAAAATCACAGATTGGATGCACAAGATTGGTTAAAAACCCAAATTGGATTAGAATAAGACTAGGGAGGACGAAAATTACCTAAATGTTCAACCAATGACACAAAATGACACAAAATCACATATTGGATGTACAAGATTGGTTAAAAACCCTAATTGGATTAGAATAAGCCTAGGGATGCCGAAGATGACCTAAACGTTCAACCAATGACAAAAAATGACTCAAAATCACATATTGGATGCACAAGATTGGTTAAAAACCCTAATTCGATTAGAATAGGCCTAGGGAGGACGAAAATGACCTAAATGTTCAACCGATGACACAAAATGACAAAAAATCACATATTGGATGCACAAGAATGGTTAAAAACCCTAATTGGATTAGAATAAGCCTAGGGAGGACGAAAATGACCCAAATGTTCAACCAATGACACAGAATCACATATTGGATGCACAAGATTGGTTAAAAACCCTAATTGGATTAGAATAAGCCTAGGGAGGACGAAAATGACCTAAATGTTCAACCAATGACACAAAATGACACAAAATCACATATTGGATGCATAAGATTGGTTAAAAACCCTAATTGGATTAGAATAAGCCTAAGGAGGACGAAAATGACCTAAATGTTCAACCAATGACACAAATTGACACAAAATCACATATTGGATGCACAAGATTGGATAAAAATCCTAAGTGGATTAGAATAAGCCTGGGGAGGACGAAAATGACCTAAATGTTCAACCTATGACACAAAATGATACAAAATCACATATTGGATGCATAAGATTGGTTAAAAACCCTAATTGGATTAGAATAAGCCTAGCGAGGACAAAAATGACCTAATTGGATTACCAATGACATAAAATCACTTATTATATGCACAAGATTGGTTAAAAACCCTAATTGGATTAGAATAAGCCTAGGGAGGACGAAAATGACCTAAATGTTCAACCAATGACACAAAATCACATATTGGATGCACAAGATTGGTTAAAAACCCTAATTGGATTAGAATAAGCCTAGGGAGGACGAAAATGACCTAAATGTTCAACCAATGACACAAAATAACATATTGGATGCACAAGACTGGTTAAGAACCCTAATTGGATTAGAATAAGCCTAGGGAGGACGAAAATGACCAAAATGTTCAACCAATGACACAAAATCACATATTGGATGCACAAGATTGGTTAAAAACCCTAATTGGATTAGAATAAGCCTAGGGAGGACGAAAATGACCTAAATGTTCAACCAATGACACAAAATGACACAAAATCACAAATTGGATGCACAAGATTGGTTAAAAACCCTAATTGGATAAGAATAAGCCTAGCGAGGACGAAAATGACCCAAATGTTCAACCAATGACACAAAATGACAAAAAATCAAATATTGGATGCACAAGATTGGTTAAAAATCCTAATTGGATTAGAATAAGCCTTGGGAGGACGAAAATGACCTAAATGTTCAACCAATGACACAAAATCACATATTGGATGCACAAGATTGGTTAAAAATCCTAATTGGATTAGAATTAGCCTAGGGAGGACGAAAATGACCTAAATGTTCAACCAATGACACAAAATGACAAAAAATCAGATATTGGATGCACAAGATTGGTTAAAAATCCTAATTGGATTAGAATTAGCCTAGGGAGGACGAAAATGACCTAAATGTTAAACTAATGTCACAAAATCACATATTGGGTGCACATGATTGGTTAAAAACCCTAATTGGATTAGAATAAGCCTAGGGCGGACGAAAATGACCTAAATGTTCAACCAATGACACAAAATCACATATTGGATGCACAAGATTGGTTAAAAACCCTAATTGGATTAGAATAAGCCTAGGGAGGACGAAAATGACCTAAATGTTCAACCAATGACACAAAATGACACAAAATCACAAATTGGATGCACAAGATTGGTTGAAAACCCTAATTGGATTAGAATAAGCCTAGGGAGGACGAAAATGACCTAAACGTTTAACCAATGACACAAAATGACACAAAATCACATATTGGATGCACAACATTGGTTAAAAACCCTAATTGGATTAGAATAAGCCTAGGGAGGACGAAATTGACCTAAATGTTCAACCAATGACACAAAATGACAAAAAATCACAGATTGGATGCACAAGATTGGTTAAAAACCCAAATTGGATTAGAATAAGACTAGGGAGGACGAAAATTACCTAAATGTTCAACCAATGACACAAAATGACACAAAATCACATATTGGATGCACAAGATTGGTTAAAAACCCTAATTGGATTAGAATAAGCCTAGGGAGGACGAAAATAACCTAAATGTTCAACCAATGACACAAAATGACACAAAATCACATAATGGATGCACAAGATTGGTTAAAAACCCTAATTGGATTAGAATAAGCCTAGGGAGGACGAAAATGACCTAAATGTTCAACCAATGACACAAAATCACATATTGGATGCACAAGATTGGTTAAAAACCTTAATTAGATTAGAATAAGCATAAGGAGGACGAAAATGACCTAAATGTTCAACCAATGACACAAAATGACACAAAATCACATATTGGATGCACAAGATTGATTAAAAACTCTAATTGGTTTGGAATAAGCCTAGGGAGGACGAAAATGACCTAAATGTTCAACCAATGACACAAAATCACATATTGGATGCACAAGATTGGTTAAAAACCCTAATTGGATTAGAATAAGCCTAGGGAGGACGAAAATGACCTAAATGTTCAACCAATGACACAAAATCACATATTGGATGCACAAGTTTTGTTAAAAACCCTAATTGGATTAGAATAAGCCTAGGGAGGACGAAAATGACCTAAATGTTCAACCAATGACACAAAATCACATATTGGATGCACAAGATTGGTTAAAAACCCTAATTGGATTAGAATAAGCCTAGGGAGGACGAAAATGACCTTAATGTTCAACCAATGACACAGAATCACATATTGGTTGCACAAGATTGGTTAAATACCCTAATTGGATTAGAATAAGCCTAGGGAGGACGAAAATGACCTAAATGTTCAACCAATGACACAAAATCACATATTGGATGCACAAGATTGGTTAAAAACCCTAATTGGATTAGAATAAGCCTAGGGAGGACGAAAATGACCTAAATGTTCAACCAATGACACAAAATCACATATTGGATGCACAAGATTGATTAAAAACCCTATTTGGATTAGAATAAGCCTAGGGAGGACGAAAATGACCTAAATGTTCAATCAATGACACAAAATCACATACTGGATGCACAAGATTGGTTAAAAACCCTAATTGGATTAGAATAAGCCTAGGGAGGACGAAAATGACCTAAATGTTCAACCAATGACACAAAATGACACAAAATCACATATTGGATGCACAAGATTGGTTAAAAACCCTAATTGGATTAGAATAAGCGTAGGGAGGACGAAAATGACCTAAATTTTCAACCAATGACACAAAATCACATATTGGATGCACAAGATTTGTTGAAAACCCTAATTGGATTAGAATAAGCCTAGGGTGGGCGAAAATGAACAAAATGTTCAACCAATGACACAAAATAACATATTGGATGCACAAGATTGCTTAAAAACCCTAATTTGATTAGAATAAGCCTAGGGAGGACGAAAATGACCTAAATGTTCAACCAATGACACAAAATGACACAAAATCACATATTGGATGCTCAAGATTGGTTAAAAACCCTAATTGGATTAGAATAAGCCTAGGGAGGACGAAAATGACCTTAATGTGCAACCAATGACACAAAATGACACAAAATCACATATTGGATGCACAAGATTGGTTTAAAACCCTAATTGGATTAGAATAAGCCTAGGGGAAAATGACCTAAATGTTCAACCAATGACACAAAATCACATATTGGATGCACAAGATTGGTTAAAAACCCTAATTGGATTAGAATAAGCCCAAGGAGGACGAAAATGGCCTAAATGTTCAACCAATGACACAAAATCACATATTGGATGCACAAGATTGGTTAAAAACCCTAATTGGATTAGAATAAGCCTAGGGAGGACGAAAATGACCTTAATGTTCAACCAATGACACAAAATGACACAAAATCACATATTGGATGCACAAGATTGGTTAAAAACCCTAATTGGATTAGAACAAGCTTAGGGAGGACGAAAATGACCTAAATGTTCAACCAATGACACAAAATGACACAAAATCACATATTGGATGCACAAGATTGGTTAAAAACCCTAATTGGATTAGAATAAGCCTAGGGAGGACGAAAATGACCTAAACGTGCAACCAATGACACAAAATCACATATTGGATGCACAAGATTGGTTAAAAACCCTAATTGGATTAGAATAAGCCTAGGGAGGACGAAAATGACCTAAATGTTCATCCAATGACACAAAATGACACAAAATCACATATTGGATGCACAAGATTGGTTAAAAACCCGAATTGGATTAGAATTAGCCTTGGGAGGACGAAAATGACCTAAATGTTCAACCAATGACACAAAATGACACAAAATCACATATTGGATGCACAAGATTGGTTAAAAACCCTAATTGGATTAGAATAAGCCTAGGGAGGACGAAAATGACATAAATGTTCAACCAATGACAAAAACTGACACAAAATCACATGTTGGATGCACAAGATTGGTTAAAAACCCTAATTGGATTAGAATTACCCTAGGGAGAACGAAAATGACATAAATATTCAACCAATGACACAAAAGGACACAAAATCACATATTGGATGCACAAGATTGGTTAAAAACCCTAATTGGATTAGAATAAGCCTAGGGAGGACGAAAATGACCTAAATGTTCAACCAATGACACAAAATTACACAAAATCACATATTGGATGCTCAAGATTGGTTAAAAACCCTAATTGGATTAGAATAAGCCTAGGGAGGACGAAAATGACCTAAATGTTCAACCAATGACACAAAATCACATATTGGATGCACAAGATTGGTTAAAAACCCTAATTGGATTAGAATAAGCCTAGGGAGGACGAAAATGACCTAAATGTTCAACCAATGACACAAAATCACATATTGGATGCACAAGATTGGTTAAAAACCCTAATTGGCTTAGAATAAGCCTAGGGAGGACGAAAATGACCTAAATGTTCAACCAATGACACAAAATCACATATTGGATGCACAAGATTGGTTAAAAACCCTAATTGGATTAGAATAAGCCTAGGGAGGACGAAAATGACCTAAATGTTCAACCAATGACACAAAATAACACAAAATCACATATTGGTTGCACAAGATTGGTTAAAAACCCTAATTGGATTAGAATAAGCCTAGGGAGGACGAAAATGACCTAAATGTTCAACCAATGACACAAAATCGCATATTGGATGCACAAGATTGGTTAAAAACCCTAATTGGATTAGAATAAGCCTAGGGAGGACGAAAATGACCTAAATGGTTAGCCAATGACACAAAATCACATATTGGATGCACATGATTGGTTAAAAACCCTAATTGAATTAGAGTAAGCCTAGGGAGGACGAAAATGACCTAAATGTTCAACCAATGACACAAAATCACATATTGGATGCACAAGATTGGTTAAAAACCCTAATTGGATTAGAATAAGCCTAGGGAGGACGAAAATGACCTAAATGTTCAACCAATGACACAAAATCACATATTGGATGCACAAGATAGGTTAAAAACCCTAATTGGATTGGAATAAGCCAAGGGAGGACGAAAATGACCTAAATGTTCAACCAATGACACAAAATGACCCAAAATTACATATTGGATGCACAAGATTGGTTAAAAACCCTAATTGGATTAGAATAAGCCTAGGGAGGACGAAAATGACCTAAATGTTCAACCAATGACACAAAATGACACAAAATCACATATTGGATGCACAAGATTGGTTAAAAACCCTAATTGGATTAGAATAAGCCTAGGGAGGACGAAAATGACCTAAATGTTCAACCAATGACACAAAATGACACAAAATCACATATTGCATGCACAAGATTGGTTAAAAACCCTAATTGGATTAGAATTAGCCTAGGGATGACGAAAATGACCTAAATGTTCAACCAATGACAAAAAATGACACAAAATCACATATTGGATGCACAAGATTGTTTAAAAACCCTAATTGGATTAGAATAAGCCTAGGGAGGACGAAAATGACCTAAATGTTCAACCAATGACACAAAATCACATATTGGATGCACAAGATTGGTTAAAAACCCTAATTGGATTAGAATAAGCCTAGGGAGGACGAAAATGACCTAAATGTTCAACCAATGACACAAAATGACACAAAATCACATATTGGATGCACAAGATTGGTTAAAAACCCTAGTTGGATTAGCATAAGCCTAGGGAGGACGAAAATGACCTAAATGTTCAACCCATGACACAAAATCACATATTGGATGCACAAGATTGGTTAAAAACCCTAATTAGATTAGAATAAGTCTAGGGAGAACGAAAATGACCTAAATGTGCAACCAATGACACAAATGACACAAAATCACATATTGGATGCACGAGATTGGTTAAAAACCCTAATTAGATTAGAATAAGCCTAGGGAGGACGAAAATGACCTAAACGTTCAACCAATGACACAAAATGACACAAAATCACATATTGGATGCACAAGATTGGTTAAAAACCCTAATTGGATTAGAATAAGCCTAGGGAGGACGAAATTGACCTAAATGTTCAACCAATGACAAAAAATGACACAAAATCACATATTGGATGCACAAGATTGGTTAAAATCCTAATTGGATTAGAATAGGCCTAGGGAGGACGAAAATGGCCTAAATGTTCAACCGATGACAAAAAATGACAAAAAATCACATATTGGATGCACAAGATTGGTTAAAAACCCTAATTGGATTAGAATAAGCCTAGGGAGGACGAAAATGACCTAAATGTTCAACGAATGAAACAAAATCACATATTGGATGCACAAGATTGGTTAAAAACCCTAATTGGATTAGAATAAGCCTAGGGAGGACGAAAATGACCTAAATGTTCATCCAATGACACAAAATGACACAAAATCACATATTGGATGCACAAGATTGGTTAAAAACCCTAATTGGATTAGAATAAGCCTAGGGAGGACAAAAATGACCTAAACGTTCAACCAATGACACAAAATGACACAAAATCACATATTGGATGCACAAGATTGGTTAAAAACCCTAATTGGATTAGAATAAGCCTAGGGAGGACGAAATTGACCTAAATGTTCAACCAATGACACAAAATGACACAATATCACATATTGGATGCTCAAGATTGGTTGAAAACCCTAATTGGATTAGAATAAGCCTAGGGAGGACGAAAATGACCTAAACGTTCAACCAATGACACAGAATGACACAAAATCACATATTAGATGCACTAGATTGGTTAAAAACCCTAATTGGATTACAATAAGCCTAGGGAGGACGAAAATGACCTAAATGTTCAACCAATGACACAAAATGACACAAAATCACATATTGGATGCACAAGATTGGTTAAAATCCCTAATTGGATTAGAATAAGCCTAGGGAGGACGAAGATGACCTAAACGTTCAACCAATGACACAAAATCACATATTTGATGCACAAGATTGGTTAAAAACCCTAATTGGATTAGAATAAGCCTAGGGAGGACGAAAATGACCTAAATGTTCAACCAATGACACAAAATGACACAAAATCACATATTGGATGCACATGATTGGTTAAAAACCCTAATTGGATTAGAATAAGCCTAGGGAGGAAGAAAATGACCTAAATGTTCAACCAATGACACAAAATCACATATTGGATGCACAAGATTGGTTATAAACCCTTATTGGATTAGAATAAGCCTAGGGAGGACGAAAATGACCTAAATGTTCAACCAATGACACAAAATGACACAATATCACATATTGGATGCACAATGTTGGTTAAAAACCCTAATTGGATTAGAATAAGCCTAGGGATGACGAAAATGACCGAAATGTTCAACCAATGACACAAAATGACACAAAATCACATATTGGATGCACAAGATTGGTTAAAAACCCTAATTGGATTACAATAAGCCTAGGGAGGACGAAAATGACCTAAATGTTCAACCAATGACACAAAATGACACAAAATCACATATTGGATGCACATGATTGGTTAAAAATCCTAATTGGATTAGAATAAGCCTAGGGAGAAAGAAAATGACCTAAATGTTCAGCCAATGACACAAAATCACATATTGGATGCACAAGATTGGTTAAAAACCCTAATTGAATTACAATAAGCCTAGGGAGGACGAAAATGACCTAAATGTTCAACCAATGACAAAAAATGACACAAACTCACATATTGGATGCACAATGTTGGTTAAGAACCCTAATTGGATTAGAATAATCCTAGGGATGACGAAAATGACCGAAATGTTCAACCAATGACACAAAATCACATATTAGATGCACAAGATTGGTTAAAAACCCTAATTGGATAAGAATAAGCCTAGGGAGGACAAAAATGACCTAAATGTTCAACCAATGACACAAAATGACACAAAATCACATATTGGATGCACAAGATTGGTTAAAAACCCTAATTGGATTACAATAAGCCTAGGGAGGACGAAAATGACCTAAATGTTCAACCAATGACACAAAATGACACAAAATCACATATTAGATGCACAAGATTGGTTAAAAACCCTAATTGGATTAGAATAAGCCTAGGGAGGACGATAATGACCTAAATGCACATCGAATGACACAAAATGACACAAAATCACATATTGGATGCAGAAGATTGGTTAAAAACCCTAATTGGATTAGAATAAGCCTAGGGAGGATGAAAATGACCTAAATGTTCAACCAATGACACAAAATCACATATTGGATGCACAAGATTGGTTAAAAACCCTAATTGGATTAGAATAAGCCCAGGGAGGACGAAAATGACCTAAATGTTCAACAAATGACACAAAATCACATATTGGATGCACAAGATTGTTTAAAAACCCTAATTGGATTAGAATAAGCCTAGGGTGGACGAAAATGACCTAAATGTTCAACCAATGACACAAAATGACACAAAATCACATATTGGATGCATAAGATTGGTTAAAAACCTTAATTGCATTAGAATAAGCATAGGGAGGACGAAAATGACCTAAATGTTCAACCAATGACACAAAATCACATATTGGATGCACAAGATTGGTTAAAAACCCTAATTGGATTAGAATAAGCCTAGGGAGGACGAAAATGACCTAAATGTTCAACCAATGACACAAAATCATATATTGGATGCACAAGATTGTTTAAAAACCCTAATTGGATTAGAATAAGCCTAGGGAGGACGAAAATGACCTAAATGTTCAACCAATGACACAAAATGACACAAAATCACATATTGGATGCACAAGATTGGTTAAAAACCCTAATTGGATTACAATAAGCCTAGGGAGGACGAAAATGACCTAAATGTTCAGCCAATGACACAAAATGACAAAAAATTACATATTGGATGCACAAGATTGGTTAAAAACCCTAATTGGATTAGAATAAGCCTAGGGAGGACGAAAATGACCTAAATGTTCAACCAATGACACAAAATGACACAAAATCACATATTGGATGCACAAGATTTGTTAAAAACCCTAATTGGATTAGAATAAGCCTAGGGAGGACGAAAATGACCTAAATGTTCAACCAATGATACAAAATCACATATTGGATGCAGAAGATTGGTTAAAAACCGTAATTGTATTAGAATAAGCCTAGGGAGGACGAAAATGACCTAAATGTTCAACCAATGACACAAAATTACATATTGGATGCACAAGATTGGTTAAAAACCCTAATTGGATTAGAATAAGCCTAGGGAGGACGAAAATGACCTAAATGTTCAACCAATGACACAAAATGACACAAAATCACATATTGGATGCACAAGATTGGTTAAAAACCCTAATTGGATTAGAATAAGCCTAAGGAGGACGAAAATGACATAAATGTTCAACGAATGACGCAAAATGACATATTGGATGCACATGATTGGTTAAAACCCTAATTGGATTAGAATAAGCCTAGGGAGGACGAAAATGACCTAAATGTTCAACCAATGACACAAAATCACATATTGTATGCACAGGATTGGTTAAAAACCCTAATTGGATTAGAATAAGCCTAGGGAGGATGAAAATGACCTAAATGTTCAACCAATGACACAAAATGACACAAAATCACATATTGGATGCACAAGATTGGTTAAAAACCCTAATTGGATTAGAATAAGCCTAGGGAGGACGAAAATGACATAAATGTTCAACCAATGACACAAAATCACATATTGGATGCACAAGATTGGATAAAACCCTAATTGGATTAGAATAAGCCTAGGGAGGACGAAAATGACCTAAATGTTAAACCAATGACACAAAATCACATATTGGATGCACAAGATTGGTTAAAAACCCTAATTGGATTAGAATAAGCCTAGGGAGGACGAAAATGACCTAAACGTTCAACCAATGACACAAAATGACACAAAATCACATATTGGATGCACTAGATTGGTTTAAAACCCTAATTGGATTACAATAAGCCTAGGGAGGACGAAAATGACCTAAATGTTCAACCAATGACACAAAATGACACAAAATCACATATTGGATGCACAAGATTGGTTAAAATCCCTAATTGGATTAGAATAAGCCTAGGGAGGACGAAAATGACCTAAATGTTCAACCAATGACACAAAATGACACAAAATCCTAGATTTGATGCACAAGATTGGTTAAAAACCCTAATTGGATTAGAATAAGCCTAGGGAGGACGAAAATGACCTAAATGTTCAACCAATGACACAAAATTACATATTGGATGCACAAGATTGGTTAAAAACCCTAATTGGATTAGAATAAGCCTAGGGAGGACGAAAATGACCTAAATGTTCAACCAATGACAAAAAATCACATATTGGATGCACAAGATTGGTTAAAAACCCTAATTGGATTAGAATAAGCCTAGGGAGGACGAAAATGACCTAAATTTTCAACCAATGACACAAAATCACATATTGGATGCACAAGATTGGTTAAAAACCCTAATTGGATTAGAATAATCCTAGCAAGTCGAAAATGACCTAAATGTTCAACCAATGACACAAAATCACATATTGGATGCACAAGATTGGTTAAAAACCCTAATTGGATTAGAATAAGCCTAGGGAGGACGAAAATGACCTAAATGTTCAACCAATGACACAAAATGACACAAAATCACATATTGGATGCACAAGATTGGTTAAACATCCCAATTGGATTAGAATTAGCCTAGGGAGGACGAAAATGACCTAAATGTTCAACCAATGACAAAAAATGACACAAAATCACATATTGGATGCACAAGATTGGTTAAAAACCCTAATTGGATTAGAATAAGCCTAGGGAGGACGAAAATGACCTAAATGATCAACCAATGACACAAAATCACATATTGGATGCACAAGATTGGTTAAAAACCCTAATTGGATTAGAATAAGCCTAGGGAGGATGAAAATGACCTAAATGTTCAACCAATGACACAAAATGACACAAAATCACATATTGGATGCACAAGATTGGTTAAAAACCCTAATTGGATTAGAATAAGCCTAGGGAGGCCGAAAATGACCTAAACGTTCAACCAATGACAAAAAATGACTCAAAATCACATATTGGATGCACAAGATTGGTTAAAAACCATAATTCGATTAGAATAAGCCTAGGGAGGACGAAAATGACCTAAATGTTCAACCAATGACACAAAATCACATATTGGATGCACAAGATTGGTTAAAAATCCTAATTGGATTAGAATAGGCCTAGGGAGGAGGAAAATGACCTAAATGTTCAACCAATGACAAAAAATGACAAAATATCACATATTGGATGCACAAGATTGGTTAAAAACCCTAAATGGATTAGAATAAGCCTAGGGAGGACGAAAATTACCTAAATGTTCAACCAATGACAAAAAATCACATATTGGATGCACAAGATTGGTTAAAAACCCTAATTGGATTAGAATAAGCCTAGGGAGGACGAAAATGACCTAAATGTTCAACCAATGACACAAAATGACAAAAAATCACATATTGGATGCACAAGATTGGTTAAAAACCCAAATTGGATTAGAATAAGCCTAGGGAGGATGAAAATGACCTAAATGTTCAACCAATGACACAAAATGACACAAAATCACATATTGGATGGAGAAGATTGGTTAAAAACCCTAATTGGATTAGAATAAGCCTAGGGAGGCCGAAAATGACCTAAACGTTCAACCAATGACAAAAAATGACTCAAAATCACATATTGGATGCACAAGATTGGTTAAAAACCATAATTCGATTAGAATAAGCCTAGGGAGGACGAAAATGACCTAAATGTTCAACCAATGACACAAAATCACATATTGGATGCACAAGATTGGTTAAAAATCCTAATTGGATTAGAATAGCCCTAGGGAGGAGGAAAATGACCTAAATGTTCAACCGATGACAAAAAATGACAAAATATCACATATTGGATGCACAAGATTGGTTAAAAACCCTAATTGGATTAGAATAAGCCTAGGGAGGACGAAAATGACCTAAATGTTCAACCAATGACAAAAAATCACATATTGGATGCACAAGATTGGTTAAAAACCCTAATTGGATTAGAATAAGCCTAGGGAGGACGAAAATGACCTAAATGTTCAACCAATGACACCAAATGACAAAAAATCACATATTGGATGCACAAGATTGGTTAAAAACCCAAATTGGATTAGAATAAGCCTAGGGAGGATGAAAATGACCTAAATGTTCAACCAATGACACAAAATGACACAAAATCACATATTGGATGGACAAGATTGGTTAAAAACCCTAATTGGATTAGAATAAGCCTAGGGAGGACGAAAATGACCTAAATGTTCAACCAATCACAAAATCACATATTGGATGCACAAGATTGGTTAAAAACCCTAATTGGATTAGAATAAGCCTACGGAGGACGAAAATGACCTAAATGTTCAACCAATGACACAAAATCACATATTGGATGCACAAGATTGGTTAAAAACCCTAATTGGATTAGGATAAGCCTAGGGAGGACGAAAATGACCTAAATGTTCAACCAATGACACAAAATGACACAAAATCACATATTGGATGCACAAGATTGGTTAAAAACCGTAATTGGATTAGAATAAGCCTAGGGAGGACGAAAATGACCTAAATGTTCATCCAATGACACAAAATGACACAAAATCACATATTGGATGCACAAGATTGGTTAAAAACCCTAATTGGATTAGAATAAGCCTAGGGAGGACAAAAATGACCTAAACGTTCAACCAATGACACAAAATGACACAAAATCACATATTGGATGCACAAGATTGGTTAAAAACCCTAATTGGATTAGAATAAGCCTAGGGAGGACGAAATTGACCTAAATGTTCAACCAATGACACAAAATGACACAATATCACATATTGGATGCTCAAGATTGGTTGAAAACCCTAATTGGATTAGAATAAGCCTAGGGAGGACGAAAATGACCTAAACGTTCAACCAATGACACAGAATGACACAAAATCACATATTAGATGCACTAGATTGGTTAAAAACCCTAATTGGATTACAATAAGCCTAGGGAGGACGAAAATGACCTAAATGTTCAACCAATGACACAAAATGACACAAAATCACATATTGGATGCACAAGATTGGTTAAAATCCCTAATTGGATCAGAATAAGCTTTGGGAGGACGAAAATGAGCTAAATGTTCAACCAATGACACAAAATGACACAAAATCCTAGATTGGATGCACAAGATTGGTTAAAAACCCTAATTGGATTAGAATAAGCCTAGGGAGGACGAAAATGACCTAAATGTTCAACCAATGACACAAAATGAAAAAAAATCACATATTGGATGCACAAGATTGGTTAAAAACCCAAATCGAATTAGAATAAGCCTAGGGAGGATGAAAATGACCTAAATGTTCAACCAATGACACAAAATGACACAAAATTACATATTGGATGGACAAGATTGGTTAAAAACCCTAATTGGATTAGAATAAGCCTCGGGAGGCCGAAAATGACCTAAACGTTCAACCAATGACAAAAAATGACTCAAAATCACATATTGGATGCACAAGATTGGTTAAAAACCATAATTCGATTAGAATAAGCCTAGGGAGGACGAAAATGACCTAAATGTTCAACCAATGACACAAAATCACATATTGGATGCACAAGATTGGTTAAAAATCCTAATTGGATTAGAATAGGCCTAGGGAGGAGGAAAATGACCTAAATGTTCAACCGATGACAAAAAATGACAAAATATCACATATTGGATGCACAAGATTGGTTAAAAACCCTAATTGGATTAGAATAAGCCTAGGGAGGACGAAAATGACCTAAATGTTCAACCAATGACAAAAAATCACATATTGGATGCACAAGATTGGTTAAAAACCCTAATTGGATTAGAATAAGCCTAGGGAGGACGAAAATGACCTAAATGTTCAACCAATGACACAAAATGACAAAAAATCACATATTGGATGCACAAGAATTGTTAAAACCCAAATTGGATTAGAATAAGCCTAGGGAGGATGAAAATGACCTAAATGTTCAACCAATGACAAAAAATCACATATTGGATGCACAAGATTGGTTAAAAACCCTAATTGGAATAGAATAAGCCTAGGGAGGACGAAAATGACCTAAATGTTCAACCAATGACACAAAATGACAAAAAATCACATATTGGATGCACAAGATTGGTTAAAAACCCAAATTGGATTAGAATAAGCCTAGGGAGGACGAAAATGACCTAAATGTTCAACCAATGACACAAAATGACACAAAATCACATATTGGATGCACAAGATTGCTTAAAAACCCTAATTGGATTAGAATAAGCCAAGGGAGGAAGAAAATGACCTAAATGTTCAACCAATGACACAAAATGACACAAAATCACATAATGGATGCACAAGATTGGTTAAAAACCCTAATTGGATTAGAATAAGCCTAGGGAGGACGAAAATGACCTAAATGTTCAACCAATGACACAAAATTACATATTGGATGCACAAGATTGGTTAAAAACCCTAATTGGATTAGAATAAGCCTAGGGAGGACGAAAATGACCTAGATGTTCAACCAATGACACAAAATCACATATTGGATGCACAAGATTGGTTAAAAATCCTAATTGGATTAGAATAAGCCTAGGGAGGACGAAAATGACCTAAATGTTAAACCAATGACACAAAATCACAGATTGGATACACAAGATTGGTTAAAATCCCTAATTGGATGAGAATAAGCCTAGGGAGGCAAAAATGACCTAAATGTTCAACCAATGACACAAAATCACATATTGGATGCACAAGATTGGCTAAAAACCGTAATTGGATTAGAATAAGCATAGGGAGGACGAAAATGACCTAAATGTTCAACCAATGACACAAAATGATACAAAATCACATATTGGATGCACAAGATTGGTTAAAAACCCTAATTGGATTAGAATAAGCCTAGGGAGGACGAAAATGACCTAAACGTTCAAGCAATGACACAAAATGACACAAAATCACATATTGGATGCACAAGATTGGTTAAAAACCCTAATTGGATCAGAATAAGCTTTGGGAGGACGAAAATGAGCTAAATGTTCAACCAATGACACAAAATGACACAAAATCCTAGATTGGATGCACAAGATTGGTTAAAAACCCTAATTGGATTAGAATAAGCCTAGGGAGGACGAAAATGACCTAAATGTTCAACCAATGACACAAAATGAAAAAAAATCACATATTGGATGCACAAGATTGGTTAAAAACCCAAATCGGATTAGAATAAGCCTAGGGAGGATGAAAATGACCTAAATGTTCAACCAATGACACAAAATGACACAAAATTACATATTGGATGGACAAGATTGGTTAAAAACCCTAATTGGATTAGAATAAGCCTCGGGAGGACGAAAATGACCTAAATGTTCAACCAATGACACAAAATGACACAAAATCACATATTGGATGCACAAGATTGGTTAAAAACCCTAATTGGATTAGAATAAGCCTAGGGAGAACGAAAATGACCTAAACGTTCAACCAATGACACAAAATGACACAAAATCACATATTGGATGCACAAGATTGGTTAAAAACCCTAATTGGATTAGAATAAGCTTAGGGAGGACGAAAATGAGCTAAATGTTCAACCAATGAAACAAAATAGCACAAAATCACATATTGGATGCACTAGATTGGTTAAAAACCCTAATTGGATTACAATAAGCCTAGGGAGGACGATAATGACCTAAATGTTCAACCAATGACACAAAATGCACAAAATCCTAGATTGGATGCACAAGATTGGTTAAAAACCCTAATTGGATTTGAATAAGCCTAGAGAGGACGAAAATGACCTAAATGTTCAACCAATGACACAAAATGACAAAAAATCACATATTGGATGCACAAGATTGGTTAAAAACCCAAATTGGATTAGAATAAGCCTAGGGAGGACGAAAATGACCTAAATGTTCAACCAATGACACAAAATCCTAGATTGGATGCACAAGATTGGTTAAAAACCCTAATTGGATTAGAATAAGCCTAGGGAGGACGAAAATGAACTAAATGTTCAACCAATGACACAAAATCACATATTGGATGCACAAGATTGGTTAAAAACCCTAATTGGATTAGAATAAGACTAGGGAGGACGAAAATGACCTAAATGTTCAACAAATGACACAAAATCACATATTGGATGCACAAGATTGGTTAAAAACCCTAATTGGATTAGAATAAGCCTAGGGAGGACGAAAATGACCTAAATGTTCAACTAATGACACAAAATCACATATTGGAAGCACAAGATTGGTTAAAAACCCTAATTGGATTAGAATAAGCCTAGGGAGGACGAAAATGACCTAAATGTTCAACCAATGACACAAAATGACACAAAATCACATATTGGATGCACAAGATTGGTTAAAAACCCTAACTGGATTAGAATAAGCATAGGGAGGACGAAAAAGACCTAAATGTTCAATCAATGACACAAAATCACATATTGGATGCACAAGATTGGTTAAAAACCCTAATTGGATTAGAATAAGCCTAGGGAGGACGAAAATGACCTAAATGTTCAACCAATGACACAAAATGACACAAAATCACATATTGGATGCACAAGATTGGTTAAAAATCCTAATTGGATTAGAATAAGCCTAGGGAGGACGAAAATGACCTAAATGTTAAACCAATGACACAAAATCACATATTGCGTGCACATGATTGGTTAAAAACCCTAATTGGATTAGAATAAGCCTAGGGCGGACGAAAATGACCTAAATGTTCAACCAATGACACAAAATCACATATTGGATGCACAAGATTGGTTTAAAACCCTAATTGGATTAGAATAAGCCTAGGGAGGACGAAAATGACCTAAATGTTCAACCAATGACACAAAACCACATATTGGATGCACAAGATTGGTTAAAAACCCTAATTGGATTAGAATAAGCCTAGGGAGGACGAAAATGACCTAAATGTTCAACCAATGACACAAAATGACACAAAATCACATATTGGATGCACAAGATTGGTTATAAACCCTAATTGGATTAGAATAAGCCTAGGGAGGACGAAAATGACCTAAATGTTCAACCAATGACACAAAATGACACAAAATCACATATTGGATGCACAAGATTGGTTAAAAATCCTAATTGGATTAGAATAAGCCTAGGGAGGACGAAAATGACCTAAATGTTAAACCAATAACACAAAATCACATTTTGGGTGCACAGGATTGGTTAAAAACCCAAATTGGATTAGAATAAGCCTAGGGAGGACGAAAATGACCTAAATGTTCAACCAATGACACAAAATGACACAAAATCACATATTGGATGCACAAGATTGGTTAAAAACCCTAATTGGATTAGAATAAGCCTAGGGAGGACGTAAATGACCTAAATGTTCAACCAATGACACAAAATGACACAAAATCACATATTGGATGCACAAGATTGGTTAGAAACCCTAATTGGATTAGAATAAGCCTAGGGAGGACGAAAATGACCTAAATGTTCAACCAATGACACAAAATGACACAAAATCACATATTGGATGCACAAGATTGGTTAAAAATCCTAATTGGATTAGAATAAGCGTAGGGAGGATGAAAATGACCTAAATTTTAAACGAATGACACAAAATCACATACTGGGTGCATAAGATTGGTTAAAAACCCTAATTGGATTAGAATAAGCCTAGGGAGGACGAAAATGACCTAAATGTTCAACCAATGACACAAAATGACACAAAATCACATATTGGATGCACAAGATTGGTTAAAAATCCTAATTGGATTAGAATAAGCCTAGGGAGGACGAAAATGACCTAAATGTTCAACCAATGACACAAAATCACATATTGGATGCACAAGATTTGTTAAAAACCCTAATTGGATTAGAATAAGCCTAGGGAGGACGAAAATGACCTAAATGTTCAACCAATGACACAAAATTACATATTGGATGCACAAGATTGGTTAAAAACCCTAATTGGATTAGAATAAGCCTAGGGAGGACGAAAATGACCTAAATGTTCAACCAATGACACAAAATGACACAAAATCACATATTGGATGCTCAAGATTGGTTAAAAACCCTAATTGGATTAGAATAAGCCTAGGAAGGACGAAAATGACTTAAATGTTCAACCAATGACACAAAATCACATATTGGATGCACAAGATTGGTTAAAAACCCTAATTGGATTAGAATAAGCCTAGGGAGGACGAAAATGACCTAAATGTTCAACCAATGACACAAAATCACATATTGGATGCACAAGATTGGTTCAAAACCCTAATTAGATTAGAATAAGCCTAGGGATGATTAAAATGACCTAAATGTTCAACCAATGACACAAAATGACACAAAATCACATATTGGATGCACAAGATTGGTTAAAAACCCTAAATGGATTCGAATAAGCCTAGGGAGGACGAAAATGACTTAAATGTTCAACCAATGACACAAAATCACTTATTGGATGCACAAGATTGGTTAAAAACCCTAATTGGATTAGAATAAGCCTAGGGAGTACGAAAATGACCTACATGTGCAACCAATGACACAAAATCACATATTGGATGCACAAGATTGGTTAAAAACCCTAATTGGATTAGAATAAGCCTAGGGAGGACGAAAATGACCTAAATGTTCAACCAATGACACAAAATTACATATTGGATGCACAAGATTGGTTAAAAACCCTAATTGGATTAGAATAAGCCTAGGGAGGACGAAAATGACCTAGATGTTCAACCAATGACACAAAATCACATATTGGATGCACAAGATTGGTTAAAAATCCTAATTGGATTAGAATAAGCCTAGGGAGGACGAAAATGACCTAAATGTTAAACCAATGACACAAAATCACAGATTGGATACACAAGATTGGTTAAAATCCCTAATTGGATGAGAATAAGCCTAGGGAGGCAAAAATGACCTAAATGTTCAACCAATGACACAAAATCACATATTGGATGCACAAGATTGGCTAAAAACCGTAATTGGATTAGAATAAGCATAGGGAGGACGAAAATGACCTAAATGTTCAACCAATGACACAAAATGATACAAAATCACATATTGGATGCACAAGATTGGTTAAAAACCCTAATTGGATTAGAATAAGCCTAGGGAGGACGAAAATGACCTAAACGTTCAACCAATGACACAAAATGACACAAAATCACATATTGGATGCACAAGATTGGTTAAAAACCCTAATTGGATCAGAATAAGCTTTGGGAGGACGAAAATGAGCTAAATGTTCAACCAATGACACAAAATGACACAAAATCCTAGATTGGATGCACAAGATTGGTTAAAAACCCTAATTGGATTAGAATAAGCCTAGGGAGGACGAAAATGACCTAAATGTTCAACCAATGACACAAAATGAAAAAAAATCACATATTGGATGCACAAGATTGGTTAAAAACCCAAATCGAATTAGAATAAGCCTAGGGAGGATGAAAATGACCTAAATGTTCAACCAATGACACAAAATGACACAAAATTACATATTGGATGGACAAGATTGGTTAAAAACCCTAATTGGATTAGAATAAGCCTCGGGAGGCCGAAAATGACCTAAACGTTCAACCAATGACAAAAAATGACTCAAAATCACATATTGGATGCACAAGATTGGTTAAAAACCATAATTCGATTAGAATAAGCCTAGGGAGGACGAAAATGACCTAAATGTTCAACCAATGACACAAAATCACATATTGGATGCACAAGATTGGTTAAAAATCCTAATTGGATTAGAATAGGCCTAGGGAGGAGGAAAATGACCTAAATGTTCAACCGATGACAAAAAATGACAAAATATCACATATTGGATGCACAAGATTGGTTAAAAACCCTAATTGGATTAGAATAAGCCTAGGGAGGACGAAAATGACCTAAATGTTCAACCAATGACAAAAAATCACATATTGGATGCACAAGATTGGTTAAAAACCCTAATTGGATTAGAATAAGCCTAGGGAGGACGAAAATGACCTAAATGTTCAACCAATGACACAAAATGACAAAAAATCACATATTGGATGCACAAGAATTGTTAAAACCCAAATTGGATTAGAATAAGCCTAGGGAGGATGAAAATGACCTAAATGTTCAACCAATGACACAAAATGACACAAAATCACATATTGGATGCACAAGATTGGTTAAAAACCCTAATTGGATTAGAATAAGCCTAGGGAGGCCGAAAATGACCTAAACGTTCAACCAATGACAAAAAATGACTCAAAATCACATATTGGATGCACAAGATTGGTTAAAAACCATAATTCGATTAGAATAAGCCTAGGGAGGACGAAAATGACCTAAATGTTCAACCAATGACACAAAATCACATATTGGATGCACAAGATTGGTTAAAAATCCTAATTGGATTAGAATAGGCCTAGGGAGGAGGAAAATGACCTAAATGTTCAACCAATGACAAAAAATGACAAAATATCACATATTGGATGCACAAGATTGGTTAAAAACCCTAAATGGATTAGAATAAGCCTAGGGAGGACGAAAATTACCTAAATGTTCAACCAATGACAAAAAATCACATATTGGATGCACAAGATTGGTTAAAAACCCTAATTGGATTAGAATAAGCCTAGGGAGGACGAAAATGACCTAAATGTTCAACCAATGACACAAAATGACAAAAAATCACATATTGGATGCACAAGATTGGTTAAAAACCCAAATTGGATTAGAATAAGCCTAGGGAGGATGAAAATGACCTAAATGTTCAACCAATGACACAAAATGACACAAAATCACATATTGGATGGACAAGATTGGTTAAAAACCCTAATTGGATTAGAATAAGCCTAGGGAGGCCGAAAATGACCTAAACTTTCAACCAATGACAAAAAATGACTCAAAATCACATATTGGATGCACAAGATTGGTTAAAAACCATAATTCGATTAGAATAAGCCTAGGGAGGACGAAAATGACCTAAATGTTCAACCAATGACACAAAATCACATATTGGATGCACAAGATTGGTTAAAAATCCTAATTGGATTAGAATAGGCCTAGGGAGGAGGAAAATGACCTAAATGTTCAACCGATGACAAAAAATGACAAAATATCACATATTGGATGCACAAGATTGGTTAAAAACCCTAATTGGATTAGAATAATCCTAGGGAGGACGAAAATGACCTAAATGTTCAACCAATGACAAAAAATCACATATTGGATGCACAAGATTGGTTAAAAACCCTAATTGGATTAGAATAAGCCTAGGGAGGACGAAAATGACCTAAATGTTCAACCAATGACAAAAAATCACATATTGGATGCACAAGATTGGTTAAAAACACTAATTGGATTAGAATAAGCCTAGGGAGGACGAAAATGACCTAAATGTTCAACCAATGACACAAAATGACACAAAATCACATATTGGATACACAAGATTGGTTAAAATCCCTAATATGATTAGAATAAGCCTAGGGAGGACGAAAATGACCTAAATGTTCAACCAATGACACAAAATGACACAAAATCACATATTTGATGCACAAGATTGGTTAAAAACCCTAATTGGATTAGAATAATCCTAGGGAGGCCAAAAATGACCTAAATGTTCAATCAATGACACAAAATAACATATTGGATGCACAAGGTTGGTTAAAAACCCTAATTGGATTAGAATAAGCCTAGCGAGGACGAAAATGACCTAAATGTTCAACCAATGACACAAAATGACACAAAATCACATATTGGATGCACAAGATTGGTTAAAAACCCTAATTGGATTAGAATTAGCCTAGGGAGGACGAAAATGACCTAAATGTTCAACCGATGACAAAAAATGACTCAAAATCACATATTGGATGCACAAGATTGGTTAAAAACCCTAATATGATTAGAATAAGCCTAGGGAGGACGAAAATGACCTAAATGTTCAACCAATGACACAAAATGACACAAAATCACATATTTGATGCACAAGATTGGTTAAAAACCCTAATTGGATTAGAATAAGCCTAGGGAGGACTAAAATGACCTAAATGTTCAACTAATGACACAAAATCACATATTGGATGCACAAGATTGGTTAAAAACCCTAATTGGATTAGAATAAGCCTAGGGAGGACGAAAATGACCTAAATGTTCAACCAATGACACAAAATTACATATTGGATGCACAAGATTGGTTAAAAACCCTAATTGGATTAGAATAAGCCTAGGGAGGACGAAACTGACCTAAATGTTCAACCAATGACACAAAATGACACAAAATCACATATTAGATGCACAAGATTGGTTAAAAACCCTAATTGGATCAAAATAAGCCTAGGGAGGAAAGAAAATGACCTAAATGTTCAACTAATGACACAAAATCACATATTGGTTGCACAAGATTGGTTAAAAACCCTAATTGGATTAGAATAAGCCTAGGGAGGACGAAAATGACCTAAATGTTCAACCAATGACAAAAAATCACATATTGGATGCACAAGATTGGTTAAAAACCCTAATTGGATTAGAATAAGCCTAGGGAGGACGAAAATGACCTAAATGTTCAACCAATGACACCAAATGACAAAAAATCACATATTGGATGCACAAGATTGGTTAAAAACCCAAATTGGATTAGAATAAGCCTAGGGAGGATGAAAATGACCTAAATGTTCAACCAATGACACAAAATGACACAAAATCACATATTGGATGGACAAGATTGGTTAAAAACCCTAATTGGATTAGAATAAGCCTAGGGAGGCCGAAAATGACCTAAACGTTCAACCAATGACAAAAAAAGACTCAAAATCACATATTGGATGCACAAGATTGGTTAAAAACCATAATTCGATTAGAATAAGCCTAGGGAGGACGAAAATGAACTAAATGTTCAACCAATGACACAAAATCACATATTGGATGCACAAGATTGGTTAAAAATCCTAATTGGATTAGAATAGCCCTAGGGAGGAGGAAAATGACCTAAATGTTCAACCGATGACAAAAAATGACAAAATATCACATATTGGATGCACAAGATTGGTTAAAAACCCTAATTGGATTAGAATAAGCCTAGGGAGGACGAAAATGACCTAAATGTTCAACCAATGACAAAAAATCACATATTGGATGCACAAGATTGGTTAAAAACCCTAATTGGATTAGAATAAGCCTAGGGAGGACGAAAATGACCTAAATGTGCAACCAATGACACAAAATCACATATTGGATGCACAAGATTGGTTAAAAACCCTAATTGGATTAGAATAAGCCTAGGGAGGACGAAAATGACCTAAATGTTCAACCAATGTAACAAAATCACATATTGGATGCACAAAATTGGTTAAAAACCCTAATTGGATTAGAATAAGCCTAGGGAGGACGAAAATGACCTAAATGTTCAACCAATGACACAAAATGACACAAAATCACATATTGGATGCACAAGATTGGTTAAAAACCCTAATTGGATTAGAATAAGACTACGGAGGACGAAAATGACCTAAATGTTCACCCAATGACACAAAACGACACAAAATCACATATTGGATGCACAAGATTGGTTAAAAACCCTAATTGGATTAGAATAAGCCTAGGGAGGACGAAAATGACCTAAATGTTCAACCAATGACACAAAATCACATATTGGATGCACAAGATTGGTTAAAAACCCTAATTGGATTAGAATAAACCTAGGCAGGACGAAAATGACCTAAATGTTCAACCAATGACACAAAATGACAAAAAATCACATACTGGATATACAAGATTGGTTAAAAACCCTAATTGGATTAGAATAAGCCTAGGGAGGACGAAAATGACCTAAATGTTCAACCAATGACACAAAATTACATATTGGATGCACAAGATTGGTTAAAAACCCTAATTGGATTAGAATAAGCCTAGGGAGGACGAAAATGACCTAAATGTTCAACCAATGACACAAAATGACAAAAAATCACATATTGGATGCACAAGATTGGTTAAAAACCCAAATTGGATTAGAATAAGCCTAGGGAGGATGAAAATGACCTAAATGTTCAACCAATGACACAAAATGACACAAAATCACATATTGGATGGAGAAGATTGGTTAAAAACCCTAATTGGATTAGAATAAGCCTAGGGAGGCTGAAAATGACCTAAACGTTCAACCAATGACAAAAAATGACTCAAAATCACATATTGGATGCACAAGATTGGTTAAAAACCATAATTCGATTAGAATAAGCCTAGGGAGGACGAAAATGACCTAAATGTTCAACCAATGACACAAAATCACATATTGGATGCACAAGATTGGTTAAAAATCCTAATTGGATTAGAATAGGCCTAGGGAGGAGGAAAATGACCTAAATGTTCAACCGATGACAAAAAATGACAAAATATCACATATTGGATGCACAAGATTGGTTAAAAACCCTAATTGGATTAGAATAATCCTAGGGAGGACGAAAATGACCTAAATGTTCAACCAATGACAAAAAATCACATATTGGATGCACAAGATTGGTTAAAAACCCTAATTGGATTAGAATAAGCCTAGGGAGGACGAAAATGACCTAAATGTTCAACCAATGACAAAAAATCACATATTGGATGCACAAGATTGGTTAAAAACACTAATTGGATTAGAATAAGCCTAGGGAGGACGAAAATGACCTAAATGTTCAACCAATGACACAAAATGACACAAAATCACATATTGGATACACAAGATTGGTTAAAATCCCTAATATGATTAGAATAAGCCTAGGGAGGACGAAAATGACCTAAATGTTCAACCAATGACACAAAATGACACAAAATCACATATTTGATGCACAAGATTGGTTAAAAACCCTAATTGGATTAGAATAATCCTAGGGAGGCCAAAAATGACCTAAATGTTCAATCAATGACACAAAATAACATATTGGATGCACAAGGTTGGTTAAAAACCCTAATTGGATTAGAATAAGCCTAGCGAGGACGAAAATGACCTAAATGTTCAACCAATGACACAAAATGACACAAAATCACATATTGGATGCACAAGATTGGTTAAAAACCCTAATTGGATTAGAATTAGCCTAGGGAGGACGAAAATGACCTAAATGTTCAACCAATGACACAAAAGGACACAAAATCACATATTGGATGCACAAGATTGGTTAAAAACCCTAATTGGATTAAAATAAGCTTAGGGAGGACGAAAATGACCTAAATGTTCAACCAATGAGACAAAAGGACACAAAATCACATATTGGATGCACAAGATTGGTTAAAAACCTTAATTGGATTAGAATAAGCCTAGGGAGGACGAAAATGACCTAAATGTTCAACCAATGACACAAAATGACACAAAATCACATATTGGATGCACAAGATTGGTTAAAAATCCTAATTGGATTAGAATAAGCCTAGGGAGGACGAAAATGACCTAAATGTTAAACCAATAACACAAAATCACATTTTGGGTGCACAGGATTGGTTAAAAACCCAAATTGGATTAGAATAAGCCTAGGGAGGACGAAAATGACCTAAATGTTCAACCAATGACACAAAATGACACAAAATCACATATTGGATGCACAAGATTGGTTAAAAACCCTAATTGGATTAGAATAAGCCTAGGGAGGACGAAAATGACCTAATGTTCAACCAATGACACAAAATTACATATTGGATGCACAAGATTGGTTAAAAACCCTTATTGGATTAGAATAAGCCTAGGGAGGACGAAAATGACCTAAATGTTCAACCAATGACACAAAATCACATATTGGATGCACAAGATTGGTTAAAAACCGTAATTGGATTAGAATAAGCCTAGGGAGGACGAAAATGACCTAACTGTTCAACCAATGACACAAAATGACACAAAATCACATATTGGATGCACAAGATTGGTTAAAAATCCTAATTGGATTAGAATAAGCCAAGGGACGACGAAAATGACCTAAATGTTCAACCAATGACACAAAATGACACAAAATCACATATTGGATGCACAAGATTGGTTAAAAACCCTAATTGGATTAGAATAAGCCTAGGGAGGACGAAAATGACCTAAATATTCAACTAATGACACAAAATGACACAAAATCACATATTGGATGCACAAGATTGGTTAAAAACCCTAATTGGATTAGAATAAGCCTAGGGAGGACGAAAATGACCTAAATGTTCAACCAATGACACAAAATGACACAAAATCCTAGATTGGATGCACAAGATTGGTTAAAAACCCTAATTGGATTAGAATAAGCCTAGGGAGGACGAAAATGACCTAAATGTTCAACCAATGACACAAAATGAAAAAAAATCACATATTGGATGCACAAGATTGGTTAAAAACCCAAATCGAATTAGAATAAGCCTAGGGAGGATGAAAATGACCTAAATGTTCAACCAATGACACAAAATGACACAAAATTACATATTGGATGGACAAGATTGGTTAAAAACCCTAATTGGATTAGAATAAGCCTCGGGAGGCCGAAAATGACCTAAACGTTCAACCAATGACAAAAAATGACTCAAAATCACATATTGGATGCACAAGATTGGTTAAAAACCATAATTCGATTAGAATAAGCCTAGGGAGGACGAAAATGACCTAAATGTTCAACCAATGACACAAAATCACATATTGGATGCACAAGATTGGTTAAAAATCCTAATTGGATTAGAATAGGCCTAGGGAGGAGGAAAATGACCTAAATGTTCAACCGATGACAAAAAATGACAAAAAATCACATATTGGATGCACAAGATTGGTTAAAAACCCTAATTGGATTAGAATAAGCCTAGGGAGGACGAAAATGACCTAAATGTTCAACGAATGACAAAAAATCACATATTGGATGCACAAGATTGGTTAAAAACCCTAATTGGATTAGAATAAGCCTAGGGAGGACGAAAATGACCTAAATGTTCAACCAATGACACAAAATGACACAAAATCACATATTGGATGCACAAGATTGGTTAAAAACCGTAATTCGATTAGAATAAGCCTAGGGAGGACGAAAATGACCTAAATGTTCAACCAATGACACAAAATGACACAAAATCACATATTGGATGCACAAGATTGGTTAAAAACCCTAATTGGATTAGAATAAGCCTAGGGAGGCCGAAAATGACCTAAACGTTCAACCAATGACAAAAAATGACTCAAAATCACATATTGGATGCACAAGATTGGTTAAAAACCATAATTCGATTAGAATAAGCCTAGGGAGGACGAAAATGACCTAAATGTTCAACCAATGACACAAAATCACATATTGGATGCACAAGATTGGTTAAAAATCCTAATTGGATTAGAATAGGCCTAGGGATGAGGAAAATGACCTAAATGTTCAACCGATGACAAAAAATGACAAAAAATCACATATTGGATGCACAAGATTGGTTAAAAACCCTAATTGGATTAGAATAAGCCTAGGGAGGACGAAAATGACCTAAATGTTCAACCAATGACAAAAAATCACATATTGGATGCACAAGATTGGTTAAAAACCCTAATTGGATTAGAATAAGCCTAGGGAGGCCGAAAATGACCTAAACGTTCAACCAATGACAAAAAATGACTCAAAATCACATATTGGATGCACAAGATTGGTTAAAAACCATAATTCGATTAGAATAAGCCTAGGGAGGACGAAAATGACCTAAATGTTCAACCAATGACACAAAATCACATATTGGATGCACAAGATTGGTTAAAAATCCTAATTGGATTAGAATAGGCCTAGGGAGGAGGAAAATGACCTAAATGTTCAACCGATGACAAAAAATGACAAAATATCACATATTGGATGCACAAGATTGGTTAAAAACCCTAATTGGATTAGAATAATCCTAGGGAGGACGAAAATGACCTAAATGTTCAACCAATGACAAAAAATCACATATTGGATGCACAAGATTGGTTAAAAACCCTAATTGGATTAGAATAAGCCTAGGGAGGACGAAAATGACCTAAATGTTCAACCAATGACAAAAAATCACATATTGGATGCACAAGATTGGTTAAAAACCCTAATTGGATTAGAATAAGCCTAGGGAGGACGAAAATGACCTAAATGTTCAACCAATGAGACAATATCACATATTGGATGCACAAGATTGGTTAAAAACCCTAATTGGATTAGAATAATCCTTGGGAGGACAAAAATGACCTAAATGTTCAACCAATGACACAAAATCACATATAGGATGCACAAGATTGGTTAAAAACCCTAATTGGATTAGAATAAGCCTAGGCAGGACGAAAATGACCTAAATGTTCAACCAATGACACAAAATGACACAAAATCACATATTGGATGCACAAGATTGGTTAAAAACCCTAATTGGATTAGAATAAGCCTAGGCAGGACGAAAATGACCTAAATGTCCAACCAATGACACAAAATGACACAAAATCACATATTGGATGCACAAGATTGGTTTAAGACCCTAATTGGATTAGAATAAGCCTAGGGAGGACGAAAATGACCTAAATGTTCAACCAATGACACAAAATGACACAAAATCACATATTGGATGCACAAGATTGGTTTAAGACCCTAATTGGATTAGAATAAGCCTAGGGAGGACATAAATGACCTAAATGTTCAACCAATGACACAAAATCAAATATTGGATGCACAAGATTGGTTAAAAACCCTAATTGGATTAGAATAAGCCTAGGGAGGACGAAAATGACCTAAATGTTCAACCAATGACACAAAATGACAGAAAATCACATATTGGATGCACAAGATTGGTTAAAAACCCTAATTGGGTTAGAATAAGCCTAGGGAATACGAAAATGACATAAATGTTCAACCAATGACACAAAATGACACAAAATCACATATTGGATGCCCAAGATTGGTTAAAAACCCTAATTGGATTAGAATAAGCCTAGGGAGGATAAAAATGACCTAATTGGATTACCAATGACACAAAATCAATTATTATATGCAAAAGAGTGGTTAAAAACCCTAATTGGATTAGAATAAGCCTAGGGAGGACGAAAATGACCTAAATGTTCAACCAATGACAAAAAATCACATATTGGATGCACAAGATTGGTTAAAAACCCTAATTGGATTAGAATAAGCCTAGGGAGGACGAAAATGACCTAAATGTTTAACCAATGACACAAAATGACAAAAAATCACATATTGGATGCACAAGATTGGTTAAAAACCCAAATTGGATTAGAATAAGCCTAGGGAGGATGAAAATGACCTAAATGTTCAACCAATGACACAAAATGACACAAAATCACATATTGGATGCACAAGATTGGTTAAAAACCCTAATTGGATTAGAATAAGCCTAGGGAGGCCGAAAATGACCTAAACGTTCAACCAATGACAAAAAATGACTCAAAATCACATATTGGATGCACAAGATTGGTTAAAAACCATAATTCGATTAGAATAAGCCTAGGGAGGACGAAAATGACCTAAATGTTCAACCAATGACACAAAATCACATATTGGATGCACAAGATTGGTTAAAAATCCTAATTGGATTAGAATAGGCCTAGGGAGGAGGAAAATGACCTAAATGTTCAACCGATGACAAAAAATGACAAAAAATCACATATTGGATGCACAAGATTGGTTAAAAACCCTAATTGGATTAGAATAAGCCTAGGGAGGACGAAAATGACCTAAATGTTCAACGAATGACAAAAAATCACATATTGGATGCACAAGATTGGTTAAAAACCCTAATTGGATTAGAATAAGCCTAGGGAGGACGAAAATGACCTAAATGTTCAACCAATGACACAAAATGACACAAAATCACATATTGGATGCACAAGATTGGTTAAAAACCCTCATTGGATTAGAATAAGCCTAGGGAGGACGAAAATGACCTAAATGTTCAACCAATGACACAAAATGACACAAAATCACATATTGGATGCACAAGATTGGTTAAAAACCCTCATTGGATTAGATTAAGCCTAGCGAGGACGAAAATGACCTAATTGGATTACCAATGACACAAAATCACTTATTATATGCACAAGATTGGTTAAAAACCCTAATTGGATTAGAATAAGCCTAGGGAGGACGAAAATGACCTAAATGTTCAACCAATGACATAAAATGACACAAAATCACATATTGGATGCACAAGATTGGTTAAAAACCCTAATTGGATTAGAATAAGATTAGGGAGGACGAAAATGACCTAAATGTTCAACCAATGACACAAAATCACATATTGGATGCACAAGATTGGTTAAAAACCCTAATTGGATTAGAATAAGCCTATGGAGGACAAAAATGACCTAAATGTTCAACCAATGACACAAAATCACATATAGGATGCACAAGATTGGTTAAAAACCCTAATTGGATTAGAATAAGCCTAGGGAGGACGAAAATGACCTAAATGTTCAACCAATGACACAAAATGACACAAAATCAAATATTGGATGCACAAGATTGGTTAAAAACCCTAACTGGATTAGAATAAGCCTAGGGAGGACGATAATGACCTAAATGTTCAACCAATGACACAAAATGACACAAAATCACATATTGGATGCACAAGATTGGTTAAAAACCCTAATTGGATTGGAATAAGCCTAGGGAGGACGAAAGTGACCTAAATGTTTAACCAATGACACAAAATCACATATTGGATGCACAAGATTGGTTAAAAACCCTAATTGGATTAGAATAAGCCTAGGGAGGACGAAAATGACCTAAATGTTCAACCAATGACACAAAATGACACAAAATCCTAGATTGGATGCACAAGATTGGTTAAAAACCCTAATTGGATTAGAATAAGCCTAGGGAGGACGAAAATGACCTAAATGTTCAACCAATGACACAAAATGAAAAAAAATCACATATTGGATGCACAAGATTGGTTAAAAACCCAAATCGAATTAGAATAAGCCTAGGGAGGATGAAAATGACCTAAATGTTCAACCAATGACACAAAATGACACAAAATTACATATTGGATGGACAAGATTGGTTAAAAACCCTAATTGGATTAGAATAAGCCTCGGGAGGCCGAAAATGACCTAAACGTTCAACCAATGACAAAAAATGACTCAAAATCACATATTGGATGCACAAGATTGGTTAAAAACCATAATTCGATTAGAATAAGCCTAGGGAGGACGAAAATGACCTAAATGTTCAACCAATGACACAAAATCACATATTGGATGCACAAGATTGGTTAAAAATCCTAATTGGATTAGAATAGGCCTAGGGAGGAGGAAAATGACCTAAATGTTCAACCGATGACAAAAAATGACAAAAAATCACATATTGGATGCACAAGATTGGTTAAAAACCCTAATTGGATTAGAATAAGCCTAGGGAGGACGAAAATGACCTAAATGTTCAACGAATGACAAAAAATCACATATTGGATGCACAAGATTGGTTAAAAACCCTAATTGGATTAGAATAAGCCTAGGGAGGACGAAAATGACCTAAATGTTCAACCAATGACACAAAATGACACAAAATCACATATTGGATGCACAAGATTGGTTAAAAACCCTAATTGGATTAGAATAAGCCTAGGGAGGACCCAAATGACCTAAATGTTCAACCAATGACACAAAAGGACACAAAATCACATATTGGATGCAAAAGATGGGTTAAAAACCCTAATTGGATTAGAATAGGCCTAGGGAGGACGAAAATGACCTAAATGTTCAACAAATGACACAAAATGACACAAAATCACATATTGGATGCACAAGATTGGTTAAAAACCCTAATTGGATTAGAATAAGCCTAGGGAGGACGAAAATAACCTAAATGTTCAACCAATGACACAAAATGACACAAAATCACATATTGGATGCACAAGATTGGTTAAAATCCCTAATTGGATTAGAATAAGCCTAGGGAGGACGAAAATGACCTAAATTTTCAACCAATGAAACAAAATGACACAAAATCACATATTGGATGCACAAGATTGGTTAAAAACCCTAATTGGATTAGAATAAGCCTAGGGAGGACGAAAATAACCTAAATGTTCAACCAATGACACAAAATGACACAAAATCACATATTGGATGCACAAGATTGGTTAAAAACAATAATTGGATTAGAATAAGCCTAGGGAGGACGAAAATCACCTAAATGTTCAACCAATGACACAAAATGACACAAAATCACATATTGGATGCACAAGATTGGTTAAAAACCCTAATTGGATTAGAATAAGCCTAGGGAGGACGAAAATGACCTAAATGATCAACCAATGACGCAAAATCACATATTGGATGCACAAGATTGGTTAAAAACCCTAATTGGATTAGAATAAGCCTAGGGAGGACGAAAATGACCTAAATGTTCAACCAATGACACAAAATCACATATTGGATGCACAAGATTGGTTAAAAACCCTAATTGGATTAGAATAAGCCTAGGGAGGACAAAAATGACCTAAATGTTCAACCAATTACACAAAATCACATATAGGATGCACAAGATAGGTTAAAAACCCTAATTGGATTAGAATAAGCCTAGGGAGGACGAAAATGACCTAAATGTTCAACCAATGACACAAAATCACATATTGGATGCACAAGATTGGTTAAAAACCCTAATTGGATGAGAATAAGCCTAGGGAGGACGAAAATGACCTAAATGTTCAACCAATGACACAAAATGACTCAAAATCACATATTGGATGCACAAGATTGGTTTAAAACCCTAATCGGATTAGAATAACCCTAGGGAGGATGAAAATGACCTAAACGTTCAACCAATGACACAAAATGACCCAAAATCACATATTGGATGTAAAAGATTGGTTAAAAATCCTAATTGGATTAGAATAAGCATAGGGAGGACGAAAATGACCTAAGTGTTCAACCAATGACACAAAATGACACAAAATCACATATTGGATGCACAAGATTGGTTAAAAACCCTAATTGGATTTGAATAAGCCTAGGGAGGACGAAAATGACCTAAATGTTCAACCAATGACAAAAAATGACTCAAAATCACATATTGGATGCACAAGATTGGTTAAAAACCCTAATTGGATTAGAATAAGCCTAGGGAGGATGAAAATGACCTAAACGTTCAACTAATGACACAAAATCACATATTGGATGCACAACATTGGCTAAAAACCCTAATTGGATTAGAATAAGCATAGGGAGGACGAAAATGACCTAAGTGTTCAACCAATGACACAAAATGACACAAAATCACATATTGGATGCACAAGATTGGTTAAAAACCCTAATTGGATTAGAATAAGCTTAGGGAGGACGAAAACGAGCTAAATGTTCAACCAATGACACAAAATAGCACAAAATCACATATTGGATGCACAAGATTGGTTAAAAACCATAATTGGATTAGAATAAGCCTAGGGAGGACGAAAATGACCTAAATGTTCAACTAATGACACAAAATCACATATTGGATGCAAAAGATTGGTTAAAAATCCTAATTGGATTAGAATAAGCCTAGGGAGGACGAAATTTACCTAAATGTTAAACCAATGAAACAAAATCACATATTGGATGCACAAGATTGGTTAAAAACCCTAATTGGATGAGAATAAGCCTAGGGAGGACGAAAATGACCTAAATGTTCAACCAATGACACAAAATGACTCAAAATCACATATTGGATGCACAAGATTGGTTAAAAACCCTAATTGGATTAGAATAACCCTAGGGAGGATGAAAATGACCTAAACGTTCAACCAATGAAACAAAATGACACAAAATCACATATTGGATGCACTAGATTGGTTAAAAACCCTAATTGGATTACAATAAGCCTAGGAAGGACGAAAATGTTCTAAATGTTCAACTAATGACACATTATGACACAAAATCACATATTGGATGCACAAGATTGGTTAAAAACCCTAATTGGATTAGAATAAGCCTAGGGAGAACAAAAATGACCTAAATGTTCAACCAATGACACAAAATGACAAAAAATCACATATTGGATGCACAAGATTGGTTAAAAATCCTAATTGGATTAGAATAAGCCTAGGGAGGACGAAAATGACCTAAATGTTCAACCAATGACACAAAATGACTCAAAATCACATATTGGATGCACAAGATTGGTTAAAAACCCTAATTGGATTAGAATAACCCTAGGGAGGATGAAAATGACCTAAACGTTCAACCAATGA
>JBBPBQ010000008.1:19227795-19255635 GCA_037974755.1 Cicer yamashitae | reverse complement strand
TAGGCTTATTCTAATCCAATTAGGGTTTTTAACCAATCTTGTGCATCAAATATGTGATTTTGTGTCATTGGTTGAACGTTTAGGTCATTTTGGTCCTCCCTAGGCTTATTCTAATCCAATTGGGGTTTTTAACCAATCTTGTGCATCCAATATGTGATTTTGTGTCATTTTGTGTCATTGGTTGAACATTTAGGTCATTTTCGTCCTCCCTAGGCTTATTCTAATCCAATTAGGGTTTTCAAAAAATCTTGTGCATCCAATATGTGATTTTGTGCTATTTTATGCATTGGTTGAACATTATTTCATTTTCGTCCTCCCTAAGCTTATTCGAATCCAATTAGGGTTTTTAACCAATCTTGTGCATCCAATATATGATTTTGTGTCATTTTGTGTCATTGGTTGAACATTTAGGTCATTTTCGTCCTCCCTATGCTTATTCTAATCCAATTAGGGTTTTTAATCAATCTTGTGCATTCAATATGTGATTTTGTGTCATTTTGTGTCATTGGTTGAACATTTAGGTCATTTTCGTCCTCCCTAGGCTTATTCTCATCCAATTAGGGTTTTTAGCCAATCTTGTGCATCCAATATGTGATTTTGTGTCATTTTGTGTCATTGGTTGAACATTTAGGTCATTTACGTCCTCCCTAGGCTTATCCTAATCCAATTAGGGTTTTAACCAATCTTGTGCATCAAATATGTGATTTTATGTCATTGGTTGAACGTTTAGGTCATTTTCGTCCTCCCTAGGCTTATTCTAATCAAATTAGGGTTTTTAACCAATCTTGTGCATCCAATATGTGATTTTGTGCCATTTTGTGTCGTTGGTTGAACATTTAGGTCATTTTCGTCCTTTCCTAGGCTTATTCTAATCCAATTAGGGTTTTTAACCAATCTTGTGCATCAAATATGTGATTTTGTGTCATTGGTTGAACGTTTAGGTTATTTTCGTCCTCCCTAGGCTTATTATAATCCAATTAGGGTTTTTAACCAATCTTGTGCATCTAATATGTGATTTTGTGTCATTTTGTGTCATTGGTTGAACATTTAGGTCATTTTCGTCCTCCCTAGGCTTATTCTAATCCAATTAGGGTTTTTAACAAATCTTGTGCATCCAATATGTGATTTTGTGCTATTTTGTTTCGTTGGTTTAACATTATTTCATTTTCGTCCTCCCTAAGCTTATTCTAATCCAATTAGGGTTTTTAACCAATCTTGTGCATCCAATATGTGATTTTGTGTCATTTTGTGTCATTTTGTGTCATTGGTTGAACGTTTAGGTCATTTTCGTCCTCCCTAGGCTTATTCTAATCCAATTAGGGTTTTTAACCAATCTTGTGCATCCAATATGTGATTTTGTGTCATTTTGTGTCATTGGTTGAACATTTAGGTCATTTTCGTCCTCCCTATGCTTATTCTAATCCAATTAGGGTTTTTAATCAATCTTGTGCATTCAATATGTGATTTTGTGTCATTTTGTGTCATTGGTTGAACATTTAGGTCATTTTCGTCCTCCCTAGGCTTATTCTCATCCAATTAGGGTTTTTAGCCAAACTTGTGCATCCAATATGTGATTTTGTGTCATTTTGTGTCATTGGTTGAACATTTAGGTCATTTACGTCCTCCCTAGGCTTATACTAATCCAATTAGGGTTTTAACCAATCTTGTGCATCAAATATGTGATTTTATGTCATTGGTTGAACGTTTAGGTCATTTTCGTCCTCCCTAGGCTTATTCTAATCAAATTAGGGTTTTTAACCAATCTTGTGCATCCAATATGTGATTTTGTGCCATTTTGTGTCGTTGGTTGAATATTTAGGTCATTTTCGTCCTTTCCTAGGCTTATTCTAATCCAATTAGGGTTTTTAACCAATCTTGTGCATCAAATTTGTGATTTTGTGTCATTGGTTGAACGTTTAGGTTATTTTCGTCCTCCCTATGCTTATTATAATCCAATTAGGGTTTTTAACCAATCTTGTGCATCCAATATGTGATTTTGTGTCATTTTGTGTCATAGGTTGAACATTTAGGTCATTTTCGTCCTCCCTAGGCTTATTCTAATCCAATTAGGGTTTTTAACAAATCTTGTGCATCCAATATGTGATTTTGTGCTATTTTGTTTCGTTGGTTTAACATTATTTCATTTTCGTCCTCCCTAAGCTTATTCTAATCCAATTAGGGTTTTTAACCAATCTTGTGCATCCAATATGTGATTTTGTGTCATTTTGTGTCATTGGTTGAACATTTAGGTCATTTTCGTCCTCCCTAGGCTTATTCTAATCCAATTAGGGTTTTTAACCAATCTTGTGCATCCAATATGTGATTTTGTGTCATTATGTGTCATTGGTTGAACATTTAGGTCATTTTGGTCCTCCCTAGGCATATTCTAATCCAATTAGGGTTTTTAACCAATCTTGTGCATCCAATATGTGATTTTGTGTCATTTTGTGTCATTGGTTGAACATTTAGGTCATTTTCGTCCTCCCTAGGCTTATTCTAATCCAATTAGGGTTTTTAACCAATCTTGTGCATCCAATATATAATTTTGTGTCATTGGTTGAACATTTAGGTCATTTTCGTCCTCCCTAGGCTTATTCTAATCCAATTAGGGTTTTTAACCAATCTTGTGCATCCAATATGTGATTTTGTGTCATTTTGTGTCATTGGTTGAACATTTAGGTCATTTTCGTCCTCCCTAGGCTTATTCTAATCCAATTAGGGTTTTTAACCAATCTTGTGCATCCAATATTTGATTTTGTGTCATATTGTGTCATTGGTTGAACATTTAGGTCATTTTCGTCCTCCCTAGGCATATTCTAATCCAATTAGGGTTTGTAACCAATCTTGTGCATCTAATATGTGATTTTGTGTCATTGGTTGAACATTTAGGTCTTCTTCGTCCTCCCTAGGCTTATTCTAATCCAATTTGGGTTTTTAACCACTCTTGTGCATCCAATATGTGATTTTGTGTCATTGGTTTAACATTTAGGTCATTTTCGTCCTCCCTAGGCTTATTCTAATCCATTTAGGGTTTTTAACCAATCTTGTGCATCCAATATGTGATTTGGTGTCATTTTGTGTCATCTGTAATCCAATTAGGTCATTTTCGCCCTCCCTAGGCTAATTCTAATCCAATTAGGGTTTTTAACCAATCTTGTGCATCCAATATGTGATTTTGTGTCATTTTGTGTCATTGGTTGAACATTTAGGTCATTTTCGTCCTCCCTAGGCTTATTCTAATCCAATTAGGGTTTTTAACCAATCTTGTGCATCCAATATGTGATTTTGTGTCATTTTGTGTCATTGGTTAAACATTTAGGTTATTTTTGTCCTCCCTAGGCTTATTCTAATCCAATTAGGGTTTTTAACCAATCTTGTGCATCCAATATGTGATTTTGTGTCATTGATTGCACATTTAGGTCATTTTCGTCCTCCCTAGGCTTATTCTAATTCAATTAGGGTTATTAACCAATCTTGTGCATATAATAAGTGATTTTATTTCATTGGTAACCCAATTAGGTCATTTTCGTCCTCACTAGGCTTATTCTAATCCAATTAGGGTTTTTAACCAATCTTGTGCATCCAATATGTGATTTTGTGTCATTTTGTGTCATTGGTTGAACATTTAGGTCATTTTCGTCCTCCCTAGGCTTATTCTAATCCAATTAGGGTTTTTAACCGATCTTGTGCATCCAATATGTGATTTTGTGTCATTTTGTGTCATTGGTTGAACATTTAGGTCATTTTCGTCCTCGCTAGGCTTATTCTAATCCAATTAGGGTTTTTAACCAATCTTGTGCATCCAATATGTGATTTTGTGTCATTTTGTGTCATTGGTTGAACATTTAGGTCATTTTCGTCCTCCCTAGGCATATTCCAATCCAATTAGGGTTTTTAACCAATCCTGTGCATCCAATATGTGTTTTTGTGTCATTTTGTGTCATTGGTTGAACATTTAGGTCATTTTCGTTCTCCCTAGGCTTATTCTAATCCAATTAGGGTTTTTAACCAATCTTGTGCATCCAATATGTGATTTTGTGTCATTTTGTGTCATTGGTTGAACATTTAGGTTATTTTCGTCCTCCCTAGGCTTATTCTAATCCAATTAGGGGTTTTAACCAATGTTGTGCATCCAATATGTGATTTTGTGTCATTGGTTGAACATTTAGGTCATTTTCGTCCTCCCTAGGCTTATTCTAATCCAATTAGGGTTTTTAACCAATCTTGTGCATCCAATATGTGATTTTGTGTCATTAGTTAAACATTTAGGTCGTCTTCGTCCTCCCTAGGCTTATTCTGATCCAATTAGGGTTTTTAACCAATCTTGTGCATCCAATATGTGATTTTGTGTCATTTTGTGTCATTGGTTGAACATTTAGGTCATTTTCGTCCTCCCTAGGCTTATTCTAATCCAATTAGGGTTTTTAACCAATCTTGTGCATCCAATATGTGATTTTGTGTCATTTTGTGTCATTGGTTGAACATTTAATTCATTTTCATCCTCCCTAGGATTATTCTAATCCAATTAGGGTTTTTAACCAATCTTGTGCATATTATATGTGAATTTGTGTCATTTTGTGTCATTGGTTGAACATTTAGGTCATTTTCGTCCTCCCTAGGCTTATTCTAATCCAATTAGGGTTTTTAACCAATCTTGTGCATCCAACATGTGATTTTGTGTCATTGGTTGAACATTTAGGTCATTTTCGTCCTCCGTAGGTGTATTCTAATCCAATTAGGGTTTTTAACCAATCTTGTGCATCCAATATGTGATTTTGTGTCATTTTGTGTCATTGGTTGAACATTTAGGTCATTTTCGTCCTCCCTAGGCTTATTCTAATCCAATTAGGGTTTTTAACCAATCTTGTGCATCCAATATGTGATTTTGTGTCATTGGTTGAACATTTAGGTCATTTTCGTCCTCCCTATGCTTATTCTAATCAAGTTAGGGTTTTTAACCAATCTTGTGCATCCAATATGTGATTTTGGGTCATTTTGTGTCATTGGTTGAACATTTAGGTCATTTTCGTCCTCCCTAGGCTTATTCTAATCCAATTAGGGTTTTTAACAAATCTTGTGCATCCAATATGTGATTTTGTGCTATTTTGTTTCGTTGGTTTAACATTATTTCATTTTCGTCCTCCCTAAGCTTATTCTAATCCAATTAGGGTTTTTAACCAATCTTGTGCATCCAATATGTGATTTTGTGTCATTTTGTGTCATTGGTTGAACGTTTAGGTCATTTACGTCCTCCCTAGGCTTATTCTAATCCAATTAGGGTTTTTAACCAATCTTGTGCATCCAATATATGATTTTGTGCCATTTTGTGTCGTTGGTTGAACATTTAGGTCATTTTCGTCCTTTCCTAGGCTTATTCTAATCCAATTAGGGTTTTTAACCAATCTTGTGCATCAAATATGTGATTTTGTGTCATTGGTTGAACGTTTAGGTTATTTTCGTCCTCCCTATGCTTATTATAATCCAATTAGGGTTTTTAACCAATCTTGTGCATCCAATATGTGATTTTGTGTCATTTTGTGTCATTGGTTGAACATTTAGGTCATTTTCGTCCTCCCTAGGCTTATTCTAATCCAATTAGGGTTTTTAACAAATCTTGTGCATCCAATATGTGATTTTGTGTCATGTTGTGTCATTGGTTGAACATTTAGGTCATTTTCGTCCTCCCTAGGCTTATTCTAATCCAATTAGGGTTTTTAACCAATCTTGGGTATCCAATATGTGATTTTGTGTCATTTTGTGTCATTGGTTAAACATTTAGGTAATTTTCGTCCTCCCTAGGCTTATTCTAATCCAATTAGGGTTTTTAACCAATCTTGTGCATCCAATATGTGATTTTGTGTCATTTTGTGTCATTGGTTGAACATTTAGGTCATTTTCGTCCTCCCTAGGCTTATTCTAATCCAATTAGGGTTTTTAACCAGTCTTGTGCATCCAATATGCGAGTTTGTGTCATTGGTTGAACATTTAGGTCATTTTCGTCCTCCATAGGCTTATTCTAATCCAATTAGGGTTTTTAACCAATCCTGTGCATCCAATATGTGATTTTGTGTCATTGGTTGAACATTTAGGTCATTTTCGTCCTCCCTAGGCTTATTCTAATCCAATTAGGGTTTTTAACCATTCTTGTGCATCCAATATGTGATTTTGTGTCATTTTGTGTAATTGGTTGAACATTTATGTCATTTTCGTCCTCCCTAGGCTTATTCTAATCCAATTAGGGTTTTTAACCAATCTTGTGCATCCAATATGTGATTTTGTGTCATTTTGTGTCATTGGTTGAACATTTAGGTCATTTTCGTCCTCCCTAGGCTTATTCTAATCCAATTAGGGTTTTTAACCAATCTTGTGCATATGATAAGTGATTTTATGTCATTGGTAATCCAATTAGGTCATTTTCGTCCTCCCTAGGCTTATTACAATCCAATTAGGGTTTTTAACCAATCTTGTGCATCCAATATGTGATTTTGTGTCATTTTGTGTCATTGGTTGAACATTTAGGTCATTTTCGTCCTCCCTAGGCTTATTCTAATCCAATTAGGGTTTTTAACCAATCTTGTGCATCCAATATGTGATTTTGTGTCATTATGTGTCATTGGTTGAACATTTAGGTCATTTTGGTCCTCCCTAGGCATATTCTAATCCAATTAGGGTTTTTAACCAATCTTGTGCATCCAATATGTGATTTTGTGTCATTTTGTGTCATTGGTTGAACATTTAGGTCATTTTCGTCCTCCCTAGGCTTATTCTAATCCAATTAGGGTTTTTAACCAATCTTGTGCATCCAATATGAGATTTTGTGTCATTGGTTGAATATTTAGGTCATTTTCATCCTCCCTAGGCTTATTCTAATCCAATTAGGGTTTTTAACCAATCTTGTGCATCCAAAATGTGATTTTGTGTCATTTGGTGTCATTGGTTGAACATTTAGTTCATTCGTCCTCCCTATGCTTATTCTAATCCAATTAGGGTTTTTAACCAATCTTGTGCATCCAATATGTGATTTTGTGTCATTTTGTGTCATTGGTTGAACATTTAGGTCATTTTCGTCCTCCCTAGGCTTATTCTAATCCAATTAGGGTTTTTAACCAATCTTGTCCATCCAATATGTGATTTTGTGTCATTTTGTGTCATTTGTTGAACATTTAGGTCATTTTCGTCCTCCCTAGGCTTATTCTAATCCAATTAGGGTTTTTAACCAATCTTGTGCATCCAATATGTGATTTTGTGTCATTTTGTGTCATTGGTTGAACATTTAGGTCATTTTCGTCCTCCCTAGGCTTATTCTAATCCAATTAGAGTTTTTAACCAATCTTGTGCATCCAATACGTGATTTTGTGTCATTTGTTGAACATTTAGGTCATTTTCGTCATCGCTATGCTTATTCTAATCCAATTAGGGTTTTTAACCAATCTTGTGCATCCAATATGTGATTTTGTGTCATTTTGTGTCATTGGTTGAACATTTAGGTCATTTTCGTCCTCCCTAGGCTTATTCTAATCCAATTAGGGTTTTTAACCAATCTTGTGCATCCAATATGTGATTTTGTGTCATTTTGTGTCATTGGTTGAACATTTAGGTCATTTTCGTCCTCCCTATGCTTATTCTAATCGAATTAGGGTTTTTAGCCAATTTTGTGCATCCAATATGTAGTTTTGTGTCATTGGTTGAACATTTAGGTCATTTTTGCCTCCCTTGGCTTATTCTCATCCAATTAGGGTTTTTAACCTATCTTGTGCATCCAATATGTGATTTTGTGTCATTTTGTGTCATTGGTTGAACATTTAGGTCATTTTCGTCCTCCCTAGGCTTATTCTAATCCAATTAGGGTTTTTAACCAATCTTGTGCATCCAATATGTGATTTTGTGTCATTGGTTCAACATTTAGGTCATTTTTGTCCTCCCTAGGCTTATTCTAATCCAATTAGGGTTTTTAACCAATCTTGTGCTTCCAATATGTGATTTTGTGTCATTGGTTGAACATTTAGGTCATTTTCGTCCTCCCTAGGCTTATTCTAATCCAATTAGGGTTTTTAACCAATCTTGTGCAACCAATATGTGATTTTGTGTCATTTTGTGTCATTGGTTGAACATTTAGGTCCTTTTCGTCCTCCCTAGGCTTATTCTAATCCAATTTGGGTTTTTACCCAATCTTGTGCATCCAATATGTGATTTTGTGTCATTGGTTGAACATTTAGGTCATTTTCATCCTCCCCAGGCTTATTCTAATCCAATTAGGGTTTTTAACCATTCTTGTGCATCCAATATGTGATTTTGTGTCATTTTGTGTCATTGGTTGAACATTTAGGTCATTTTCGTCCTCCCTAGGCTTATTCTAATCCAATTAGGGTTTTTAACAAATCTTGTGCATCCAATATGTGATTTTGTGCTATTTTGTTTCGTTGGTTTAACATTATTTCATTTTCGTCCTCCCTAAGCTTATTCTAATCCAATTAGGGTTTTTAACCAATCTTGTGCATCCAATATGTGATTTTGTGTCATTTTGTGTCATTGGTTGAACATTTAGGTCATTTTCGTCCTCCCTAGGCTTATTCTAATCCAATTAGGGTTTTTAACCGATCATGTGCATCCAATATGTGATTTTGTGTCATTTTGTGTCATTGGTATAACATTTAGGTCATTTTCGTTTTCCCTAGGCCTATTCTAATCCAATTAGGGTTTTTAACCAATCTTGTGCATGCAATATATAATTTTGTGTCATTTTGTGTCATTGGTTGAACATTTAGGTCATTTTCGTCCTCCCTAGGCTTATTCTAATCCAATTAGGGTTTTTAACCAATCTTGTGCATCCAATATGTGATTTTGTGTCATTTTGTGTCATTGGTTGAACATTTAGGTCATTTTCGTCCTCCCTAGGCTTATTCTAATCCAATTAGGGTTTTTAACCAATCTTTTGCATGCAATATGTAATTTTGTGTCATTTTGTGTCATTGGTTGAACATTTAGGTCATTTTCGTCCTCCCTAGGCTTATTCTAATCCAATTAGGGTTTTTAACCAATCTTGTGCATCCAATATGTAATTTTGTGTCATTTTGTGTCATTGGTTGAACATTTAGGTCATTTTCGTCCTCCCTAGGCTTATTCTAATCCAATTAGGGTTTTTAACCAATCTTGTGCATCCAGTATGTGATTTTTTGTCATTTTGTGTCATTGGTTGAACATTTAGGTGATTTTCGTCCTGCCTAGGCTTATTCAAATCCAATTAGGGTTTTTAACCAATCTTGTGCATCCAATATGTGATTTTGTGTCATTGGTTGAACATTTAGGTCATTTTCGTCCTCCCTAGGCTTATTCCATTCCAATTAGCGTTTTTAACCAATTTGGTGCATCTAATATGTGATTTTGTGTCATTTTGTGTCATTGGTTGAACATTTAGGTCATTTTCGTCCTCCCTAGGCTTATTCTAATCCAATTAGGGTTTTTAACCAATCTTGTGCATCCAATATGTAATTTTGTGTCATTTTGTGTCATTGGTTGAGCATTTAGGTCATTTTCGTCCTCCCTAGGCTTATTCTAATCCAATTAGGGTTTTTAACCAATCTTGTGCATCCAATATGTGATTTTGTGTCATTTTGTGTCATTGGTTGAACATTTAGGTCATTTTCGTCCTCCCTAGGCTTATTCTAATCCAATTAGGGTTTTTAACCAATCTTGTGCATCCAATATGTGATTTTGGGACATTGGTTGAACATTTAGGTCATTTTCGTCCTCCCTAGGCTTATTCTAATCCAATTAGGGTGTTTAACCAATCTTGTGCAACCAATATGTGATTTTGTGTCATTGGTAGAACATTTAGGTCATTTTCGTCCTCAACAGGCTTATTCTAATCCAATTAGGGTTTTTAACCAATCTTGTGCATCCAATATGTGATTTTGTGTCATTTTGTGTCATTGGTTGAGCATTTAGGTCATTTTCGTCCTCCCTAGGCTTATTCTAATCCAATTAGGGTTTTTAACCAATCTTGTTCATCCAATATGTGATTTTGTGTCATTTTGTGTCATTGTGTGAACATTTAGGTCATTTTCGTCCTCCCTAGGCTTATTCTAATCCAATTAAGGTTTTTAACCAATCTTGTGCAACCATTATGTGATTTTGTGTCATTTTGTGTCATTGGTTGAACATTTAGGTCATTTTTCGTCCTCCCTAGGCTTATTCTAATCCAATTAGGGTTTTTAACCAATCTTGTGCATCCAATATGTGATTTTGTGTCATTTTGTGTCATTGGTTGAACATTTAGGTCATTTTCGTCCTCCCTATGCTTATTCTAATCCAATTAGGGTTTTTAATCAATCTTGTGCATTCAATATGTGATTTTGTGTCATTTTGTGTCATTGGTTGAACATTTAGGTCATTTTCGTCCTCCCTAGGCTTATTCTCATCCAATTAGGGTTTTTAGCCAATCTTGTGCATCCAATATGTGATTTTGTGTCATTTTGTGTCATTGGTTGAACATTTAGGTCATTTACGTCCTCCCTAGGCTTATCCTAATCCAATTAGGGTTTTAACCAATCTTGTGCATCAAATATGTGATTTTATGTCATTGGTTGAACGTTTAGGTCATTTTCGTCCTCCCTAGGCTTATTCTAATCAAATTAGGGTTTTTAACCAATCTTGTGCATCCAATATGTGATTTTGTGCCATTTTGTGTCGTTGGTTGAACATTTAGGTCATTTTCGTCCTTTCCTAGGCTTATTCTAATCCAATTAGGGTTTTTAACCAATCTTGTGCATCAAATATGTGATTTTGTGTCATTGGTTGAACGTTTAGGTTATTTTCGTCCTCCCTATGCTTATTATAATCCAATTAGGGTTTTTAACCAATCTTGTGCATCCAATATGTGATTTTGTGTCATTTTGTGTCATTGGTTGAACATTTAGGTCATTTTCGTCCTCCCTAGGCTTATTCTAATCCAATTAGGGTCTTTAACCAATCTTGTGCATCCAATATGTGATTTTGTGTCATTTTGTGTCATTGGTTGAACATTTAGGTCATTTTCGTCCTCCCTAGGCTTATTCTAATCCAATTAGGGTTTTTAACAAATCTTGTGCATCCAATATGTGATTTTGTGTCATGTTGTGTCATTGGTTGAACATTTAGGTCATTTTCGTCCTCCCTAGGCTTATTCTAATCCAATTAGGGTTTTTAACCAATCTTGTGCATCCAATATGTGATTTTGTGTCATTGGTTGAACATTTAGGTCATTTTCGTCCCCCTTAGGCTTATTCTAATCCAATTAGGGTTTTTAACCAATCTTGTGCATCCAATATGTGATTTTGTGTCATTTTGTGTCATTGGTTGAACATTTAGGTCATTTTCGTCCTCCCTAGGCTTATTCTAATCCAATTAGGGTTTTTAACCAATCTTGTGCATCCAATATGTGATTTTGTGTCATTATGTGTCATTGGTTGAACATTTAGGTCATTTTGGTCCTCCCTAGGCATATTCTAATCCAATTAGGGTTTTTAACCAATCTTGTGCATCCAATATGTGATTTTGTGTCATTTTGTGTCATTGGTTGAACATTTAGGTCATTTTCGTCCTCCCTAGGCTTATTCTAATCCAATTAGGGTTTTTAACCAATCTTGTGCATCCAATATGAGATTTTGTGTCATTGGTTGAATATTTAGGTCATTTTCATCCTCCCTAGGCTTATTCTAATCCAATTAGGGTTTTTAACCAATCTTGTGCATCCAAAATGTGATTTTGTGTCATTTGGTGTCATTGGTTGAACATTTAGTTCATTCGTCCTCCCTATGCTTATTCTAATCCAATTAGGGTTTTTAACCAATCTTGTGCATCCAATATGTGATTTTGTGTCATTTTGTGTCATTGGTTGAACATTTAGGTCATTTTCGTCCTCCCTAGGCTTATTCTAATCCAATTAGGGTTTTTAACCAATCTTGTCCATCCAATATGTGATTTTGTGTCATTTTGTGTCATTTGTTGAACATTTAGGTCATTTTCGTCCTCCCTAGGCTTATTCTAATCCAATTAGGGTTTTTAACCAATCTTGTGCATCCAATATGTGATTTTGTGTCATTTTGTGTCATTGGTTGAACATTTAGGTCATTTTCGTCCTCCCTAGGCTTATTCTAATCCAATTAGAGTTTTTAACCAATCTTGTGCATCCAATACGTGATTTTGTGTCATTTGTTGAACATTTAGGTCATTTTCGTCATCGCTATGCTTATTCTAATCCAATTAGGGTTTTTAACCAATCTTGTGCATCCAATATGTGATTTTGTGTCATTTTGTGTCATTGGTTGAACATTTAGGTCATTTTCGTCCTCCCTAGGCTTATTCTAATCCAATTAGGGTTTTTAACCAATCTTGTGCATCCAATATGTGATTTTGTGTCATTTTGTGTCATTGGTTGAACATTTAGGTCATTTTCGTCCTCCCTAGGCTTATTCTAATCCAATTACGGTTTTTAACCAATCTTGTGTATCCAATATGTGATTTTGTGTCACTAGTTGAACATTGAGGTCATTTTCATCCTCCCTAGGCTTATTCTAATCCAATTAGGGTTTTTAACCAATCTTGTGCATCCAATATGTGATTTTGTGTCATTTTGTGTCATTGGTTGAACATTTAGGTCATTTTCGTCCTCCCTAGGCTTATTCTAATCCAATTAGGGTTTTTAACCGATCTTGTTCATCCAATATGTGATTTTGTGTCATTTTGTGTCATTGGTTGAACATTTAGGTCATTTTCGTCCTCCCTAGGCTTATTCTAATCCAATTAGGGTTTTTAACCAATCTTGTGCATCCAATATGTGATTTTGTGTCATTTTGAGTCATTGGTTGAACATTTAGGTCATTTTTGTCCTCGCTAGGCATATTCTAATCCAATTAGGGATTTTAACCAATCTTGTGCATCCAATATGTGATTTTTTGTCATTGGTTGAACATTTAGGTCATTTTCGTCCTCCCTAGGCTTATTCTAATCCAATTAGGGTTTTTAACCACTCTTTTGCATATAATAATTGATTTTGTGTCATTGGTAATCCAATTAGGTCATTTTTGTCCTCCCTAGGCTTATTCTAATCCAATTAGGGTTTTTAACCAATCTTGGTCATCCAATATGTGATTTTGTGTCATTTTGTGTCATTGGTTGAACATTTAGGTCATTTTCGTACTCCCTAGGCTTATTGTAACCCAATTAGGGTTTTTAACCAATCTTGTGCATCCAATATGTGATTTTGTGTCATTTTGTGTCATTGGTTGAACATTTAGGTCATTTTCGTCCTCCCTAGGCTTATTCTAATCCAATTAGGGTTTTTAACCAATCTTGTGCATCCAATATGTGATTTTGTGTCATTATGTGTCATTGTTTGAACATTTAGGTCATTTTCGTCCTCCCTAGGCTTATTCTAATCCAATTAGGGTTTTTAACCAATCTTGTGCATCCAATATGTGATTTTGTGTCATTTTGTGTCATTGGTTGAACATTTAGGTCATTTTCGTCCTCCCTAGGCTTATTCTAATCCAATTAGGGTTTTTAACCAATCTTGTGCATCCAATATGTGATTTGGTGTCATTGGTTGAAAATTTAGGTCATTTTCGTCCTCCCTAGGCTTATTCTAATCCAATTAGCGTTTTTAACCAATCTTGTGCGTCCAATATGTGATTTTGTGTCATTGGTTGAACATTTAGGTCATTTTCGTCCTCCACAGGCTTATTCTAATCCAATTAGGGTTTTTAACCAATCTTGTGCATCCAATATGTGATTATGTGTTGTTTTGTGTCATTGGTTGAACATTTAGGTCATTTTCGTCCTCCCTAGGCTTATTCTAATCCAATTAGGGTTTTTAACCAATCTTGTGCATCCAATATGTGATTTTGTGTCATTTTGTGTCATTGGTTGAACATTTAGGTCATTTTCGTCCTCCCTAGGCTTATTCTAATCCAATTAGGGTTTTTAACCAATCTTGTGCATCCAACCTGTGATTTTGTGTCATTTTGTGTCATTGGTTGAACATTTAGGTCATTTTTGTCCTTCCTAGGCTTATTCTAATCCAATTAGGGTTTTTAACCAATCTTGTGCATCCAATATGTGATTTTGTGTCATTTTGTGTCATTGGTTGAACATTTAGGTCATTTTCGTCCTCCCTAGGCTTATTTTAATCTAATTAGGGTTTTTAACCAATCTTGTGCATCCAATATGTGATTTTGTGTCATTTTGTGTCGTTGGTTGAACATTTAGGTTATTATCGTCCTCCCTAGGCTTATTCTAATCCAGTTAGGGTTTTTAACCAATCTTGTGCATCCAATATGTGATTTTGTGTCATTTTGTGTCATTGGTTGAACATTTAGGTCATTTTCGTCCTCCCTAGGCTTATTCTAATCCAATTAGGGTTTTTAACAAATCTTGTGCATCCAATATGTGATTTTGTGCTATTTTGTTTCGTTGGTTTAACATTATTTCATTTTCGTCCTCCCTAAGCTTATTCTAATCCAATTAGGGTTTTTAACCAATCTTGTGCATCCAATATGTGATTTTGTGTCATTTTGTGTCATTTTGTGTCATTGGTTGAACGTTTAGGTCATTTTCGTCCTCCCTAGGCTTATTCTAATCCAATTAGGGTTTTTAACCAATCTTGTGCATCCAATATGTGATTTTGTGTCATTGGTTGAACATTTAGTTCATTTTCGTCCTCCCTAGGCTTATTCTAATCCAATTAGGGTTTTTAACCAATCTTGTGCATCCAATAAGTGATTTTGTGTCATTGGTTGAACATTTGGGTCATTTTCGTCCTCCTTCGACTTATTCTAATCCAATTAGGGTTTTTAATCAATCTTGTGAATCCAATAAGTGATTTTGTGTCATTGGTTGAACATTTAGGTCATTTTCGTCCTCCCTAGGCTTATTCTAATCCAATTAGGGTTTTTAACCAATCTTGTGCATCCAATATGTGATTTTGTGTCATTGGTTGAACATTTAGGTCATTTTCCTCCTCCCTAGGCTTATTCTAATCCAATTAGGGTTTTTAACCAATCTTGTGCATCCAATATGTGATTTTGTGTCATTTTGTGTCATTGGTTGAACATTTAGATCATTTTCGTCCTCCCTAGGCTTATTCTAATCCAATTAGGGTTTTTAACCAATCTTATGCATCCAATATGTGATTTTGTGTCATTCGTTGAACATTTAGGTCATTTTCGTCCACCCTAGGCTTATTCTAATCCAATTAGGGTTTTTAACCAATCTTGTGCATCCAATATGTGATTTTGTGTCATTTTGTGTCATTGGTTGAACATTTAGGTCATTTTCGTCCTCCCTAGGCTTATTCTAATCCAATTAGGGTTTTTAACCAATCTTGTGCATCCAATATGTGATTCTGTGTCATTGGTTGAACATTTGGGTCATTTTCGTCCTCCCTAGGCTTATTCTAATCCAATTAGGGTTTTTAACCATTCTTGTGCATCCAATATGTGATTTTTTGTCATTTTGTGTCATCGGTTGAACATTTAGGTCATTTTCGTCCTCCCTAGGCCTATTCTAATCGAATTAGGGTTTTTAACCAATCTTGTGCATCCAATATGTGATTTTGAGTCATTTTTTGTCATTGGTTGAACGTTTAGGTCATCTTCGGCATCCCTAGGCTTATTCTAATCCAATTAGGGTTTTTAACCAATCTTGTACATCCAATATGTGATTTTGTGTCATTTTGTGTCATTGGTTGAACATTTAGGTAATTTTCGTCCTCCCTAGTCTTATTCTAATCCAATTTGGGTTTTTAACCAATCTTGTGCATCCAATCTGTGATTTTTTGTCATTTTGTGTCATTGGTTGAACATTTAGGTCATTTTCGTCCTCCCTAGGCTTATTCTAATCCAATTAGGGTTTTTAACCAATCTTGTGCATCCAATCTAGGATTTTGTGTCATTTTGTGTCATTGGTTGAACATTCAGCTCTTTTTCGTCCTCCCTAAGCTTATTCTAATCCAATTAGGGTTTTTAACCAATCTTGTGCAGCCAATATATGATTTTGTGTCATTTTGTGTCATTGGTTGAACGTTTAGGTCATTTTCGTCCTCCCTAGGCTTATTCTAATCCAATTAGGGTTTTTAACCAATCTTGTGCATCCAATATGTGATTTTGTGTCATTTTGTGTCATTGGTTGAATGTTTAGGTCATTTTCGTCCTCCCTAGGCTTATTCTAATCCAATTAGGGTTTTTAAGCAATCTTGTGCATCCAATATGAGATTTTGTGTCATTGGTTGAACATTTAGGTCATTTTCGTCCTCCCTATGCTTATTCTAATCCAATTAGGGTTTTTACCCAATCTTGTGCATCCAATATGTGATTTTGTGTCATTGGTTGAACATTTAGGTCATTTTTGCCTCCCTAGGCTTATTCTCATCCAATTAGGGTTTTTAACCAATGTTGTGCATCCAATCTGTGATTTTGTGTCATTGGTTTATACATTTAGGTCATTTTCGTCCTCCCTAAGCTTATTCTAATCCAATTAGGGTTTTTAACCAATCTTGTGCATCCAATATGTGCTTTTGTGTCATTTTGTGTCATTGGTTGAACGTTTAGGTCATTTTCGTCCTCCCTAGGCTTATTCTAATCCAATTAGGGTTTTTAACCAATCTTGTGCATCCAATATGTGATTTTGTGTCATTGGTTGAACATTTAGTTCATTTTCGGCCTCCCTAGGCTTATTCTAATCCAATTAGGGTTTTTAACCAATCTTGTGCATCCAATCTAGGATTTTGTGTCATTGGTTGAACATTTAGGTCATTTTCGTCCTCCCTAGGCTTATTCTAATCCAATTTGGGTTTTTAACCAATCTTGTGCATCCAATATGTGATTTTTTGTCATTTTGTGTCATTGGTTGAACATTTAGGTCATTTTCGTCCTCTCTAGGCTTATTCAAATCCAATTAGGGTTTTTAACCAATCTTGTGCATCCAATCTAGGATTTTGTGCATTTTGTGTCATTGGTTGAACATTTAGGTCATTATCGTCCTCCCTAGGCTTATTGTAATCCAATTAGGGTTTTTAACCAATCTAGTGCATCCAATATGTGATTTTGTGCTATTTTGTTTCATTGGTTGAACATTTAGCTCATTTTCGTCCTCCCTAAGCTTATTCTAATCCAATTAGGGTTTTTAACCAATCTTGTGCATCTAATATGTGATTTTGTGTCATTTTGTTCATTGGTTGAACATTTAGGTCATTATCGTCCTCCCTAGGCTTATTGTAATCCAATTAGGGTTTTTAACCAATCTAGTGCATCCAATATGTGATTTTGTGCTATTTTGTTTCATTGGTTGAACATTTAGCTCATTTTCGTCCTCCCTAAGCTTATTCTAATCCAATTAGGGTTTTTAACCAATCTTGTGCATCCAATATGTGATTTTGTGTCATTTTGTGTCATTGGTTGAACGTTTAGGTTATTTTCGTCCTCTCTAGGCTTATTCTAATCCAATTAGGGTTTTTAAGCAATCTTGTGCATCCAATATGTGATTTTGTGTCATTTTGTGTCATTGGTTGAACATTTAGGTCATTTTTGTCCTCCCTATGCTTATTCTAATCCAATTAGGGTTTTTACCCAATCTTGTGCATCCAATATGTGATTTTGTGTCATTGGTTGAACATTTAGGTCATTTTTGCCTCCCTAGGCTTATTCTCATCCAATTAGGGTTTTTAACCAATCTTGTGCATCCAATCTGTGATTTTGTGTCATTGGTTTAACAGTTAGGTCATTTTCGTCCTCCCTAGGCTTATTCTAATCCAATTTGGATTTTTAACCAATCTTGTGCATCCAATATGTGATTTTGTGTCATTTTGTGTCATTGGTTGAACGTTTAGTTCATTTTCGTCCTCCCTAGGCTTATTCTAATCCAATTAGGGTTTTTAACCAATATTGTGCATCCAATATGTGACTTAGTGTCATTGGTTGAACATTTAGGTCATTTTCGTCCTCCCTAGGCTTATTCTAATCCAATTAGGGTTTTTAACCAATCTTGTGCATCCAATCTAGGATTTTGTGTCATTTTCTGTCATTGGTTGAACATATAGGTCATATTCGTCCTCCCTAGGCTTATTCTAATCCAATAAGGGATTTTAACCAATCTTGTGCATCCAATATGTGATTTTGTGTCATTTTGTGTCATTGGTTGAACATTTAGGTCATTTTCGTCCTCCCTAGGCTTATTGTAATCCAATTAGGGTTTTTAACCAATCTCGTGCATCCAATATGTAATTTTGTTTCATTGGTTGAACGTTTAGGTCATTTTCGTCCTCCCTAGGCTTATTCTAATCGAATTAGGGTTTTTAACCAATCTTGTGCATCTAATATGAGATTTTGTGCTATTTTGTTTCATTGGTTGAACATTTAGCTCATTTTCGTCCTCCCTAAGCTTATTCTAATCCAATTAGGGTTTTTAACCAATCTTGTGCATCGAATATGTGATTTTGTGTCATATTGTGTCATTGGTTGAACGTTTAGGTCATTTTCGTCCTCCCTAGGCTTATTCTAATCCAATTAGGGTTTTTAACCAATCTTGTGCATCCAATATGTGATTTTGTGTCATTTTGTGTCATTGGTTGAATGTTTAGGTCATTTTCGTCCTCCCTAGGCTTATTCTAATCCAATTAGGGTTTTTAAGCAATCTTGTGCATCCAATATGAGATTTTGTGTCATTGGTTGAACATTTAGGTCATTTTCGTCCTCCCTATGCTTATTCTAATCCAATTAGGGTTTTTACCCAATCTTGTGCATCCAATATGTGATTTTGTGTCATTGGTTGAACATTTAGGTCATTTTTGCCTCCCTAGGCTTATTCTCATCCAACTAGGGTTTTTAACCAATGTTGTGCATCGAATCTGTGATTTTGTGTCATTGGTTTATACATTTAGGTCATTTTCGTCCTCCCTAGGCTTATTCTAATCCAATTAGGATTTTTAACCAATCTTGTGCATCCAATATGTGATTTTGTGTCATTGGTTGAACGTTTAGGTCATTTTCGTCCTCCCTAGGCTTATTCTAATCCAATTAGGGTTTTTAACCAATCTTGTGCATCCAATATGTGATTTTGTGCCATTTTGTGTCATTGGTTAAACATTTAGGTCATTTTCGTCCTCCCTAGGCTTATTCTAATCCAATTAGGGTTTTTAACCAATCTTGTGCATCAAATTTGTGATTTTGTGTCATTGGTTGAACGTTTAGGTCATTTTCGTCCTCCCTAGGCTTATTCTAATCCAATTAGGGTTTTTAACCAATCTTGTGCATCCAATATGTGATTTTGTGTCATTTTGTGTCATTGGTTGAACATTTAGGTCATTTTCGTCCTCCCTATGCTTATTCTAATCCAATTAGGGTTTTTAATCAATCTTGTGCATTCAATATGTGATTTTGTGTCATTTTGTGTCATTGGTTGAACATTTAGGTCATTTTCGTCCTCCCTAGGCTTATTCTCATCCAATTAGGGTTTTTAGCCAAACTTGTGCATCCAATATGTGATTTTGTGTCATTTTGTGTCATTGGTTGAACATTTAGGTCATTTACGTCCTCCCTAGGCTTATACTAATCCAATTAGGGTTTTAACCAATCTTGTGCATCAAATATGTGATTTTATGTCATTGGTTGAACGTTTAGGTCATTTTCGTCCTCCCTAGGCTTATTCTAATCAAATTAGGGTTTTTAACCAATCTTGTGCATCCAATATGTGATTTTGTGCCATTTTGTGTCGTTGGTTGAACATTTAGGTCATTTTCGTCCTTTCCTAGGCTTATTCTAATCCAATTAGGGTTTTTAACCAATCTTGTGCATCAAATATGTGATTTTGTGTCATTGGTTGAACGTTTAGGTTATTTTCGTCCTCCCTATGCTTATTATAATCCAATTAGGGTTTTTAACCAATCTTGTGCATCCAATATGTGATTTTGTGTCATTTTGTGTCATTGGTTGAACATTTAGGTCATTTTCGTCCTCCCTAGGCTTATTCTAATCAAATTAGGGTTTTTAACCAATCTTGTGCATCCAATATATGATTTTGTGTCATTGGTTGAACATTTAGGTCATTTTCGTCCTCCCTAGGCTTATTCTAATCTAATTAGGGTTTTTAACCAATCTTGTGCATCCAATATGTGATTTTGTGTCATTTTGTGTCATTGGTTGAACATTTAGGTCATTTTCGTCCTTCCTAGGCTTATTCTAATCCAATTAGGGTTTTTAACCAATCTTGTGCATCGAATATGTCATTTTGTGTCATTGGTTGAACATTTGGGTCATTTTCGTCTTCCCTAGGCTTATTCTAATCCAATTAGGGTTTTTAACCAATCTTGTGCTTCCAATATGTGATTTTGTGTCATTTTTGGTCATTGGTTCAACATTTAGGTCATTTTCGTCCTCCCAAGGCTTATTCTAATCCAATTAGGGTTTTTAACCAATCTTGTGCATCCAATATGTGATTTTGTGTCATTCGTTGAACATTTTGGTCATTTTCGTTCTCCCAAGGCTTATTCTAATCCAATTAGGGTTTTTAACCAATCTTGTGCATCCAATATGTGATTTTGTGTCATTTTGTGTCATTGGTTGAACATTTAGGTCATTTTCGTCCTCCCTAGGCTTATTCTAATCCAATTAGGGTTTTTAACCAATCTTGTGCATCCAATATGTGATTTTGTGTCATTGGCTTAACATTTAGGTCATTTTCGTCCTCCCTAGGCTTATTCTAATCCAATTAGGATTTTTAAACAATCTTGTGCATCCAATATCTGATTTTTTGTCATTTTGTGTCATTGGTTGAACATTTAGGTCATTTTCGTCCTCCCTAGGCTTATTCTAATCCAATTAGGATTTTTAACCAATCTTGTGCATCCAATATGTGATTTTGTGTCATTCGTTGAAAATTTTTGTCATTTTCGTTCTCCCAAGGCTTATTCTAATCCAATTAGGGTTTTTAACCAATCTTGTGCATCCAATATGTGATTTTGTGTCATTTTGTGTCATTGGTTGAACATTTAGGTCATTTTCGTCCTCCCTAGGCTTATTCTAATCCAATTAGGGTTTTTAACCAATCTTGTGCATCCAATATGTGATTTTGTGTCATTGGATGAACATTTAGGTCATTTTCGTCCTCCCTAGGCTTATTCTAATCCATTTAGGGTTTTTAACCAATCTTGTGCATCCAATATGTGATTTTGTGTCATTTTGTGTCATTGGTTGAACATTTAGGTCATTTTCGTCCTCCCTAGGCATATTCTAATCCAATTAGGGTTTTTAACCAATCTTGTGCATCCAATATGTGATTTTGTGTCATTGGTTGAACATTTAGGTCATTTTCGTCCTCCCTAGGCATATTCTAATCCAATTAGGGTTTGTAACCAATCTTGTGCATCTAATATGTGATTTTGTGTCATTGGTTAAACATTTAGGTCTTCTTCGTCCTCCCTAGGCTTATTCTAATCCAATTAGGGTTTTTAACCAATCTTGTGCATCCAATATGTGATTTTTTGTCATTGGTTGAACATTTAGGTCATTTTCGTCCTCCCTAGGCTTATTCTAATCCAATTAGGGTTTTTAACCACTCTTTTGCATATAATAATTGATTTTGTGTCATTGGTAATCCAATTAGGTCATTTTTGTCCTCCCTAGGCTTATTCTAATCCAATTAGGGTTTTTAACCAATCTTGTGCATCCAATATGTGATTTTGTGTCATTTTGTGTCATTGGTTGAACATTTAGGTCATTTTCGTCCTCCCTAGGCTTATTCTAATCCAATTAGGGTTTTTAACCAATCTTGTGCATCCAATATGTGATTTTGTGTCATTTTGTGTCATTGGTTGAACATTTAGGTCATTTTCATCTTCCCTAGGCTTATTCTAATCCAATTAGGGTTTTTAACCAATCTTGTGCATCCAATATGTGATTTTGTGTCATTTTGTGTCATTAGTTGAACATTTAGGTCATTTTCGTCCTCCCTAGGCTTATTCTAATCCAATTAGGGTTTTTAACCAATCTGGTGCATCGAATATGTGATTTTGTGTCATTGGTTGAACATTTAGGTCATTTTCGTCCTCCCTAGGCTTATTATAATCCAATTAGGGTTTTTAACCAATCTTGTGCATCCAATATGTGATTTTGTGTCATTTTGTGTCATTGGTTGAACATTTAGGTCATTTTCGTCCTCCCTAGGCTTATTCTAATCCAATTTGGGTTTTTAACCAATCTTGTGCATCCAATATGTGATTTTGTGTCATTTTGTGTCATTGGTTGAACATTTAGGTCATTTTCGTCCTCCCTAGGCTTATTCTAATCCAATTAGGGTTTTTAACAAATCTTGTGCATCCAATATGTGATTTTGTGCTATTTTGTTTCGTTGGTTTAACATTATTTCATTTTCGTCCTCCCTAAGCTTATTCTAATCCAATTAGGGTTTTTAACTAATCTTGTGCATCCAATATGTGCTTTTGTGTCATTTTGTGTCATTGGTTGAACGTTTAGGTCATTTTCGTCCTCCCTAGGCTTATTCTAATCCAATTAGGGTTTTTAACCAATCTTGTGCATCCAATATGTGATTTTGTGTCATTTTGTGTCATTGGTTGAACATTTAGGTCATTTTCGTCCTCCCTATGCTTATTCTAATCCAATTAGGGTTTTTAATCAATCTTGTGCATTCAATATGTGATTTTGTGTCATTTTGTGTCATTGGTTGAACATTTAGGTCATTTTCGTCCTCCCTAGGCTTATTCTCATCCAATTAGGGTTTTTAGCCAAACTTGTGCATCCAATATGTGATTTTGTGTCATTTTGTGTCATTGGTTGAAAATTTATGTCATTTACGTCCTCCCTAGGCTTATACTAATCCAATTAGGGTTTTAACCAATCTTGTGCATCAAATATGTGATTTTATGTCATTGGTTGAACGTTTAGGTCATTTTCGTCCTCCCTAGGCTTATTCTAATCAAATTAGGGTTTTTAACCAATCTTGTGCATCCAATATGTGATTTTGTGCCATTTTGTGTCGTTGGTTGAACATTTAGGTCATTTTCGTCCTTTCCTAGGCTTATTCTAATCCAATTAGGGTTTTTAACCAATCTTGTGCATCAAATATGTGATTTTGTGTCATTGGTTGAACGTTTAGGTTATTTTCGTCCTCCCTATGCTTATTATAATCCAATTAGGGTTTTTAACCAATCTTGTGCATCCAATATGTGATTTTGTGTCATTTTGTGTCATTGGTTGAACATTTAGGTCATTTTCGTCCTCCCTAGGCTTATTCTAATCCAATTAGGGTTTTTAACCAGCCTTGTGCATCCAATATGTGATTTTGTGTCATTTTGTATCATTGGTTGAACATTTAGGTCATTTTCGTCCTCCCTAGGCTTATTCTAATCCAATTAGGGTTTTTAACCAATCTTGTGCATCCAATATGTGATTTTGTGTCATTGGTTGAACATTTAGGTCATTTTCGTCCTCCCTTGGCTAATTCTAATCCAATTAGGGTTTTTAACCAATCTTGTGCATCCAATATGAGATTTTGTGTCATTTTGTGTCATTGGTTGAACATTTAGGTCATTTTCGTTCTCCCTAGGCTTATTCTAATCCAATTAGGGTTTTTAACCAATCTTGTGCATCCAATATGTGATTTTGTGTCATTTTGTGTCATTGGTTGAACATTTAGGTCATTTTCGTCCTCCCTAGGCTTATTCTAATCCAATTAGGGTTTTTAACCAATCTTGTGCATCCAATATGTGATTTTGTGTCATTATGTGTCATTGGTTGAACATTTAGGTCATTTTGGTCCTCCCTAGGCATATTCTAATCCAATTAGGGTTTTTAACCAATCTTGTGCATCCAATATGTGATTTTGTGTCATTTTGTGTCATTGGTTGAACATTTAGGTCATTTTCGTCCTCCCTAGGCTTATTCTAATCCAATTAGGGTTTTTAACCAATCTTGTGCATCCAATATGAGATTTTGTGTCATTGGTTGAATATTTAGGTCATTTTCATCCTCCCTAGGCTTATTCTAATCCAATTAGGGTTTTTAACCAATCTTGTGCATCCAAAATGTGATTTTGTGTCATTTGGTGTCATTGGTTGAACATTTAGTTCATTCGTCCTCCCTATGCTTATTCTAATCCAATTAGGGTTTTTAACCAATCTTGTGCATCCAATATGTGATTTTGTGTCATTTTGTGTCATTGGTTGAACATTTAGGTCATTTTCGTCCTCCCTAGGCTTATTCTAATCCAATTAGGGTTTTTAACCAATCTTGTCCATCCAATATGTGATTTTGTGTCATTTTGTGTCATTTGTTGAACATTTAGGTCATTTTCGTCCTCCCTAGGCTTATTCTAATCCAATTAGGGTTTTTAACCAATCTTGTGCATCCAATATGTGATTTTGTGTCATTTTGTGTCATTGGTTGAACATTTAGGTCATTTTCGTCCTCCCTAGGCTTATTCTAATCCAATTAGAGTTTTTAACCAATCTTGTGCATCCAATACGTGATTTTGTGTCATTTGTTGAACATTTAGGTCATTTTCGTCATCGCTATGCTTATTCTAATCCAATTAGGGTTTTTAACCAATCTTGTGCATCCAATATGTGATTTTGTGTCATTTTGTGTCATTGGTTGAACATTTAGGTCATTTTCGTCCTCCCTAGGCTTATTCTAATCCAATTAGGGTTTTTAACCAATCTTGTGCATCCAATATGTGATTTTGTGTCATTTTGTGTCATTGGTTGAACATTTAGGTCATTTTCGTCCTCCCTAGGCTTATTCTAATCCAATTAGGGTTTTTAACCAATCTTGTGCATCCAATTTGTGATTTTGTGTCATTTTCTGTCATTTTGTGTCATATGTAATCCAATTAGGTCATTTTCGTCCTCCCTAGGCTTATTCTAATCCAATTAGGGTTTTTAACCAATCTTGTGCATCCAATATGTGATTTTGTGTCATTTTGTGTCATTGGTTGAACATTTAGGTCATTTTCGTCCTCCCTAGGCTTATTCTAATCCAATTAGGGTTTTTAACCAATCATGAGCATCCAATATGTGATTTTGTGTCATTTTGTGTCATTGGTTGAACATTTAGGTCATTTTCGTCCTCCCTAGGCTTATTCTAATCCAATTAGGGTTTTTAACCAATCTTGTGCATCCAATATGTGATTTTGTGTCATTGGTTGAACATTCAGGTCATTTTCGTCCTCCCTAGGCTTATTCTAATCCAACTAGGGTTTTTAACCAATCTTGTGCATCCAATATGTGATTTTGTGTCATTTTGTGTCATTGGTTGAACATTTAGGTCATTTTCGTCCTCCCTAGGCTTATTCTAATCCAATTAGGGTTTTTAACAAATCTTGTGCATCCAATTTGTGATTTTGTGCTATTTTGTTTCGTTGGTTTAACATTATTTCATTTTCGTCCTCCCTAGGCTTATTCTAATCCAATTAGGGTTTTTAACCAATCTTGTGCATCCAATATGTGATTTTGTGTCATTGGTTGAACATTTAGGTCATTTTCGTCCTCCCTATGCTTATTCTAATCCAATTAGGGTTTTTACCCAATCTTGTGCATCCAACATGTGATTTTGTGTCATTGGTTGAACATTTAGGTCATTTTTGCCTCCCTAGGCTTATTCTCATCCAATTAGGGTTTTTAACCAATGTTGTGCATCCAATCTGTGATTTTGTGTCATTGGTTTATACATTTAGGTCATTTTCGTCCTCCCTAGGCTTATTCTAATCCAATTAGGATTTTTAACCAATCTTGGGCATCCAATATGTGATTTTGTGTCATTTTGTGTCATTGGTTGAACGTTTAGGTCATTTTCGTCCTCCCTAGGCTTATTCTAATCCAATTAGGGTTTTTAACCAATCTTGTGCATCCAATATGTGATTTTGTGTCATTGGTTGAACATTTAGTTCATTTTCGTCCTCCCTAGGCTTATTCTAATCCATTTAGGGTTTTTAACCAATCTTGTGCATCCAATATGTGATTTTGTGTCATTTTATGTCATTGGTTGAACATTTAGGTCATTTTCGTCCTCCCTAGGCTTATTCTAATCCAATTAGGGTTTTTAACCAATCTTGTGCATCCAATATGTGATTTTGTGCTATTTTCTGTCATTGGTTGAACATTATTTCATTTTCGTCCTCCCTAAGCTTATTCTAATCCAATTAGGGTTTTTAACCAATCTTGTGCATCCAATATGTGATTTTGTGTCATTTTGTGTCATTGGTTGAACGTTTAGGTCATTTTCGTCCTCCCTAGGCTTATTCTAATCCAATTAGGGTTTTTAACCAATCTTGTGCATCCAATATGTGATTTTGTGTCATTTTGTGTCATTGGTTGAATGTTTAGGTCATTTTCGTCCTCCCTAGGCTTATTCTAATCCAATTAGGGTTTTTAAGCAATCTTGTGCATCCAATATGAGATTTTGTGTCATTGGTTGAACATTTAGGTCATTTTCGTCCTCCCTATGCTTATTCTAATCCAATTAGGGTTTTTACCCAATCTTGTGCATCCAATATGTGATTTTGTGTCATTGGTTGAACATTTAGGTCATTTTTGCCTCCCTAGGCTTATTCTCATCCAATTAGGGTTTTTAACCAATGTTGTGCATCCAATCTGTGATTTTGTGTCATTGGTTTATACATTTAGGTCATTTTCGTCCTCCCTAAGCTTATTCTAATCCAATTAGGGTTTTTAACCAATCTTGTGCATCCAATATGTGCTTTTGTGTCATTTTGTGTCATTGGTTGAACGTTTAGGTCATTTTCGTCCTCCCTAGGCTTATTCTAATCCAATTAGGGTTTTTAACCAATCTTGTGCATCCAATATGTGATTTTGTGTCATTGGTTGAACATTTAGTTCATTTTCGGCCTCCCTAGGCTTATTCTAATCCAATTAGGGTTTTTAACCAATCTTGTGCATCCAATCTAGGATTTTGTGTCATTGGTTGAACATTTAGGTCATTTTCGTCCTCCCTAGGCTTATTCTAATCCAATTTGGGTTTTTAACCAATCTTGTGCATCCAATATGTGATTTTTTGTCATTTTGTGTCATTGGTTGAACATTTAGGTCATTTTCGTCCTCTCTAGGCTTATTCAAATCCAATTAGGGTTTTTAACCAATCTTGTGCATCCAATCTAGGATTTTGTGCATTTTGTGTCATTGGTTGAACATTTAGGTCATTATCGTCCTCCCTAGGCTTATTGTAATCCAATTAGGGTTTTTAACCAATCTAGTGCATCCAATATGTGATTTTGTGCTATTTTGTTTCATTGGTTGAACATTTAGCTCATTTTCGTCCTCCCTAAGCTTATTCTAATCCAATTAGGGTTTTTAACCAATCTTGTGCATCCAATATGTGATTTTGTGTCATTTTGTGTCATTGGTTGAACATTTAGGTCATTTTCGTCCTCCCTAGGCTTATTCTAATCAAATTAGGGTTTTTAACCAATCTTGTGCATCCAATATGTGATTTTGTGCCATTTTGTGTCGTTGGTTGAACATTTAGGTCATTTTCGTCCTTTCCTAGGCTTATTCTAATCCAATTAGGGTTTTTAACCAATCTTGTGCATCAAATATGTGATTTTGTGTCATTGGTTGAACGTTTAGGTTATTTTCGTCCTCCCTAGGCTTATTCTAATCAAATTAGGGTTTTTAACCAATCTTGTGCATCCAATATGTGATTTTGTGCCATTTTGTGTCGTTGGTTGAACATTTAGGTCATTTTCGTCCTTTCCTAGGCTTATTCTAATCCAATTAGGGTTTTTAACCAATCTTGTGCATCAAATATGTGATTTTGTGTCATTGGTTGAACGTTTAGGTTA
>JBBPBQ010000008.1:19171139-19226844 GCA_037974755.1 Cicer yamashitae | reverse complement strand
ATTTTGTGTCATTGGTTGAACATTTAGGTCATTTACGTCCTCCCTAGGCTTATCCTAATCCAATTAGGGTTTTAACCAATCTTGTGCATCAAATATGTGATTTTATGTCATTGGTTGAACGTTTAGGTCATTTTCGTCCTCCCTAGGCTTATTCTAATCAAATTAGGGTTTTTAACCAATCTTGTGCATCCAATATGTGATTTTGTGCCATTTTGTGTCGTTGGTTGAACATTTAGCTCATTTTCGTCCTTTCCTAGGCTTATTCTAATCCAATTAGGGTTTTTAACCAATCTTGTGCATCAAATATGTGATTTTGTGTCATTGGTTGAACGTTTAGGTTATTTTCGTCCTCCCTAGGCTTATTATAATCCAATTAGGGTTTTTAACCAATCTTGTGCATCCAATATGTGATTTTGTGTCATTTTGGGTCATTTTGTGTCATTGGTTGAACGTTTAGGTCATCTTCGTCCTCCCTAGGCTTATTCTAATCCAATTAGGGTTTTTAACCAATCTTGTGCATCCAATATGTGATTTTGTGCCATTTTGTGTCATTGGTTGAACATATAGGTCATTGTCGTCCTCCCTAGGCTTATTCTAATCCAATTAGGGTTTTTAACCAATCTTGTGCATCCAATATGTGATTTTTTGCTATTTTGTGTCATTGGTTGAACATTATTTCATTTTCGTCCTCCCTTAGCTTATTCTAATCCAATTAGGGTTTTTAACCAATCTTGTGCATCCAATATGTGATTTTGTGTCATTTTGGGTCATTTTGTGTCATTGGTTGAACGTTTAGGTCATCTTCGTCCTCCCTAGGCTTATTCTAATCCAATTAGGGTTTTTAACCAATCTTGTGCATCCAATATGTGATTTTGTGTCATTTTGTGTCATTGGTTGAACATTTAGGTCATTTTCGTCCTCCCTAGGCTTATTCTAATCCAATTAGGGTTTTTAACCAATCTTATGCATCAAATATGTGATTTTGTGTCATTGGTTGAACGTTTAGGTCATTTTCTTCCTCCCTAGGCTTATTCAAATCCAATTAGGGTTTTTAACCAATCTTGTGCTTCAAATATGTGATTTTGTGTCATTGGTTGAACGTTTAGGTCATTTTCGTCCTCCCTAGGCTTATTATAATCCAATTAGGGTTTTTAACCAATCTTGTGCATCCAATATGTGATTTTGTGTCATTTTGTGTCATTGGTTGAACATTTAGGTCATTTTTGTCCTCCCTAGGCTTATTCTAATCCAATTAGGGTTTTTATCCAATCTTGTGCATCCAATATGTGATTTTGTGTCATTTTGTGTCATTGGTTGAACATTTAGGTCATTTTCGTCCTCCCTAGGCTTATTCTAATCCAATTAGGGTTTTTAACCAATCTTGTGCATCAAATATGTGATTTTGTGTCATTGGTTGAACGTTTAGGTCATTTTCGTCCTCCCTAAGCTTAGTCTAATCCAATTAGGGTTTTTAACCAATCTTGTGCATCCAATATGTGATTTTGTGCCATTTTGTGTCATTGGTTGAACATTTAGGTCATTTTCGTCCTCCCTAGGCTTATTCTAATCCAATTAGGGTTTTTAACCAATCTTGTGCATCAAATATGTGATTTTGTTCATTGGTTGAACGTTTAGGTCATTTTCGTCCTCCCTAGGCTTATTATAATCCAATTAGGGTTTTTAACCAATCTTGTGCATCCAATATGTGATTTTGTGTCATTGGTTGAACATTTAGGTCATTTTCGTCCTCCCTAGGCTTATTCTAATCTAATTAGGGTTTTTAACCAATCTTGTGCATCCAATATGTGATTTTATGTCATTTTATGTCATTGGTTGAACATTTAGGTCATTTTCGTCCTCCCTAGGCTTATTCTAATCCAATTAGGGTTTTTAACCAATCTTGTGCATCCAATATGTGATTTTGTGTCATTTTGTGTCATTGGTTGAACATTTAGGTCATTTTCGTCCTCCCTAGGCTTATTCTAATCCAATTAGGGTTTTTAACCAATCTTGTGCATCCAATATGTGATTTTGTGTCATCAGTTGAACATTTTGGTCATTTTCGTCCTCCCTAGGCTTATTCTAATCCAATTAGGGTTTTTAACCAATCTTGTGCATCCAATATGTGATTTTGTGTCATTTTGTGTCATTGGTTGAACATTTAGGTCATTTTCATCCTCCCTAGGCTTATTCTAATTCAATTAGGGTTTTTAACCAATCTAGTGCATCCAATATGTGATTTTGTGTCATTAGTTGAACATTTAGATCATTTTCGTCCTCCCTAGGCTTATTCTAATCCAATTAGGGTTTTTAACCAATCTTGTGCATCCAATATGTGATTTTGTGTCATTTTGTGTCATTGGTTGAACATTTAGGTCATTTTCGTCCTCCCTAGGCTTATTCTAATCCAATTAGGGTTTTTAACCAATCTTGTGCATCCAATATGTGATTTTGTGTCATTATGTGTCATTGGTTGAACATTTAGGTCATTTTGGTCCTCCCTAGGCATATTCTAATCCAATTAGGGTTTTTAACCAATCTTGTGCATCCAATATGTGATTTTGTGTCATTTTGTGTCATTGGTTGAACATTTAGGTCATTTTCGTCCTCCCTAGGCTTATTCTAATCCAATTAGGGTTTTTAACCAATCTTGTGCATCCAATATGAGATTTTGTGTCATTGGTTGAATATTTAGGTCATTTTCATCCTCCCTAGGCTTATTCTAATCCAATTAGGGTTTTTAACCAATCTTGTGCATCCAAAATGTGATTTTGTGTCATTTGGTGTCATTGGTTGAACATTTAGTTCATTCGTCCTCCCTATGCTTATTCTAATCCAATTAGGGTTTTTAACCAATCTTGTGCATCCAATATGTGATTTTGTGTCATTTTGTGTCATTGGTTGAACATTTAGGTCATTTTCGTCCTCCCTAGGCTTATTCTAATCCAATTAGGGTTTTTAACCAATCTTGTGCATTCAATATGTGATTTTATGTCATTTTGTGTTATTGGTTGAACATTTAGGTCATTTTCGTCCTCCCTAGGCTTATTCTAATCCAATTAGGGTTTTTAACCAATCTTGTGCATCCAATATGTGATTTTATGTCATTGGTTGAACATTTAGTTCATTTTCGTCCTCCCTAAGCTTATTCTAATCCAATTAGGGTTTTTAACCAATCTTGTGCATCCAATATGTGATTTTGTGTCATTTTGTGTCATTGGTTGAACATTTAGGTCATTTTCGTCCTCCCTAGGCTTATTCTAATCCAATTAGGGTTTTAACCAATCTTGTGCATCCAATATGTCATTTTGTGTCATTTTGTGTCATTGGTTGAACATTTAGGTCATTTTCATCCTCGTTAGGCTTATTCTAATCCAATTAGGGTTTTTAACCAATCTTGTGCATCCAATATGTGATTTTGTGTCATTTTGTGTCATTGGTTGAACATTTAGGTCATTTTCGTCCTCCCTAGGCTTATTCTAATCCAATTAGGGTTTTTAATCAATCTTGTGCATCCAATATGTGATTTTGTGTCATTTTGTGTCATTGGTTGAACATCTAGGTCATTTTCGTCCTCGCTAGGCTTATTCTAATCCAATTAGGGTTTTTAACCAATCTTGTGCATCCAATATGTGATTTTGTGTCATTTTGTGTCATTGGTTGAACATTTAGGTCATTTTCGTCCTCCCTAGGCTTATTCTAATCCAATTAGGGTTTTTAACCAATCTTGTGCATCCAATATGTGATTTTGTGTCATTGGTTTCACATTTAGGTCATTTTCGTCCTCCCTAGGCTTATTATAATCCAATTAAGGTTTTTATCCAATCTTGTGCATCCAATATGTGATTTTGTGTCATTTTGTGTCATTGGTTGAACATTTAGGTCATTTTCGTCATCCCTAGGCTTATTCTAATCCAATTAGGGTTTTTAACCAATCTTGTGCATCCAATATGTGATTTTGTGTCATTTTGTGTCATTGGTTGAACGTTTAGGTCATTTTCTTCCTCCCTAGGCTTATTCTAATCCAATTAGGGTTTTTAACCAATCTTGTGCATCCAATATGTGATTTTGTGCTATTTTGTGTCATTGGTTGAACATTATTTCATTTTCGTCCTCCCTAAGCTTATTCTAATCCAATTAGGGTTTTTAACCATTCTTGTGCATCCAATATGTGATTTTGTGTCATTTTGTGTCATTGGTTGAACGTTTAGGTCATCTTCGTCCTCCCTAGGCTTATTCTAATCCAATTAGGGTTTTTAACCAATCTTGTGCATCCAATATGTGATTTTGTGTCATTTTGTGTCATTGGTTGAACATTTAGGTCATTTTCGTCCCCCCTATGCATATTCTAATCCAATAAGGGTTTTTAATCAATCTTGTGCATCCAATATGTGATTTTGTGTCATTTTGTGTCATTAGTTGAACATTTAGGTCATTTTCGTCCTCCCTAGGCTTATTCTCATCCAATTAGGGTTTTTAACCAATCTTGTGCATCCAATATGTGATTTTGTGTCATTTTGTGTCATTGGTTGAACGTTTAGGTCATTTTCGTCATCCCTAGGCTTATTCTAAACCAATTAGGGTTTTTAACCAATCTTGTGCATCCAATATGTGATTTTGTGTCATTTTGTGTCATTGGTTGAACGTTTAGGTCATCTTCGTCCTCCCTAGGCTTATTCTAATCCAATTAGGGTTTTTAACCAATCTTGTGCATCCAATATGTGATTTTGTGTCATTTTGTGTCATTGGTTGAACATTTAGGTCATTTTCGTCCTCCCTATGCTTATTCTAATCCAATTAGGGTTTTTAATCAATCTTGTGCATCCAATATGTGATTTTGTGTCATTTTGGGTCATTGGTTGAACATTTCGGTCATTTTCGTCCTCCCTAGGCTTATTCTCATCCAATTAGGGTTTTTAACCAATCTTGTGCATCCAATATGTGATTTTGTGCCATTTTGTGTCATTGGTTGAACATTTAGGTCATTTTCGTCCTCCCTAGGCTTATTCTAATCCAATTAGGGTTTTTAACCAATCTTGTGCATCCAATATGTGATTTAGTGCTATTTTGTGTCATTGGTTGAACATTATTTCATTTTCGTCCTCCCTAAGCTTATTCTTATCCAATTAGGGTTTTTAACCAATCTTGTGCATCCAATTTGTGATTTTGTGTCATTTTTTGTCATTTGTGTCATTGGTTGAACGTTTAGGTCATCTTCGTCCTCCCTAGGCTTATTCTAATCCAATTAGGGTTTTTAACCAATCTTGTGCATCCAATATGTGATTTTGTGTCATTTTGTGTCATTGGTTGAACATTTAGGTCATTTTCGTCCTCCCTAGGCTTATTGTAATCCAATTAGGGTTTTTAACCAATCTAGTGCATCCAATATGTGATTTTGTGTCATTTTGTGTCATTGGTTGAACGTTTAGGTCATTTTCGTCATCCCTAGGCTTATTCTAAACCAATTAGGGTTTTTAACCAATCTTGTGCATCAAATATGTGATTTTGTGTCATTGGTTGAACGTTTAGGTCATTTTCGTCCTCCCTAGGCTTATTCTAATCCAATTAGGGTTTTTAACCAATCTTGTGCATCCAATATGTGATTTTGTGCCATTTTGTGTCATTGGTTGAACATTTAGGTCATTTTCATCCTCCCTAGGCTTATTCTAATCCAATTAGGGTTTTTAACCAATCTTGTGCATCCAATATGTGATTTTGTGCCATTTTGTGTCATTGGTTGAACATTTAGGTCATTTTCGTCCTCTCTAGGCTTATTCTAATCCAATTAGGGTTTTTAACCAATCTTGTGCATCCAAACCAGGATTTTGTGTCATTTTGTGTCATTGGTTGAACATTTAGGTCATTTTTGTCCTCCCTAGGCTTATTCTAATCTCATTAGGGATTTTAACGAATCTTGTGCATCCAATATGTGATTTTGTGTCATTTTGTGTCATTGGTTGAACATTTAGGTCATTTTCGTCCTCCCTAGGCTTTTTGTAATCCAATTAGGGTTTTTAACCAATCTAGTGCATCCAATATGTGATTTTGTGTCATTTTGTGTCATTGGTTGAACGTTTAGGTCATTTTCGTCCTCCCTAGGCTTATTCTAATCCAACTAGGGTTTTTAACCAATCTTGTGCATCCAATATGTGATTTTGTGCTATTTTGTTTCATTGGTTGAACATTTAGCTCATTTTCGTCCTCCCTAAGCTTATTCTAATCCAATTAGGGTTTTTAACCAATCTTGTGCATCCAATATGTGATTTTGTGTCATTTTGTGTCATTGGTTGAATGTTTAGGTCATTTTCGTCCTCCCTAAGATTATTCTAATCCAATTAGGGTTTTTAAGCAATCTTGTGCATCCAATATGTGATTTTGTGTCATTGGTTGAACATTTAGGTCATTTTCGTCCTCCCTATGCTTATTCTAATCCAATTAGGGTTTTTACCCAATATGTGATTTTGTGTCATTGGTTGAACATTTAGGTCATTTTTGCTTCCCAAGGCTTATTCTCATCCAATTAGGGTTTTTAACCAATCTTGTGCATCCAATCTGTGATTTTGTGTCATTGGTTTAACATTTAGGTCATTTTCGTCCTCCCTAGCTTATTCTAATCCAATTAGGATTTTTAACCAATCTTGTGCATCCAATCTAGGATTTTGTGTCATTTTGTGTCATTGGTTGAACATTTAGGTCATTTTCGTCCTCCCTAGGCTTATTCTAATCCAATTAGGGTTTTTAAGCAATCTTGTGCATCCAATATGTGATTTTGTGTCATTTTGTGTCATTGGTTGAACATTTAGGTTATTTTTGTCCTCCCTATGCTTATTCTAATCCAATTAGGGTTTTTAGCCAATCTTGTGCATCCAATATGTGATTTTGTGTCACTGGTTGAACATTTAGGTCATTTTTGCCTCCCTAGGCTTATTCTCATCCAATTAGGGTTTTTAACCAATCTTGTGCATCCAATCTGTGATTTTGTGTCATTGGTTTAACATTTAGGTCTTTTTCGTCCTCCCTAGGCTTATTCTAATCCAATTTGGATTTTTAACCAATCTTGTGCATCCAATATGTGATTTTGTGTCATTTTGTGTCATTGGTTGAACGTTTAGGTCATTTTCGTCCTCCCTAGGCTTATTCTAATCCAATTTGGATTTTTAAACAATCTTGTGCATCCAATATGTGATTTTGTGTCATTTTGTGTCATTGGTTGAACATTTAGGTCATTATCGTCCTCCCTAGGCTTATTGTAATCCAATTAGGGTTTTTAACCAATCTAGTGCATCCAATATGTGATTTTGTGCTATTTTGTTTCATTGGTTGAACATTTAGCTCATTTTCGTCCTCCCTAAGCTTATTCTAATCCAATTAGGGTTTTTAACCAATCTTGTGCATCCAATATGTGATTTTGTGTCATTTTGTGTCATTGGTTGAACATTTAGGTCATTTTTGTCCTCCCTAGGCTTATTCTAATCCAATTAGGGTTTTTAACCAATCTTGTGCATCAAATATGTGATTTTGTGTCATTGGTTGAACGTTTAGGTCATTTTCGTCCTCCCTAGGCTTATTCTAATCCAATTAGGTTTTTTAACCAATCTTGTGCATCCAATATGTGATTTTGTGTCATTGGTTGAACGTTTAGGTCATTTTCGTCCTCCCTAGGCTTATTCTAATCCAATTAGGGTTTTTAACCAATCTTGTGCATCCAATATGTGATTTTGTGCCATTTTGTGTCATTGGTTGAACATTTAGGTCATTTTCATCCTCCCTAGGCTTATTCTAATCCAATTAGGGTTTTTAACCAATCTTGTGAATCCAATATGTGATTTTGTGTCATTTTGTGTCATTGGTTGAACATTTAGGTCATTTTCGTCCTCCCTATGCTTATTCTAATCCAATTAGGGTTTTTAATCAATCTTGTGCATCCAATATGTGATTTTGTGTCATTGGTTGAACATTTAGGTCATTTTCGTCCTCCCTAGGCTTATTCTCATCCAATTAGGGTTTTTAGCCAATCTTGTGCATCCAATATGTGATTTTGTGTCATTTTGTGTCATTGGTTGAACATTTAGGTCATTTACGTCCTCCCTAGGCTTATCCTAATCCAATTAGGGTTTTAACCAATCTTGTGCATCAAATATGTGATTTTATGTCATTGGTTGAACGTTTAGGTCATTTTCGTCCTCCCTAGGCTTATTCTAATCAAATTAGGGTTTTTAACCAATCTTGTGCATCCAATATGTGATTTTGTGCCATTTTGTGTCGTTGGTTGAACATTTAGGTCATTTTCGTCCTTTCCTAGGCTTATTCTAATCCAATTAGGGTTTTTAACCAATCTTGTGCATCAAATATGTGATTTTGTGTCATTGGTTGAACGTTTAGGTTATTTTCGTCCTCCCTATGCTTATTATAATCCAATTAGGGTTTTTAACCAATCTTGTGCATCCAATATGTGATTTTGTGTCATTTTGTGTCATTGGTTGAACATTTAGGTCATTTTCGTCCTCCCTAGGCTTATTCTAATCCAATTAGGGTTTTTAACCAATCCTGTGCATCCAATATGTGATTTTGTGTCATTTTGTGTCATTGGTTAAATATTTAGGTCATTTTCGTCCTCGCTAGGCTTATTCTAATCCAAGTAGGGTTTTTAACCAATCTTGTGCATCCAATATGTGATTTTGTGTCATTTTGTGTCATTGGTTGAACATTTAGGTCATTTTCGTCCTCCCTAGGCTTATTCTAATCCAATTAGGGTTTTTAACCAATCTTGTGCATCCAATATGTGATTTTGTGTCATTTTATGTCATTGGTATAACATTTAGGTCATTATCGTCCTCCCTAGGCCTATTCTAATCCAATTAGGGTTTTTAACCAATCTTGTGCATCCAATATGTGATTTTGTGTCATTTTGTGTCATTGGTTGAACATTTAGGTCATTTTCGTCCTCCCTAGGCTTATTCTAATCCAATTAGGGTTTTTAACCAATCATGAGCATCCAATATGTGATTTTGTGTCATTTTGTGTCATTGGTTGAACATTTAGGTCATTTTCGTCCTCCCTAGGCTTATTCTAATCCAATTAGGGTTTTTAACCAATCTTGTGCATCCAATATGTGATTTTGTGTCATTGGTTGAACATTTAGGTCATTTTCGTCCTCCCTTGGCTAATTCTAATCCAATTAGGGTTTTTAACCAATCTTGTGCATCCAATATGAGATTTTGTGTCATTTTGTGTCATTGGTTGAACATTTAGGTCATTTTCGTTCTCCCTAGGCTTATTCTAATCCAATTAGGGTTTTTAACCAATCTTGTGCATCCAATATGTGATTTTGTGTCATTTTGTGTCATTGGTTGAACATTTAGGTCATTTTCGTCCTCCCTAGGCTTATTCTAATCCAATTAGGGTTTTTAACCAATCTTGTGCATCAAATATGTGATTTTGTGTCATTGGTTGAACGTTTAGGTCATTTTGGTCCTCCCTAGGGTTATTCTAATCCAATTAGGGTTTTTAACCAATCTTGTGCATCCAATATGTGATTTTGTGTCATTTTGTGTCATTGGTTGAACATTTAGGTCATTTTCGTCCTCCCTAGGCTTATTCTAATCCAATTAGGGTTTTTACCAATCTTGTGTATTCAATATGTGATTTTGTGTCATTGGTTCAACATTTAGGTCATTTTCGTCCTCCCTAGGCTTATTCTAATCCAATTAGGGTTTTTAACCAATCTTGTGCATCCAATATGTGATTTTGTGTCATTTTGTGTCATTGGTTGAACATTTAGGTCATTTTCGTCCTCCCTAGGCTTATTCTAATCCAATTAGAGTTTTTAACCAATCTTGTGCATCCAATACGTGATTTTGTGTCATTTGTTGAACATTTAGGTCATTTTCGTCATCGCTATGCTTATTCTAATCCAATTAGGGTTTTTAACCAATCTTGTGCATCCAATATGTGATTTTGTGTCATTTTGTGTCATTGGTTGAACATTTAGGTCATTTTCGTCCTCCCTAGGCTTATTCTAATCCAATTAGGGTTTTTAACCAATCTTGTGCATCCAATATGTGATTTTGTGTCATTTTGTGTCATTGGTTGAACATTTAGGTCATTTTCGTCCTCCCTAGGCTTATTCTAATCCAATTAAGGTTTTTACCAATCTTGTGCATCCAATATGTGATTTTGTGTCATTTTGTGTCATTGGTTGAACATTTAGGTCATTTTCGTCCTCCCTAGGCTTATTCTAATCCAATTAGGGTTTTTAACAAATCTTGTGCATCCAATATGTGATTTTGTGCTATTTTGTGTCGTTGGTTGAACATTATTTCATTTTCGTCCTCCCTAGGCTTATTCTAATCCAATTTAGGGTTTTTAACCATTCTTGCGCATCCAATATGTGATTTTGTGTCATTTTGTGTCATTGGTTGAACGTTTAGGACATTTTCGTCCTCCCTAGGCTTATTCTAATCCAATTAGGGTTTTTAACCAATCTTGTGCATCCAATATGTGATTTTGTGTCATTTTGTGTCATTGGTTGAACATTTAGGTCATTTTCGTCCTCCCTAGGCTTATTCTAATCCAATTAGGGTTTTTAACCAATCTTGTGCATCCTATATGTGATTTTGTATCATTGGTTGAACATTTAGGTCATTTTTGTCCTCCATAGGCTTATTCTAATCCAATTAGGGTTTTTAACCAATCTTGTGCATCCAATATGTGATTTTGTGTCATTGGTTGAACATTTAGGTCATTTTCGTCCTCCCTAGGCTTATTCTAATCCAATTAGGGTTTTTAACCAACCTTGTGCATCCAATATGTGATTTTGTGTCATTGGTTGAACATTTTTGTCATTTTCGTCCTCCCTAGGCTTATTCTAATCCAATTAGGGTTTTTAACCAATCTTGTGCATCCAATATGTGATTTTGTGTCATTTTGTGTCATTGGTTGAACATTTAGGTCATTTTCGTCCTCCCTAGGCTTATTCTAATCCAATTAGGGTTTTTAACCAATCTTGTGCATCCAATATGTGATTTTGTGTCATTATGTGTCATTGGTTGAACATTTAGGTCATTTTGGTCCTCCCTAGGCATATTCTAATCCAATTAGGGTTTTTAACCAATCTTGTGCATCCAATATGTGATTTTGTGTCATTTTGTGTCATTGGTTGAACATTTAGGTCATTTTCGTCCTCCCTAGGCTTATTCTAATCCAATTAGGGTTTTTAACCAATCTTGTGCATCCAATATGAGATTTTGTGTCATTGGTTGAATATTTAGGTCATTTTCATCCTCCCTAGGCTTATTCTAATCCAATTAGGGTTTTTAACCAATCTTGTGCATCCAAAATGTGATTTTGTGTCATTTGGTGTCATTGGTTGAACATTTAGTTCATTCGTCCTCCCTATGCTTATTCTAATCCAATTAGGGTTTTTAACCAATCTTGTGCATCCAATATGTGATTTTGTGTCATTTTGTGTCATTGGTTGAACATTTAGGTCATTTTCGTCCTCCCTAGGCTTATTCTAATCCAATTAGGGTTTTTAACCAATCTTGTGCATTCAATATGTGATTTTATGTCATTTTGTGTTATTGGTTGAACATTTAGGTCATTTTCGTCCTCCCTAGGCTTATTCTAATCCAATTAGGGTTTTTAACCAATCTTGTGCATCCAATATGTGATTTTATGTCATTGGTTGAACATTTAGTTCATTTTCGTCCTCCCTAAGCTTATTCTAATCCAATTAGGGTTTTTAACCAATCTTGTGCATCCAATATGTGATTTTGTGTCATTTTGTGTCATTGGTTGAACATTTAGGTCATTTTCGTCCTCCCTAGGCTTATTCTAATCCAATTAGGGTTTTAACCAATCTTGTGCATCCAATATGTGATTTTGTGTGATTGGTTGAACATTTATGTCATTTTCGTCCTCCCTAGGCTTATTCTAATCCAATTAGGGTTTTTAACCAATCTTGTGCATCCAATATGTGATTTTGTGTCATTTTGTGTCATTGGTTGAACATTTAGGTCATTTTCGTCCTCCCTAGGCTTATTCTAATCCAATTAGGGTTTTTAACCAATCATGAGCATCCAATATGTGATTTTGTGTCATTTTGTGTCATTGGTTGAACATTTAGGTCATTTTCGTCCTCCCTAGGCTTATTCTAATCCAATTAGGGTTTTTAACCAATCTTGTGCATCCAATATGTGATTTTGTGTCATCGGTTGAACATTTAGGTCATTTTTGTCCTCCCTAGGCTTATTCTAATCCAATTAGGGTTTTTAACCAATCTTGTGCATCCAATATGTGATTTTGTGTCATTTTGTGTCATTGGTTGAACATTTAGGTCATATTCGTCCTCCCTAGGCTTATTCTAATCCGATTAGGGTTTTTAACCAATCTTGTGCTTCCAATATGTGATTTTGTGTCATTGGTTGAACATTTAGGTCATTTTTGTCCTCCCTAGGCTTATTCTAATCCAATTAGGGTTTTTAAGCAATCTTGTGCATCCAATATGTGATTTTGTGTCATTGGTTGAACATTTAGGGCATTTTCGTCCTCCCAAAGCTTATTCTAATCCAATTAGGGTTTTTAACCAATCTTGTGCATCCAATATGTGATTTTGTGTCATTGGTTGAACATTTAGGTCATTTTCGTCCTCCCTAGGCTTATTCTAATCCAATTAGGGTTTTTAACCAATCTTGTGCATCCAATATGTGATTTTTTGTCATTGGTTGAATATTTAGGTCATTTTTGTCCTCCTTAGGCTTATTCTAATCCAATTAGGGTTTTTAACCAATCTTGTGCATCCATTATGTGCTTTTGTGTCTTTTTTGTGTCATTTGTTGAACATTTAGGTCATTTTCGTCTCCGTAGGCTTATTCTAATCCAATTAGGGTTTTTAACCAATCTTGTGCATCCAATATGTGATTTTCTGACATTTTGTGTCATTGGTTGAACATTTAGGTCATTTTCGTCCTCCCTAGGATTATTATAATCCAATTAGGGTTTTTAACCAATCTTGTGCATCCAATATGTGATTTTGTGTCATTGGTTGAATATTTAGGTCATTTTTGTCCTCCCTGGGCTTATTCTAATCCAATTAGGGTTTTTAACCAATCTTGTGCATCCAATATGTGATTTTGTATCATTTTGTGTCATTAGTTGAACATTTAGGTCATTTTCGTCCTCCCTAGGCTTATTCTAATCCAATTAGGGTTTTTAACCAATCTTGTGCATCCAGTATGTGATTTTGTGTCATTTTGTGTCGTTAGTTGAACATATAGATCATTTTCGTCCTCCATAGGCTTATTCTAATCCAATTAGGGTTTTTAACCAATCTTGTGCATCCAATATGTGATTTTGTGTCATTTTGTGTCGTTGGTTGAACATATAGATCATTTTCGTCCTCCATAGGCTTATTCTAATCCAATTAGGGTTTTTAACCAATCTTGTGCATCCAATATGTGATTTTGTGTCATTGGTTGAACATTTAGGTCATTTTAGTCCTCCCTAGGCTTATTCTAATCCAATTAGGGTTTTTAACCAATCTTGTGCATCCAATATGTGATTTTGTGTCATTTTGTGTCATTGGTTGAACCTTTGGGTCATTTTCGTCCTCCCTTGGCTTATTCTAATCCAATTAGGGTTTTTAACCAATCTTGTGCATCCAATATGTGATTTTGTGTCATTTTGTGTCATTGGTTGAACATTTAGGTCATTTTCGTCCTCCCTAGGCTTATTCTAATCCAATTAGGGTTTTTAACCAATCTTGTGCGTCCAATATGTGATTTTGTGCCATTTTGTGTCATTGGTTGAACATTTAGGTCATTTTCGTCCTCCCTAGGCTTATTCTAATCCATTTAGGGTTTTTAACCAATCTTGTGCATCCAATATGTGATTTTGTGTCATTTTGTGTCATTGGTTGAACGTTTAGGTCATTTTCGTCCTCCCTAGGCTTATTCTAATCCAATTAGGGTTTTTAACCAATCTTGTGCATCCAATATGTGATTTTGTGTCATTGGTTGAACATTTTGTTCATTTTCGTCCTCCCTAGGCTTATTCTAATCCAATTAGGGTTTTTAACCAATCTTGTGCATCCAATCTAGGATTTTGTGTCATTGGTTGAACATTTAGGTCATTATCGTCCTCCCTAGGCTTATTGTAATCCAATTAGGGTTTTTAACCAATCTAGTGCATCCAATATGTGATTTTGTGCTATTTTGTTTCATTGGTTGAACATTTAGCTCATTTTCGTCCTCCCTAAGCTTATTCTAATCCAATTAGGGTTTTTAACCAATCTTGTGCATCCAATATGTGATTTTGTGTCATTTTGTGTCATTGGTTGAACGTTTAGGTTATTTTCGTCCTCCCTAGGCTTATTCTAATCCAATTAGGGTTTTTAAGCAATCTTGTGCATCCAATATGTGATTTTGTGTCATTTTGTGTCATTGGTTGAACATATAGGTCATTTTTGTCCTCCTTATGCTTATTCTAATCCAATTAGGGTTTTTAGCCAATCTTGTGCATCCAATATGTGATTTTGTGTCACTGGTTGAACATTTAGGTCATTTTTGCCTCCCTAGGCTTATTCTCATCCAATTAGGGTTTTTAACCAATCTTGTGCATCCAATCTGTGATTTTGTGTCATTGGTTTAACATTTAGGTCTTTTTCGTCCTCCCTAGGCTTATTCTAATCCAATTTGGATTTTTAACCAATCTTGTGCATCCAATATGTGATTTTGTGTCATTTTGTGTCATTGGTTGAACGTTTAGGTCATTTTCGTCCTCCCTAGGCTTATTCTAATCCAATTTGGATTTTTAACCAATCTTGTGCATCCAATATGTGATTTTGTGTCATTTTGTGTCATTGGTTGAACATTTAGGTCATTATCGTCCTCCCTAGGCTTATTGTAATCCAATTAGGGTTTTTAACCAATCTAGTGCATCCAATATGTGATTTTGTGCTATTTTGTTTCATTGGTTGAACATTTAGCTCATTTTCGTCCTCCCTAAGCTTATTCTAATCCAATTAGGGTTTTTAACCAATCTTGTGCATCCAATATGTGATTTTGTGTCATTTTGTGTCATTGGTTGAACATTTAGGTCATTTTTGTCCTCCCTAGGCTTATTCTAATCCAATTACGGTTTTTAACCAATCTTGTGCATCCAATATGTGATTTTGTGTCATTTTGTGTCATTGGTTGAACATTTAGGTCATTTTCGTCCTCCCTAGGCTTATTCCAATCCAATTAGGGTTTTTAACCAATCCTGTGCATCCAATATGTGATTTTGTGTCATTTTGTGTCATTGGTTAAATATTTAGGTCATTTTCGTCCTCGCTAGGCTTATTCTAATCCAATTAGGGTTTTTAACCAATCTTGTGCATCCAATATGTGATTTTGTGTCATTTTGTGTCATTGGTTGAACATTTAGGTCATTTTCGTCCTCCCTAGGCTTATTCTAATCCAATTAGGGTTTTTAACCAATCTTGTGCATCCAATATGTGATTTTGTGTCATTGGTTCAACATTTAAGTCATTTTTGTCCTCCCTAGGCTTATTCTAATCCAATTAGGGTTTTTAACCAATCTTGTGCATCCAATATGTGATTTTGTGTCATTTTGTGTCATTGGTTGAACATTTAGGTCATTTTCGTCCTCCCTAAGCTTATTCTAATCCAATTAGGGTTTTTAACCAATCTTGTGCATATAATAAGTGATTTTGTGTCATTGGTAATCCAATTAGGTCATTTTCGTCCTCGCTAGGCTTATTCTAATCCAATTAGGGTTTTTAACCAATGTTGTGCATCCAATATGTGATTTTGTGTCATTTTGTGTCATTGGTTGAACATTTAGGTCATTTTCGTCCTCCCTAGGCTTATTCTAATCCAATTAGGGTTTTTAACCAGTCTTGTGCATCCAATATGTGATTTTGTGTCATTGGTTGAACATTTAGGTCATTTGGGTCCTCCCTAGGCTTATTCTAATCCAATTAGGGTTTTTAACCAATCTTGTGCATCCAATATGTGATTTTGTGTCCTTTTATGTCATTGGTTGAACATTTAGGTCATTTGGGTCCTCCCTAGGCTTATTCTAATCCAATTAGGGTTTTTAACCAATCTTGTGCATCCAATATGTGATTTTGTGTCATTTTGTGTCATTGGTTGAACATTTAGGTCATTTTCGTCCTCCCTAGGCTTATTCTAATCCAATTAGGGTTTTTAACCAATCTTGTGCATCCAATATGTGATTTTGTGTCATTATGTGTCATTGGTTGAACATTTAGGTCATTTTGGTCCTCCCTAGGCATATTCTAATCCAATTAGGGTTTTTAACCAATCTTGTGCATCCAATATGTGATTTTGTGTCATTTTGTGTCATTGGTTGAACATTTAGGTCATTTTCGTCCTCCCTAGGCTTATTCTAATCCAATTAGGGTTTTTAACCAATCTTGTGCATCCAATATAAGATTTTGTGTCATTGGTTGAACATTTAGGCCATCTTCGCCTTGCTAGGCTTATTCTAATCCAATTAGGGTTTTTAACCAATCTTGTGCATCCAATATGTGATTTTGTGTCATTTTGTGTCATTGGTTGAACATTTAGGTCATTTTCGTCCTCCCTAGGCTTATTCTAATCCAATTAGGGTTTTTACCAATCTTGTGTATTCAATATGTGATTTTGTGTCATTGGTTCAACATTTAGGTCATTTTCGTCCTCCCTAGGCTTATTCTAATCCAATTAGGGTTTTTAACCAATCTTGTGCATCCAATATGTGATTTTGTGTCATTTTGTGTCATTGGTTGAACATTTAGGTCATTTTCGTCCTCCCTAGGCTTATTCTAATCCAATTAGGGTTTTTAACCAATCTTGTGCATCCAATATGTGATTTGGTGTCATTGGTTGAAAATTTAGGTCATTTTCGTCCTCCCTAGGCTTATTCTAATCCAATTAGCGTTTTTAACCAATCTTGTGCGTCCAATATGTGATTTTGTGTCATTGGTTGAACATTTAGGTCATTTTCGTCCTCCACAGGCTTATTCTAATCCAATTAGGGTTTTTAACCAATCTTGTGCATCCAATATGTGAAATTGTGTCATTGGTTGAACATTTAGGTCATTTTCGTCCTCCCTAGGCTTATTCTAATCCAATTAGGGTTTTTAACCAATCTTGTGCATCCAATATGTGATATTGTGTCATTGGTTGAACATTTAGGTCATTTTCGTCCTCGCTAGGCTTATTCTAATCCAATTAGGGTTTTTAACCAATCTTGTGCATCCAATATGTGATTTTGTGTCATTTTGTGTCATTGGTTGAACATTTAGGTCATTTTCGTCCTCCCTAGGCTTATTCTAATCCAATTAGGGTTTTTAACCAATCTTGTGCATCCAATATGTGATTTTGTGTCATTGGTTGAACATTTAGGTCATTTTCGTCCTCCCTAGGCTTACTCTAATTCAATTAGGGTTTTTAACCAATCATGTGCATCCAATATGTGATTTTGTGTCATTGGCTAACCATTTAGGTCATTTTCGTCCTCCCTAGGCTTATTCTAATCCAATTAGGGTTTTTAACCAATCTTGTGCATCCAATATGCGATTTTGTGTCATTGGTTGAACATTTAGGTCATTTTCGTCCTCCCTAGGCTTATTCTAATCCAATTAGGGTTTTTAACCAATCTTGTGCAACCAATATGTGATTTTGTGTTATTTTGTGTCATTGGTTGAACATTTAGGTCATTTTCGTCCTCCCTAGGCTTATTCTAATCCAATTAGGGTTTTTAACCAATCTTGTGCATCCAATATGTGATTTTGTGTCATTGGTTGAACATTTAGGTCATTTTCGTCCTCCCTAGGCTTATTCTAATCCAATTAGGGTTTTTAACCAGTCTTGTGCATCCAATATGTGATTTTGTGTCATTGGTTGAACATTTAGGTCATTTTCGTCCTCCCTAGAGTTATTCTAATCCAATTAGTGTTTTTAACCAATCTTGTGCTTCCAATATGTGATTTTGTGTCATTGGTTGATCGTTTAGATCATTTTCGTCCTCCCTAGGCTTATTCTAATCCAATTAGGGTTTTTAACCAATCTTGTGCATCCAATATGTGATTTTGTGTCATTTTGTGTCATTGGTTGAACATTTAGGTCATTTTCGTCCTCCCTAGGCTTATTCTAATCCAATTAGGGTTTTTAACCAATCTTGTGCATCCAATATGTGATTTTGTGTCATTGGTTGAACATTTAGGTCATTTTCGTCCTCCCTAGGCTTATTCTAATCATATTAGGGTTTTTAACCAATCTTGTGCATCCAATATGTGATTTTGTGTCATTTTGTGTCATTGGTTGAACATTTAGGTCATTTTAGTCCTCCCTAGGCTTATTCTAATCCAATTAGGGTTTTTAACCAATCTTGTGCATCCAATATGTGATTTTGTGTCATTTTGTGTCATTGGTTGAACCTTTGGGTCATTTTCGTCCTCCCTTGGCTTATTCTAATCCAATTAGGGTTTTTAACCAATCTTGTGCATCCAATATGTGATTTTGTGTCATTTTGTGTCATTGGTTGAACATTTAGGTCATTTTCGTCCTCCCTAGGCTTATTCTAATCCAATTAGGGTTTTTAACCAATCTTGTGCGTCCAATATGTGATTTTGTGCCATTTTGTGTCATTGGTTGAACATTTAGGTCATTTTCGTCCTCCCTAGGCTTATTCTAATCCATTTAGGGTTTTTAACCAATCTTGTGCATCCAATATGTGATTTTGTGTCATTTTGTGTCATTGGTTGAACGTTTAGGTCATTTTCGTCCTCCCTAGGCTTATTCTAATCCAATTAGGGTTTTTAACCAATCTTGTGCATCCAATATGTGATTTTGTGTCATTGGTTGAACATTTTGTTCATTTTCGTCCTCCCTAGGCTTATTCTAATCCAATTAGGGTTTTTAACCAATCTTGTGCATCCAATCTAGGATTTTGTGTCATTGGTTGAACATTTAGGTCATTATCGTCCTCCCTAGGCTTATTGTAATCCAATTAGGGTTTTTAACCAATCTAGTGCATCCAATATGTGATTTTGTGCTATTTTGTTTCATTGGTTGAACATTTAGCTCATTTTCGTCCTCCCTAAGCTTATTCTAATCCAATTAGGGTTTTTAACCAATCTTGTGCATCCAATATGTGATTTTGTGTCATTTTGTGTCATTGGTTGAACGTTTAGGTCATTTTCGTTCTCCCTAGGCTTATTCTAATCCAATTAGGGTTTTTAACCAATATTGTGCATCCAATATGTGATTTAGTGTTATTGGTTGAACATTTAGGTCATTTTCGTCCTCCCTAGGCTTATTCTAATCCAATTAGGGTTTTTAACCAATCTTGTGCATCCAATCTAGGATTTTGTGTCATTTTCTGTCATTGGTTGAACATATAGGTCATTTTTGTCCTCCCTAGGCTTATTCTAATCCAATTAGGGATTTTAACCAATCTTGTGCATCCAATATGTGATTTTGTGTCATTTTGTGTCATTGGTTGAACATTTAGGTCATTTTCGTCCTCCCTAGGCTTATTGTAATCCAATTAGGGTTTTTAACCAATCTCGTGCATCCAATATGTGATTTTGATTCATTGGTTGAACGTTTAGGTCATTTTCGTCCTCCCTAGGCTTATTCTAATCGAATTAGGGTTTTTAACCAATCTTGTGCATCCAATATGAGATTTTGTGCTATTTTGTTTCATTGGTTGAACATTTAGCTCATTTTCGTCCTCCCTAAGCTTATTCTAATCCAATTAGGGTTTTTAACCAATCTTGTGCATCGAATATGTGATTTTGTGTCATCTTGTGTCATTGGTTGAACGTTTAGGCCATTTTCGTCCCCCCTAGGCTTATTCTAATCCAATTAGGGTTTTTAACCAATCTTGTGCATCCAATATGTGATTTTGTGCTATTTTGTTTCATTGGCTGAACATTTAGCTCACTTTCGTCCTCCCTAAGCTTATTCTAATCCAATTAGGGTTTTTAACCAATCTTGTGCATCCAATATGTGATTTTTTGTCATTTTGTGTCATTGGTTGAACGTTTAGGTCATTTTCGTCCTCCCTAGGTTTATTCTAATCCAATTAGGGTTTTTAAGCAATCTTGTGCATCCAATATGTGATTTTGTGTCATTGGTTGAACATTTAGGTCATTTTCGTCCTCCCTATGCTTATTCTAATCCAATTAGGGATTTTACCCAATCTTGTGCATCCAATATGTGATTTTGTGTCATTGGTTGAACATTTAGGTCATTTTTGCCTCCCTAGGCTTATTCTCATCCAATTAGGGTTTTTAACCAATGTTGTGCATCGAATCTGTGATTTTGTGTCATTGGTTTATACATTTAGGTCATTTTCGTCCTCCCTAGGCTTATTCTAATCCAATTAGGATTTTTAACCAATCTTGTGCATCGAATCTGTGATTTTGTGTCATTGGTTTATACATTTAGGTCATTTTCGTCCTCCCTAGGCTTATTCTAATCCAATTAGGATTTTTAACCAATCTTGTGCATCCAATATGTGATTTTGTGTCATTTTGTGTCATTGGTTGAACGTTTAGGTCATTTTCGTCCTCCCTAGGCTTATTCTAATCCAATTAGGGTTTTTAACCAATCTTGTGCATCCAATATGTGATTTTGTGTCATTGGTTGAACATTTTGTTCATTTTCGTCCTCCCTAGGCTTATTCTAATCCAATTAGGGTTTTTAACCAATCTTGTGCATCCAATCTAGGATTTTGTGTCATTGGTTGAACATTTAGGTCATTATCGTCCTCCCTAGGCTTATTGTAATCCAATTAGGGTTTTTAACCAATCTAGTGCATCCAATATGTGATTTTGTGCTATTTTGTTTCATTGGTTGAACATTTAGCTCATTTTCGTCCTCCCTAAGCTTATTCTAATCCAATTAGGGTTTTTAACCAATCTTGTGCATCCAATATGTGATTTTGTGTCATTTTGTGTCATTGGTTGAACGTTTAGGTTATTTTCGTCCTCCCTAGGCTTATTCTAATCCAATTAGGGTTTTTAAGCAATCTTGTGCATCCAATATGTGATTTTGTGTCATTTTGTGTCATTGGTTGAACATATAGGTCATTTTTGTCCTCCCTATGCTTATTCTAATCCAATTAGGGTTTTTAGCCAATCTTGTGCATCCAATATGTGATTTTGTGTCATTGGTTGAACATTTAGGTCATTTTTGCCTCCCTAGGCTTATTCTCATCCAATTAGGGTTTTTAACCAATCTTGTGCATCCAATCTGTGATTTTGTGTCATTGGTTTAACAGTTAGGTCATTTTCGTCCTCCCTAGGCTTATTCTAATCCAATTTGGATTTTTAACCAATCTTGTGCATCCAATATGTGATTTTGTGTCATTTTGTGTCATTGGTTGAACGTTTAGTTCATTTTCGTCCTCCCTAGGCTTATTCTAATCCAATTAGGGTTTTTAACCAATATTGTGCATCCAATATGTGACTTAGTGTCATTGGTTGAACATTTAGGTCATTTTCGTCCTCCCTAGGCTTATTCTAATCCAATTAGGGTTTTTAACCAATCTTGTGCATCCAATCTAGGATTTTGTGTCATTTTCTGTCATTGGTTGAACATATAGGTCATATTCGTCCTCCCTAGGCTTATTCTAATCCAATAAGGGATTTTAACCAATCTTGTGCATCCAATATGTGATTTTGTGTCATTTTGTGTCATTGGTTGAACATTTAGGTCATTTTCGTCCTCCCTAGGCTTATTGTAATCCAATTAGGGTTTTTAACCAATCTCGTGCATCCAATATGTAATTTTGTTTCATTGGTTGAACGTTTAGGTCATTTTCGTCCTCCCTAGGCTTATTCTAATCGAATTAGGGTTTTTAACCAATCTTGTGCATCTAATATGAGATTTTGTGCTATTTTGTTTCATTGGTTGAACATTTAGCTCATTTTCGTCCTCCCTAAGCTTATTCTAATCCAATTAGGGTTTTTAACCAATCTTGTGCATCGAATATGTGATTTTGTGTCATATTGTGTCATTGGTTGAACGTTTAGGTCATTTTCGTCCTCCCTAGGCTTATTCTAATCCAATTAGGGTTTTTAACCAATCTTGTGCATCCAATATGTGATTTTGTGTCATTTTGTGTCATTGGTTGAATGTTTAGGTCATTTTCGTCCTCCCTAGGCTTATTCTAATCCAATTAGGGTTTTTAACCAATCTTGTGCATCCAATATGTGATTTTGTGTCATTTTGTGTCATTGGTTGAACATTTAGGTCATTTTCGTCCTCCCTAGGCTTATTCTAATCCAATTAGGGTTTTTAACCAAGCTTGTGCATCCAATATGTGATTTTGTGTCATTTTGTGTCATTGGTTGAACATTTAGGTCATTTTCGTCCTCCCTAGGCTTATTCTAATCCAATTAGGGTTTTTAACCAATCTTGTGCATCCAATATGTGATTTTGTGTCATTTTGTGTCATTGGTTGAACGTTTAGGTTATTTTCGTCCTCCCTAGGCTTATTCTAATCCAATTAGGGTTTTTAAGCAATCTTGTGCATCCAATATGTGATTTTGTGTCATTTTGTGTCATTGGTTGAACATTTAGGTCATTTTTGTCCTCCCTATGCTTATTCTAATCCAATTAGGGTTTTTAGCCAATCTTGTGCATCCAATATGTGATTTCGTGTCATTGGTTGAACATTTAGGTCATTTTTGCCTCCCTAGACTTATTCTCATCCAATTAGGGTTTTTAACCAATCTTGTGCATCCAATCTGTGATTTTGTGTCATTGGTTTAACAGTTAGGTCATTTTCGTCCTCCCTAGGCTTATTCTAATCCAATTTGGATTTTTAACCAATCTTGTGCATCCAATATGTGATTTTGTGTCATTTTGTGTCATCGGTTGAACGTTTAGGTCATTTTCGTCCTCCCTAGGCTTATTCTAATCCAATTAGGGTTTTTAACCAATATTGTGCATCCAATATGTGATTTAGTGTCATTGGTTGAACATTTATGTCATTTTCGTCCTCCCTAGGCTTATTCTAATCCAATTAGGGTTTTTAACCAATCTTGTGCATCCAATCTAGGATTTTGTGTCATTTTCTGTCATTGGTTGAACATATAGGTCGTTTTCGTCCTCCCTAGGCTTATTCTAATCCAATTAGGGATTTTAACCAATCTTGTGCATCGAATATGTGATTTTGTGTCATTTTGTGTCATTGGTTGAACGTTTAGGTCATTTTCGTCCACCCTATGCTTATTCTAATCCAATTAGGGTTTTTAACCAATCTTGTGCATCCAATATGTGATTTTGTGTCATTTTGTGTCATTGGTTGAACATTTAGGTCATTTTCGTCCTCCCTATGCTTATTCTAATCCAATTAGGGTGTTTAACCAATCTTGTGCTTCCAATATGTGAATTTGTGTCATTATGTGTCATTGGTTGAACATTTAGGTCATTTTCGTCCTCCCTAGGCTTATTCTAATCCAATTAGGGTTTTTAACCAATCTTGTGCATCCAATATGTGATTTTGTGTCATTGGTTGAACATTTAGGTCATTTTCGTCCTCCCTTGGCTAATTCTAATCCAATTAGGGTTTTTAACCAATCTTGTGCATCCAATATGAGATTTTGTGTCATTTTGTGTCATTGGTTGAACATTTAGGTCATTTTCGTTCTCCCTAGGCTTATTCTAATCCAATTAGGGTTTTTAACCAATCTTGTGCATCCAATATGTGATTTTGTGTCATTTTGTGTCATTGGTTGAACATTTAGGTCATTTTCGTCCTCCCTAGGCTTATTCTAATCCAATTAGGGTTTTTAACCAATCTTGTGCATCCAATATGTGATTTTGTGTCATTTTGTGTCATTGGTTGAACATTAGGTCATTTTCGTCCTCCCTAAGCTTATTCTAATCCAATTAGAGTTTTTAACATATCTTGTGCATCCAATATTTAATTTTGTGTCTTTTTGTGTCATTGGTTGAACATTTAGGTCATTTTCGTCCTCCCTAGGCTTATTCTAATCCAATTAGGGTTTTTAACCAATCTTGTGCATCCAATATGTGATTTTGTGTCATTTTGTGTCATTGGTTGAACGTTTAGGTTATTTTCGTCCTCCCTAGGCTTATTCTAATCCAATTAGGGTTTTTAAGCAATCTTGTGCATCCAATATGTGATTTTGTGTCATTTTGTGTCATTGGTTGAACATTTAGGTCATTTTTGTCCTCCCTATGCTTATTCTAATCCAATTAGGGTTTTTACCCAATCTTGTGCATCCAATATGTGATTTTCTGTCATTGGTTGAACATTTAGGTCATTTTTGCCACCCTAGGCTTATTCTCATCCAATTAGGGTTTTTAGCCAATGTTGTGCATCCAATCTGTGATTTTGTGTCATTGGTTTATACATTTAGGTCATTTTCGTCCTCCCTAGCTTATTCTAATCCAATTAGGATTTTTAACCAATCTTGTGCATCCAATCTAGGATTTTGTGTCATTTTGTGTCATTGGTTGAACATTTAGGTCATTTTCGTCCTCCCTAGGCTTATTCTAATCCAATTAGGGTTTTTAAGCAATCTTGTGCATCCAATATGTGATTTTGTGTCATTTTGTGTCATTGGTTGAACATTTAGGTCATTTTTGTCCTCCCTATGCTTATTCTAATCCAATTAGGGTTTTTAGCCAATCTTGTGCATCCAATATGTGATTTTGTGTCATTGGTTGAACATTTAGGTCATTTTTGCCTCCCTAGGCTTATTCTCATCCAATTAGGGTTTTTAACCAATCTTGTGCATCCAATCTGTGATTTTGTGTCATTGGTTTAACAGTTAGGTCATTTTCGTCCTCCCTAGGCTTATTCTAATCCAATTTGGATTTTTAACCAATCTTGTGCATCCAATATGTGATTTTGTGTCATTTTGTGTCATCGGTTGAACGTTTAGGTCATTTTCGTCCTCCCTAGGCTTATTCTAATCCAATTAGGGTTTTTAACCAATATTGTGCATCCAATATGTGATTTAGTGTCATTGGTTGAACATTTATGTCATTTTCGTCCTCCCTAGGCTTATTCTAATCCAATTAGGGTTTTTAACCAATCTTGTGCATCCAATCTAGGATTTTGTGTCATTTTCTGTCATTGGTTGAACATATAGGTCGTTTTCGTCCTCCCTAGGCTTATTCTAATCCAATTAGGGATTTTAACCAATCTTGTGCATCCAATATGTGATTTTGTGTCATTTTGTGTCATTGGTTGAACATTTAGGTCATTATCGTCCTCCCTAGGCTTATTGTAATCCAATTAGGGTTTTTAACCAATCTAGTGCATCCAATATGTGATTTTGTGCTATTTTGTTTCATTGGTTGAACATTTAGCTCATTTTCGTCCTCCCTAAGCTTATTCTAATCCAATTAGGGTTTTTAACCAATCTTGTGCATCCAATATGTGATTTTGTGTCATTTTGTGTCATTGGTTGAACATTTAGGTCATTTTTGTCCTCCCTAGGCTTATTCTAATCCAATTACGGTTTTTAACCAATCTTGTGCATCCAATATGTGATTTTGTGTCATTTTGTGTCATTGGTTGAACATTTAGGTCATTTTCGTCCTCCCTAGGCTTATTCCAATCCAATTAGGGTTTTTAACCAATCCTGTGCATCCAATATGTGATTTTGTGTCATTTTGTGTCATTGGTTAAATATTTAGGTCATTTTCGTCCTCGCTAGGCTTATTCTAATCCAATTAGGGTTTTTAACCAATCTTGTGCATCCAATATGTGATTTTGTGTCATTTTGTGTCATTGGTTGAACATTTAGGTCATTTTCGTCCTCCCTAGGCTTATTCTAATCCAATTAGGGTTTTTAACCAATCTTGTGCATCCAATATGTGATTTTGTGTCATTGGTTCAACATTTAAGTCATTTTTGTCCTCCCTAGGCTTATTCTAATCCAATTAGGGTTTTTAACCAATCTTGTGCATCCAATATGTGATTTTGTGTCATTTTGTGTCATTGGTTGAACATTTAGGTCATTTTCGTCCTCCCTAAGCTTATTCTAATCCAATTAGGGTTTTTAACCAATCTTGTGCATATAATAAGTGATTTTGTGTCATTGGTAATCCAATTAGGTCATTTTCGTCCTCGCTAGGCTTATTCTAATCCAATTAGGGTTTTTAACCAATCTTGTGCGTCCAATATGTGATTTTGTGTAATTTTGTGTCATTGGTTGAACATTTAGGTCATTTCGTCCTCCCTAGGCTTATTCTAATCCAATTAGGGTTTTTAACCAATCTTGTGCATCCAATATGTGATTTTGTGTCATTGGTTGAACATTTAGGTCATTTTCGTCCTCCCTAGGCTTATTCTAATCCAATTAGGTATTTTAACCAATCTTGTGCATATAATAAGTTATTTTGTGTCATTGGTAATCCAATTAGGTCATTTTCGTCCTCGCTAGGCTTATTCTAATCCAATTAGGGTTTTTAACCAATCTTGTGCATCCAATATGTGATTTTGTGTCATTTTGTGTCATTGGTTGAACATTTAGTTCATTTTCGTTCTCCCTAGGCTTATTCTAATCCAATTAGGGTTTTTAACCAATCTTGTGCATCCAATATGTGATTTTGTGTCATTTTGTGTCATTGGTTGAACATTTAGGTCATTTTCGTCCTCCCTAGGCTTATTCTAATCCAATTAGGGTTTTTAACCAATCTTGTGCATCCAATATGTATTTTGTGTCATTTTGTGTCATTGGTTGAACATTTAGGTCATTTTCGTCCTCCTTAGGCTTATTCTAATCCAATTAGGGTTTTTAACCAGTCTTGTGCATCCAATATGTGATTTTGTGTCATTGGTTGAACATTTAGGTCATTTTCATCCTCCCTAGGCTTATTCTAATCCAATTAGGGTTTTTAACCAATCTTGTGCATCCAATATGTGATTTTGTGTCATTGGTTGAACATTTAGGTCATTTTCGTCCTCCTTAGGCTTATTCTAATCCAATTAGGGTTTTTAACCAATCTTGTCCATCCAATATGTGATTTTGTATCATTTTGTGTCATTGGTTGAACATTTAGGTCATTTTCGTCCTCCCTAGGCTTATTCTAATCCAATTAGGTTTTTTAACCAATCTTGTGCATCCAGTATGTGATTTTGTGTCATTTTGTGTCATCGATTGAACATTTAGGTCATTTTCGTCCTCCCTAGGCTTATTCTAATCCAATTAGGGTTTTTAACCAATCTTGTGCATCCAATATGTGATTTTGTGTCATTTTGTGTCGTTGGTTGAACATATAGATCATTTTCGTCCTCCATAGGCTTATTCTAATCCAATTAGGGTTTTTAACCAATCTTGTGCATCCAATATGTGATTTTGTGTCATTGGTTGAACATTTAGGTCATTTTCGTCCTCCCTAGGCTTATAATCCAATTAGGGTTTTTAACCAATCTTGTGCATCCAATATGTGATTTTGTGTCATTGGTTGAACATTTAGGTCATTTTCGTCCTCCCTAGGCTTATTCTAATCCAATTAGGGTTTTTAACCAATCTTGTGCATCCAATATGTGATTTTGTGTCATTGCTTGAACATTTAGTTCATTTTCGTTCTCCCTAGGCTTATTCTAATCCAATTAGGGTTTTTAACCAATCTTGTGCATCCAATATGTGATTTTGTGTCATTTTGTGTCATTGGTTGAACATTTAGGTCATTTTCGTCCTCCCTAGGCTTATTCTAATCCAATTAGGGTTTTTAACCAATCTTGTGCATCCAATATGTGATTTTGTGTCATTTTGTGTCATTGGTTGAACATTTGGGTCATTTTCGTCCTCCCTCGGCTTATTCTAATCCAATTAGGGTTTTTAACCAATCTTGTGCATCCAATATGTGATTTTGTGTCATTTTGTGTCATTGGTTGAACATTTAGGTCATTTTCGTCCTCCCTAGGCTTATTCTAATCCAATTAGGGTTTTTAACCAATCTTTGGTATCCAATATGTGATTTTGTGTCATTGGTTTAACATTTAGGTCATTTTCGTCCTCCCTAGGCTTATTCTAATCCAATTAGGGTTTTTAACCATTCTTGTGCATCCAATATGTGATTTTGTGTCATTTTGTGTCATTGGTTGAACATTTAGGTCATTTTCGTCCTCCCTAGGCTTATTCTAATCCAATTAGGGTTTTTAACAAATCTTGTGCATCCAATATGTGATTTTGTGCTATTTTGTGTCGTTGGTTGAACATTATTTCATTTTCGTCCTCCCTAGGCTTATTCTAATCCAATTTAGGGTTTTTAACCATTCTTGCGCATCCAATATGTGATTTTGTGTCATTTTGTGTCATTGGTTGAACGTTTAGGACATTTTCGTCCTCCCTAGGCTTATTCTAATCCAATTAGGGTTTTTAACCAATCTTGTGCATCCAATATGTGATTTTGTGTCATTTTGTGTCATTGGTTGAACATTTAGGTCATTTTCGTCCTCCCTAGGCATATTCTAATCCAATTAGGGTTTTTAACCAATCTTGTGCATCCAATATAAGATTTTGTGTCATTTTGTGTCATTGGTTAAACATTTAGGTCATTTTCGTCCTCATTAGGCTTATTCTAATCCAATTAGGGTTTTTAACCAATCTTGTGACTCCAATATGTGATTTTGTGTCATTTTGTGTCATTCGTTGAACATTTAGGTCATTTTCGTCCTCCCTAGGCTTATTCTAATCCAATTAGGGTTTTTAACCAATCTTGTGCATCCAATATGTGATTTTTTGTCATTTTGTGTCATTGGTTGAACATTTAGGTTATTTTCATCCTCCCTATGCCTATTCTAATCCAATTAGGGTTTTTAACCAATCTTGTGCATCCAATATGTGATTTTGTGTCATTTTGTGTCATTGGTTGAACATTTAGGTCATTTTCGTCCTCCCTAGGCTTATTCTAATCCAATTAGGGTTTTTAACCAATCTTGTGCATCCAATATGTGATTTTGTGTCATTTTGTGTCATTGGTTGATTATTTAGGTCATTTTCGTCCTCCCTAGGCTTATTCTAATCCAATTAGGGTTTTTAACCAATCTTGTGCATCCAATATGTGATTTTGTGTCATTGGTTGAACATTTAGGTCATTTTAGTCCTCCCTAGGCTTATTCTAATCCAATTAGGGTTTTTAACCAATCTTGTGCATCCAATATGTGATTTTGTGTCATTTTGTGTCATTGGTTGAACCTTTGGGTCATTTTCGTCCTCCCTTGGCTTATTCTAATCCAATTAGGGTTTTTAACCAATCTTGTGCATCCAATATGTGATTTTGTGTCATTTTGTGTCATTGGTTGAACATTTAGGTCATTTTCGTCCTCCCTAGGCTTATTCTAATCCAATTAGGGTTTTTAACCAATCTTGTGCGTCCAATATGTGATTTTGTGCCATTTTGTGTCATTGGTTGAACATTTAGGTCATTTTCGTCCTCCCTAGGCTTATTCTAATCCATTTAGGGTTTTTAACCAATCTTGTGCATCCAATATGTGATTTTGTGTCATTTTGTGTCATTGGTTGAACGTTTAGGTCATTTTCGTCCTCCCTAGGCTTATTCTAATCCAATTAGGGTTTTTAACCAATCTTGTGCATCCAATATGTGATTTTGTGTCATTGGTTGAACATTTTGTTCATTTTCGTCCTCCCTAGGCTTATTCTAATCCAATTAGGGTTTTTAACCAATCTTGTGCATCCAATCTAGGATTTTGTGTCATTGGTTGAACATTTAGGTCATTATCGTCCTCCCTAGGCTTATTGTAATCCAATTAGGGTTTTTAACCAATCTAGTGCATCCAATATGTGATTTTGTGCTATTTTGTTTCATTGGTTGAACATTTAGCTCATTTTCGTCCTCCCTAAGCTTATTCTAATCCAATTAGGGTTTTTAACCAATCTTGTGCATCCAATATGTGATTTTGTGTCATTTTGTGTCATTGGTTGAACGTTTAGGTTATTTTCGTCCTCCCTAGGCTTATTCTAATCCAATTAGGGTTTTTAAGCAATCTTGTGCATCCAATATGTGATTTTGTGTCATTTTCTGTCATTGGTTGAACATTTAGGTCATTTTTGTCCTCCCTATGCTTATTCTAATCCAATTAGGGTTTTTAGCCAATCTTGTGCATCCAATATGTGATTTTGTGTCATTGGTTGAACATTTAGGTCATTTTTGCCTCCCTAGGCTTATTCTCATCCAATTAGGGTTTTTAACCAATCTTGTGCATCCAATCTGTGATTTTGTGTCATTGGTTTAACAGTTAGGTCATTTTCGTCCTCCCTAGGCTTATTCTAATCCAATTTGGGTTTTTAACCAATCTTGTGCATCCAATATGTGATTTTGTGTCATTTTGAGTCATTGGTTGAACGTTTAGGTCATTTTCGTCCTCCCTAGGCTTATTCTAATCCAATTAGGGTTTTTAACCAATATTGTGCATCCAATATGTGATTTAGTGTCATTGGTTGAACATTTAGGTCATTTTCGTCCTCCCTAGGCTTATTCTAATCCAATTAGGGTTTTTAACCAATCTTGTGCATCCAATCTAGGATTTTGTGTCATTTTCTGTCATTGGTTGAACATATAGGTCGTTTTCGTCCTCCCTAGGCTTATTCTAATCCAATTAGGGATTTTAACCAATCTTGTGCATCGAATATGTGATTTTGTGTCATTTTGTGTCATTGGTTGAACGTTTAGGTCATTTTCGTCCACCCTATGCTTATTCTAATCCAATTAGGGTTTTTAACCAATCTTGTGCATCCAATATGTGATTTTGTGTCATTTTGTGTCATTGGTTGAACATTTAGGTCATTTTCGTCCTCCCTATGCTTATTCTAATCCAATTAGGGTGTTTAACCAATCTTGTGCTTCCAATATGTGAATTTGTGTCATTATGTGTCATTGGTTGAACATTTAGGTCATTTTCGTCCTCCCTAGGCTTATTCTAATCCAATTAGGGTTTTTAACCAATCTTGTGCATCCAATATGTGATTTTGTGTCATTGGTTGAACATTTAGGTCATTTTCATTCTCCCTAGGCTTATTCTAATCCAATTAGGGTTTTTAACCAATCTTGTGCATCCAATATGTGATTTTGTGTCATTTTGTGTCATTGGTTGAACATTTAGGTCATTTTCGTCCTCCCTAGGCTTATTCTAATCCAATTTGGATTTTTAACCAATCTTGTGCATCCAATATGTGATTTTGTGTCATTTTGTGTCATTGGTTGAACATTTAGGTCATTATCGTCCTCCCTAGGCTTATTGTAATCCAATTAGGGTTTTTAACCAATCTAGTGCATCCAATATGTGATTTTGTGCTATTTTGTTTCATTGGTTGAACATTTAGCTCATTTTCGTCCTTCCTAAGCTTATTCTAATCCAATTAGGGTTTTTAACCAATCTTGTGCATCCAATATGTGATTTTGTGTCATTTTGTGTCATTGGTTGAACGTTTAGGTTATTTTCGTCCTCCCTAGGCTTATTCTAATCCAATTAGGGTTTTTAAGCAATCTTGTGCATCCAATATGTGATTTTGTGTCATTTTGTGTCATTGGTTGAACATTTAGGTTATTTTTGTCCTCCCTATGCTTATTCTAATCAAATTAGGGTTTTTAGCCAATCTTGTGCATCCAATATGTGATTTTGTGTCACTGGTTGAACATTTAGGTCATTTTTGCCTCCATAGGCTTATTCTCATCCAATTAGGGTTTTTAACCAATCTTGTGCATCCAATCTGTGATTTTGTGTCATTGGTTTAACATTTAGGTCTTTTTCGTCCTCCCTAGGCTTATTCTAATCCAATTTGGATTTTTAACCAATCTTGTGCATCCAATATGTGATTTTGTGTCATTTTGTGTCATTGGTTGAACGTTTAGGTCATTTTCGTCCTCCCTAGGCTTATTCTAATCCAATTTGGATTTTTAAACAATCTTGTGCATCCAATATGTGATTTTGTGTCATTTTGTGTCATTGGTTGAACATTTAGGTCATTATCGTCCTCCCTAGGCTTATTGTAATCCAATTAGGGTTTTTAACCAATCTAGTGCATCCAATATGTGATTTTGTGCTATTTTGTTTCATTGGTTGAACATTTAGCTCATTTTCGTCCTCCCTAAGCTTATTCTAATCCAATTAGGGTTTTTAACCAATCTTGTGCATCCAATATGTGATTTTGTGTCATTTTGTGTCATTGGTTGAACATTTAGGTCATTTTTGTCCTCCCTAGGCTTATTCTAATCCAATTACGGTTTTTAACCAATCTTGTGCATCCAATATGTGATTTTGTGTCATTTTGTGTCATTGGTTGAACATTTAGGTCATTTTCGTCCTCCCTAGGCTTATTCCAATCCAATTAGGGTTTTTAACCAATCCTGTGCATCCAATATGTGATTTTGTGTCATTTTGTGTCATTGGTTAAATATTTAGGTCATTTTCGTCCTCGCTAGGCTTATTCTAATCCAATTAGGGTTTTTAACCAATCTTGTGCATCCAATATGTGATTTTGTGTCATTTTGTGTCATTGGTTGAACATTTAGGTCATTTTCGTCCTCCCTAGGCTTATTCTAATCCAATTAGGGTTTTTAACCAATCTTGTGCATCCAATATGTGATTTTGTGTCATTGGTTCAACATTTAAGTCATTTTTGTCCTCCCTAGGCTTATTCTAATCCAATTAGGGTTTTTAACCAATCTTGTGCATCCAATATGTGATTTTGTGTCATTTTGTGTCATTGGTTGAACATTTAGGTCATTTTCGTCCTCCCTAAGCTTATTCTAATCCAATTAGGGTTTTTAACCAATCTTGTGCATATAATAAGTGATTTTGTGTCATTGGTAATCCAATTAGGTCATTTTCGTCCTCGCTAGGCTTATTCTAATCCAATTAGGGTTTTTAACCAATCTTGTGCATCCTATATGTGATTTTGTGTCATTGGTTGAACATTTACGTCATTTTTGTCCTCCCTAGGCTTATTCTAATCCAATTAGGGTTTTTAACCAATCTTGTGCATCCAATATGTGATTTTGTGTCATTGGTTGAATATTTAGGTCATTTTCGTCCTCTCTAGGCTTATTCTAATCCAATTAGGGTTTTTAACCAATCTTGTGCATCCAATATGTGATTTTGTGTCATTTTGTGTCATTGGTTGAACATTTAGGTCATTTTCGTCCTCCCTAGGCTTATTCTAATCCAATTAGGGTTTTTAACCAATCTTGTGCATCCAATATGTGATTTTGTGTCATTATGTGTCATTGGTTGAACATTTAGGTCATTTTGGTCCTCCCTAGGCATATTCTAATCCAATTAGGGTTTTTAACCAATCTTGTGCATCCAATATGTGATTTTGTGTCATTTTGTGTCATTGGTTGAACATTTAGGTCATTTTCGTCCTCCCTAGGCTTATTCTAATCCAATTAGGGTTTTTAACCAATCTTGTGCATCCAATATAAGATTTTGTGTCATTGGTTGAACATTTAGGCCATCTTCGCCTTGCTAGGCTTATTCTAATCCAATTAGGGTTTTTAACCAATCTTGTGCATCCAATATGTGATTTTGTGTCATTTTGTGTCATTGGTTGAACATTTAGGTCATTTTCGTCCTCCCTAGGCTTATTCTAATCCAATTAGGGTTTTTAACCGATCATGTGCATCCAATATGTGATTTTGTGTCATTTTGTGTCATTGGTATAACATTTAGGTCATTTTCGTTTTCCCTAGGCCTATTCTAATCCAATTAGGGTTTTTAACCAATCTTGTGCATGCAATATATAATTTTGTGTCATTTTGTGTCATTGGTTGAACATTTAGGTCATTTTCGTCCTCCCTAGGCTTATTCTAATCCAATTAGGGTTTTTAACCAATCTTGTGCATCCAATATGTGATTTTGTGTCATTTTGTGTCATTGGTTGAACATTTAGGTCATTTTCGTCCTCCCTAGGCTTATTCTAATCCAATTAGGGTTTTTAACCAATCTTGTGCATCCAATATGTGATTTTGTGTCATCAGTTGAACATTTTGGTCATTTTCGTCCTCCCTAGGCTTATTCTAATCCAATTAGGGTTTTTAACCAATCTTGTGCATCCAATATGTGATTTTGTGTCATTTTGTGTCATTGGTTGAACATTTAGGTCATTTTCGTCCTCCCTAGGCATATTCCAATCCAATTAGGGTTTTTAACCAATCCTGTGCATCCAATATGTGTTTTTGTGTCATTTTGTGTCATTGGTTGAACATTTAGGTCATTTTCGTTCTCCATAGGCTTATTCTAATCCAATTAGGGTTTTTAACCAATCTTGTGCATCCAATATGTGATTTTGTGTCATTTTGTGTCATTGGTTGAACATTTAGGTCATTTTCGTCCTCCCTAGGCTTATTCTAATCCAATTAGGGTTTTTAACCAATCTTGTGCATCCAATATGTGATTTTGTGTCATTTTGTGTCATTGGTTGAACATTTAGGTCATTTTCGTTCTCCCTATGCTTATTCTAATCTAATTAGCGTTTTTAACCAATCTTGTGCATCCAATATGTGATTTTGTGTCATTGGTTGAACATTTAGGTCATTTTCGTCCTCCCTAGGCTTATTCTAATCCAATTAGGATTTTTAACCAATCTTGTGCATCCAATATGTGATTTTGTGTCATTGGTTGAACATTTAGGTCATTTTCGTCCTCCTTAGGCCTATTCTAATCCAATTAGGGTTTTTAACCAATCTTGTGCATCCAATATGTGATTTTGTGTCATTTTGTGTCATTGGTTGAACATTTAGGTCATTTTCGTCCTCCCTAGGCTTATTCTAATCCAATTAGGGTTTTTAATCAATCTTGTGCATCCAATATGTGATTTTGTGTAATTTTGTGTCATCGGTTGAACATTTAGGTCATTTTCGTCATCCCTAGGCTTATTCTAATCCAATTTGGGTTTTTAACCAATCTTGTGCATCCAATATGTGATTTTGTGTCATTGGTTGAACATTTAGGTCATTTTCGTCCTCCCTAGGCTTATTCTAATCTAATTAGGGTTTTTAACCAATCTTGTGCATCCAATATGTGATTTTGTGTCATTGGTTGAACATTTAGGACATTTTCGTCCTCCCTAGGCTTATTCTAATCCAATTAGGGTTTTTAACCAATCTTGTGCATCCAATATGTGATTTTGTGTCATTGGTTGAACATTTTGTTCATTTTCGTCCTCCCTAGGCTTATTCTAATCCAATTAGGGTTTTTAACCAATCTTGTGCATCCAATCTAGGATTTTGTGTCATTGGTTGAACATTTAGGTCATTATCGTCCTCCCTAGGCTTATTGTAATCCAATTAGGGTTTTTAACCAATCTAGTGCATCCAATATGTGATTTTGTGCTATTTTGTTTCATTGGTTGAACATTTAGCTCATTTTCGTCCTCCCTAAGCTTATTCTAATCCAATTAGGGTTTTTAACCAATCTTGTGCATCCAATATGTGATTTTGTGTCATTTTGTGTCATTGGTTGAACGTTTAGGTTATTTTCGTCCTCCCTAGGCTTATTCTAATCCAATTAGGGTTTTTAAGCAATCTTGTGCATCCAATATGTGATTTTGTGTCATTTTGTGTCATTGGTTGAACATATAGGTCATTTTTGTCCTCCCTATGCTTATTCTAATCCAATTAGGGTTTTTAGCCAATCTTGTGCATCCAATATGTGATTTTGTGTCATTGGTTGAACATTTAGGTCATTTTTGCCTCCCTAGGCTTATTCTCATCCAATTAGGGTTTTTAACCAATCTTGTGCATCCAATCTGTGATTTTGTGTCAATTGTTTAACAGTTAGGTCATTTTCGTCCTCCCTAGGCTTATTCTAATCCAATTTGGATTTTTAACCAATCTTGTGCATCCAATATGTGATTTTGTGTCATTTTGTGTCATTGGTTGAACGTTTAGGTCATTTTCGTCTTCCCTAGGCTTATTCTAATCCAATTAGGGTTTTTAACCAATATTGTGCATCCAATATGTGATTTAGTGTCATTGGTTGAACATTTAGGTCATTTTCGTCCTCCCTAGGCTTATTCTAATCCAATTAGGGTTTTTAACCAATCTTGTGCATCCAATCTAGGATTTTGTGTCATTTTCTGTCATTGGTTGAACATATAGGTCGTTTTCGTCCTCCCTAGGCTTATTCTAATCCAATTAGGGATTTTAACCAATCTTGTGCATCGAATATGTGATTTTGTGTCATTTTGTGTCATTGGTTGAACGTTTAGGTCATTTTCGTCCACCCTATGCTTATTCTAATCCAATTAGGGTTTTTAACCAATCTTGTGCATCCAATATGTGATTTTGTGTCATTTTGTGTCATTGGTTGAACATTTAGGTCATTTTCGTCCTCCCTATGCTTATTCTAATCCAATTAGGGTGTTTAGCCAATCTTGTGCATCCAATATGTGATTTTGTGTCATTGGTTGAACATTTAGGTCATTTTTGCCTCCCAAGGCTTATTCTCATCCAATTAGGGTTTTTAACCAATCTTGTGCATCCAATCTGTGATTTTGTGTCATTGGTTTAACATTTAGGTCATTTTCGTCCTCCCTAGCTTATTCTAATCCAATTAGGATTTTTAACCAATCTTGTGCATCCAATATGTGATTTTGTGTCATTTTGTGTCATTGGTTGAACATTTAGGTCATTATCGTCCTCCCTAGGCTTATTGTAATCCAATTAGGGTTTTTAACCAATCTAGTGCATCCAATATGTGATTTTGTGCTATTTTGTTTCATTGGTTGAACATTTAGCTCATTTTCGTCCTCCCTAAGCTTACTCTAATCCAATTAGGGTTTTTAACCAATCTTGTGCATCCAATATGTGATTTTGTGTCATTTTGTGTCATTGGTTGAACGTTTAGGTTATTTTCGTCCTCCCTAGGCTTATTCTAATCCAATTAGGGTTTTTAAGCAATCTTGTGCATCCAATATGTGATTTTGTGTCATTTTGTGTCATTGGTTGAACATTTAGGTCATTTTTGTCCTCCCTATGCTTATTCTAATCCAATTAGGGTTTTTACCCAATCTTGTGCATCCAATATGTGATTTTCTGTCATTGGTTGAACATTTAGGTCATTTTTGCCACCCTAGGCTTATTCTCATCCAATTAGGGTTTTTAGCCAATGTTGTGCATCCAATCTGTGATTTTGTGTCATTGGTTTATACATTTAGGTCATTTTCGTCCTCCCTAGCTTATTCTAATCCAATTAGGATTTTTAACCAATCTTGTGCATCCAATCTAGGATTTTGTGTCATTTTGTGTCATTGGTTGAACATTTAGGTCATTTTCGTCCTCCCTAGGCTTATTCTAATCCAATTAGGGTTTTTAAGCAATCTTGTGCATCCAATATGTGATTTTGTGTCATTTTGTGTCATTGGTTGAACATTTAGGTCATTTTTGTCCTCCCTATGCTTATTCTAATCCAATTAGGGTTTTTAGCCAATCTTGTGCATCCAATATGTGATTTTGTGTCATTGGTTGAACATTTAGGTCATTTTTGCCTCCCTAGGCTTATTCTCATCCAATTAGGGTTTTTAACCAATCTTGTGCATCCAATCTGTGATTTTGTGTCATTGGTTTAACAGTTAGGTCATTTTCGTCCTCCCTAGGCTTATTCTAATCCAATTTGGATTTTTAACCAATCTTGTGCATCCAATATGTGATTTTGTGTCATTTTGTGTCATCGGTTGAACGTTTAGGTCATTTTCGTCCTCCCTAGGCTTATTCTAATCCAATTAGGGTTTTTAACCAATATTGTGCATCCAATATGTGATTTAGTGTCATTGGTTGAACATTTATGTCATTTTCGTCCTCCCTAGGCTTATTCTAATCCAATTAGGGTTTTTAACCAATCTTGTGCATCCAATCTAGGATTTTGTGTCATTTTCTGTCATTGGTTGAACATATAGGTCGTTTTCGTCCTCCCTAGGCTTATTCTAATCCAATTAGGGATTTTAACCAATCTTGTGCATCGAATATGTGATTTTGTGTCATTTTGTGTCATTGGTTGAACGTTTAGGTCATTTTCGTCCTCCCTATGCTTATTCTAATCCAATTAGGGTTTTTAACCAATCTTGTGCATCCAATATGTGATTTTGTGTCATTTTGTGTCAATGGTTGAACATTTAGGTCATTTTCGTCCTCCCTATGCTTATTCTAATCCAATTAGGGTGTTTAGCCAATCTTGTGCATCCAATATGTGATTTTGTGTCATTGGTTGAACATTTAGGTCATTTTTGCCTCCCAAGGCTTATTCTCATCCAATTAGGGTTTTTAACCAATCTTGTGCATCCAATTTGTGATTTTGTGTCATTGGTTTAACATTTAGGTCATTTTCGTCCTCCCTAGCTTATTCTAATCCAATTAGGATTTTTAACCAATCTTGTGCATCCAATCTAGGATTTTGTGTCATTTTGTGTCATTGGTTGAACATTTAGGTCATTTTCGTCCTCCCTAGGCTTATTCTAATCCAATTAGGGTTTTTAAGCAATCTTGTGCATCCAATATGTGATTTTGTGTCATTTTGTGTCATTGGTTGAACATTTAGGTTATTTTTGTCCTCCCTATGCTTATTCTAATCCAATTAGGGTTTTTAGCCAATCTTGTGCATCCAATATGTGATTTTGTGTCACTGGTTGAACATTTAGGTCATTTTTGCCTCCCTAGGCTTATTCTCATCCAATTAGGGTTTTTAACCAATCTTGTGCATCCAATCTGTGATTTTGTGTCATTGGTTTAACATTTAGGTCTTTTTCGTCCTCCCCAGGCTTATTCTAATCGAATTTGGATTTTTAACCAATCTTGTGCATCCAATATGTGATTTTGTGTCATTTTGTGTCATTGGTTGAACGTTTAGGTCATTTTCGTCCTCCCTAGGCTTATTCTAATCCAATTTGGATTTTTAACCAATCTTGTGCATCCAATATGTGATTTTGTGTCATTTTGTGTCATTGGTTGAACATTTAGGTCATTATCGTCCTCCCTAGGCTTATTGTAATCCAATTAGGGTTTTTAACCAATCTAGTGCATCCAATATGTGATTTTGTGCTATTTTGTTTCATTGGTTGAACATTTAGCTCATTTTCGTCCTCCCTAAGCTTATTCTAATCCAATTAGGATTTTTAACCAATTTTGTGCATCCAATATGTGATTTTGTGTCATTTTGTGTCATTGGTTGAACGTTTAGGTTATTTTCGTCCTCCCTAGGCTTATTCTAATCCAATTAGGGTTTTTAAGCAATCTTGTGCATCCAATATGTGATTTTGTGTCATTTTGTGTCATTGGTTGAACATTTAGGTCATTTTTGTCCTCCCTATGCTTATTCTAATCCAATTAGGGTTTTTACCCAATCTTGTGCATCCAATATGTGATTTTCTGTCATTGGTTGAACATTTAGGTCATTTTTGCCACCCTAGGCTTATTCTCATCCAATTAGGGTTTTTAGCCAATGTTGTGCATCCAATCTGTGATTTTGTGTCATTGGTTTATACATTTAGGTCATTTTCGTCCTCCCTAGCTTATTCTAATCCAATTAGGATTTTTAACCAATCTTGTGCATCCAATCTAGGATTTTGTGTCATTTTGTGTCATTGGTTGAACATTTAGGTCATTTTCGTCCTCCCTAGGCTTATTCTAATCCAATTAGGGTTTTTAACCAATCTTGTGCATCCAATATGTGATTTTGTGTCATTTTGTGTCATTGGTTGAACGTTTAGGTCATTTTCGTCCTCCCTAGGCTTATTCTAATCCAATTTGGATTTTTAACCAATCTTGTGCATCCAATATGTGATTTTGTGTCATTTTGTGTCATTGGTTGAACATTTAGGTCATTATCGTCCTCTCTAGGCTTATTGTAATCCAATTAGGGTTTTTAACCAATCTAGTGCATCCAATATGTGATTTTGTGCTATTTTGTTTCATTGGTTGAACATTTAGCTCATTTTCGTCCTCCCTAAGCTTATTCTAATCCAATTAGGGTTTTTAACCAATCTTGTGCATCCAATATGTGATTTTGTGTCATTTTGTGTCATTGGTTGAACGTTTAGGTTATTTTCGTCCTCCCTAGGCTTATTCTAATCCAATTAGGGTTTTTAAGCAATCTTGTGCATCCAATATGTGATTTTGTGTCATTTTGTGTCATTGGTTGAACATATAGGTCATTTTTGTCCTCCCTATGCTTATTCTAATCCAATTAGGGTTTTTAGCCAATCTTGTGCATCCAATATGTGATTTTGTGTCATTGGTTGAACATTTAGGTCATTTTTGCCTCCCTAGGCTTATTCTCATCCAATTAGGGTTTTTAACCAATCTTGTGCATCCAATCTGTGATTTTGTGTCAATTGTTTAACAGTTAGGTCATTTTCGTCCTCCCTAGGCTTATTCTAATCCAATTTGGATTTTTAACCAATCTTGTGCATCCAATATGTGATTTTGTGTCATTTTGTGTCATTGGTTGAACGTTTAGGTCATTTTCGTCTTCCCTAGGCTTATTCTAATCCAATTAGGGTTTTTAACCAATATTGTGCATCCAATATGTGATTTAGTGTCATTGGTTGAACATTTAGGTCATTTTCGTCCTCCCTAGGCTTATTCTAATCCAATTAGGGTTTTTAACCAATCTTGTGCATCCAATCTAGGATTTTGTGTCATTTTCTGTCATTGGTTGAACATATAGGTCATTTTTGTCCTCCCTAGGCTTATTCTAATCCAATTAGGGATTTTAACCAATCTTGTGCATCCAATATGTGATTTTGTGTCATTTTGTGTCATTGGTTGAACATTTAGGTCATTTTCGTCCTCCCTAGGCTTATTGTAATCCAATTAGGGTTTTTAACCAATCTAGTGCATCCAATATGTGATTTTGTGCTATTTTGTTTCATTGGTTGAACATTTAGCTCATTTTCGTCCTCCCTAAGCTTATTCTAATCCAATTAGGGTTTTTAACCAATCTTGTGCATCCAATATGTGATTTTGTGTCATTTTGTGTCATTGGTTGAACGTTCAGGTTATTTTCGTCCTCCCTAGGCTTATTCTAATCCAATTAGGGTTTTTAAGCAATCTTGTGCATCCAATATGTGATTTTGTGTCATTTTGTGTCATTGGTTGAACATTTAGGTTATTTTTGTCCTCCCTATGCTTATTCTAATCCAATTAGGGTTTTTAGCCAATCTTGTGCATCCAATATGTGATTTTGTGTCACTGGTTGAACATTTAGGTCATTTTTGCCTCCCTAGGCTTATTCTCATCCAATTAGGGTTTTTAACCAATCTTGTGCATCCAATCTGTGATTTTGTGTCATTGGTTTAACATTTAGGTCTTTTTCGTCCTCCCTAGGCTTATTCTAATCCAATTTGGATTTTTAACCAATCTTGTGCATCCAATATGTGATTTTGTGTCATTTTGTGTCATTGGTTGAACGTTTAGGTCATTTTCGTCCTCCCTAGGCTTATTCTAATCCAATTTGGATTTTTAAACAATCTTGTGCATCCAATATGTGATTTTGTGTCATTTTGTGTCATTGGTTGAACATTTAGGTCATTATCGTCCTCCCTAGGCTTATTGTAATCCAATTAGGGTTTTTAACCAATCTAGTGCATCCAATATGTGATTTTGTGCTATTTTGTTTCATTGGTTGAACATTTAGCTCATTTTCGTCCTCCCTAGGCTTATTCTAATCCAATTAGGGTTTTTAACCAATCTTGTGCATCCAATATGTGATTTTGTGTCATTTTGTGTCATTGGTTGAACGTTTAGGTCATTTTCGTCCTCCCTAGGCTTATTCTAATCCAATTTGGATTTTTAACCAATCTTGTGCATCCAATATGTGATTTTGTGTCATTTTGTGTCATTGGTTGAACATTTAGGTCATTATCGTCCTCCCTAGGCTTATTGTAATCCAATTAGGGTTTTTAACCAATCTAGTGCATCCAATATGTGATTTTGTGCTATTTTGTTTCATTGGTAGAACATTTAGCTCATATTCGTCCTCCCTAAGCTTATTCTAATCCAATTAGGGTTTTTAACCAATCTTGTGCTTCCAATATGTGATTTTGTGTCATTTTGTGTCATTTTGTGTCATTGGTTGAACGTTTAGGTCATCTTCGTCCTCCCTAGGCTTATTCTAATCCAATTAGGGTTTTTAACCAATCTTGTGCATCCAATATGTGATTTTGTGTCATTTTGTGTCATTGGTTGAACATTTAGGTCATTTTCGTCCTCCCTATGCTTATTCTAATCCAATTAGGGTTTTTAACCAATCTTGTGCATCCAATATGTGATTTTGTGTCATTTTGTGTCATTGGTTGAACATTTAGGTCATTTACGTCCTCCCAAAGCTTATTCTAATCCAATTAGGGTTTTTAAAAAATCTTGTGCATCCAATATGTGATTTTGTGCTATTTTGTGTCATTGGTTGAACATTATTTCATTTTCGTCCTCCCTAAGGTTATTCGAATCCAATTAGGGTTTTTAACCAATCTTGTGCATCCAATATGTGATTTTGTGTCATTTTGTGTCATTGGTTGAACGTTTAGGTCATCTTCGTCCTCCCTAGGCTTATTCTAATCCAATTAGGGTTTTTAACCAATCTTGTGCATCAAATATGTGATTTTGTGTCATTGGTTGAACGTTTAGGTCATTTACATCCTGCCTAGGCTTATTCTCATCCAATTAGGGTTTTTAACCAATCTTGTGCATCCAATATGTGATTTTGTGTCATTTTGTGTCATTGGTTGAACATTTAGGTCATTTTCGTCCTCCCTAGGCTTATTCTAATCCAATTAGGGTTTTTAAGCAATCTTGTGCATCCAATATGTGATTTTGTGTCATTTTGTGTCATTGGTTGAACATTTAGGTCATTTTTGTCCTCCCTATGCTTATTCTAATCCAATTAGGGTTTTTAGCCAATCTTGTGCATCCAATATGTGATTTTGTGTCATTGGTTGAACATTTAGGTCATTTTTGCCTCCCTAGGCTTATTCTCATCCAATTAGGGTTTTTAACCAATCTTGTGCATCCAATCTGTGATTTTGTGTCATTGGTTTAACATTTAGGTCATTTTCGTCCTCCCTAGGCTTATTCTAATCCAATTAGGATTTTTAACCAATCTTGTGCATCCAATATGTGATTTTGTGTCATTGGTTGAACGTTTAGGTCATTTTCGTGCTCCCTAGGCTTATTCTAATCCAATTAGGGTTTTTAACCAATCTTGTGCATCCAATATGTGATTTTGTGTCATTGGTTGAACATTTAGGTCATTTTCGTCCTCCCTAGGCTTATTCTAATCCAATTAGGGTTTTTAACCAATCTTGTGCTTCCAATATGTGATTTTGTATCATTTTGTGTAATTTGGTTGAACATTTAGGTCATTTTCGTCCTCCCTAGGCTTATTCTAATCCAATTAGGGTTTTTAATCAATTTTGTGCATCCAATATGTAATTTTGTGTCATTGGTTGAACATTTAGGTCAGTTTCGTCCTCCCTAGGCTAATTCTAATCCAATTAGGGTTTTTAACCAATCTTGTGCATCCAATATGTGATTTTGTGATTGGTTGAATATTTAGGTCATTTTCGTCCTCCCTAGGCTTATTCTAATCCAATTAGGGTTTTTAACCAATCTTGTGCATCCAATATGTGATTTTGTGTCATTGGTTGAACATTTAGGTCATTTTCGTCCTCCCTAGGCTTATTCTAATCCAATTAGGATTTTTAACCAATCTTGAGCATCCAATATGTGATTTTGTGTCATTTTGTGTCATTGGTTGAACATTTAGGTCATTTTCGTCCTCCCTAGGCTTATTCTAATCCAATTAGGGTTTTTAACCAATCTTGTGCATCCAATATGTGATTTTGTGTCATTGGTTGAACATTTAGGTCATTTTCGTCCTCTCTAGGTTTATTCTAATCCAATTAGGGTTTTTAACCAATCTTGTGCATCCAATATGTGATTTTGTGTCATTTTGTGTCATTGGTTGAACATTTAGGTCATTTTCGTCCTCCCTAGGCTTATTCGAATCCAATTAGGATTTTTAAATAATATTGTGCATCCAATATGTGATTTTGTGTCATTTTGTGTCATTGGTTGAACATTTAGGTCATTTTCGTCCTCCCTATGCTTATTCTAATCCAATTAGGGTTTTTAACCAATCTTGTGCATCCAATATGTGATTTTGTGTCATTTTGTGTCATTGGTTGAACATTTAGGTCATTTTCGTCCTCCCTATGCTTATTCTAATCCAATTAGGGTGTTTAGCCAATCTTGTGCATCCAATATGTGATTTTGTGTCATTGGTTGAACATTTAGGTCATTTTTGCCTCCCAAGGCTTATTCTCATCCAATTAGGGTTTTTAACCAATCTTGTGCATCCAATTTGTGATTTTGTGTCATTGGTTTAACATTTAGGTCATTTTCGTCCTCCCTAGCTTATTCTAATCCAATTAGGATTTTTAACCAATCTTGTGCATCCAATCTAGGATTTTGTGTCATTTTGTGTCATTGGTTGAACATTTAGGTCATTTTCGTCCTCCCTAGGCTTATTGTAATCCAATTAGGGTTTTTAACCAATCTAGTGCATCCAATATGTGATTTTGTGCTATTTTGTTTCATTGGTTGAACATTTAGCTCATTTTCGTCCTCCCTAAGCTTATTCTAATCCAATTAGGGTTTTTAACCAATCTTGTGCATCCAATATGTGATTTTGTGTCATTTTGTGTCATTGGTTGAACGTTTAGGTTATTTTCGTCCTCCCTAGGCTTATTCTAATCCAATTAGGGTTTTTAAGCAATCTTGTGCATCCAATATGTGATTTTGTGTCATTTTCTGTCATTGGTTGAACATTTAGGTCATTTTTGTCCTCCCTATGCTTATTCTAATCCAATTAGGGTTTTTAGCCAATCTTGTGCATCCAATATGTGATTTTGTGTCATTGGTTGAACATTTAGGTCATTTTTGCCTCCCTAGGCTTATTCTCATCCAATTAGGGTTTTTAACCAATCTTGTGCATCCAATCTGTGATTTTGTGTCATTGGTTTAACATTTAGGTCATTTTCGTCCTCCCTAGGCTTATTCTAATCCAATTTGGATTTTTAACCAATCTTGTGCATCCAATATGTGATTTTCTGTCATTTTGTGTCATTGGTTGAACGTTTAGGTAATTTTTGTCCTCCCTAGGCTTATTCTAATCCAATTTGGATTTTTAACCAATCTTGTGCATCCAATATGTGATTTTGTGTCATTTTGTGTCATTGGTTGAACATTTAGGTCATTATCGTCCTCCCTAGGCTTATTGTAATCCAATTAGGGTTTTTAACCAATCTAGTGCATCCAATATGTGATTTTGTGCTATTTTGTTTCATTGGTTGAACATTTAGCTCATTTTCGTCCTCCCTAAGCTTATTCTAATCCAATTAGGGTTTTTAACCAATATTGTGCATCCAATATGTGATTTTGTGTCATTTTGTGTCATTGGTTGAACATTTAGGTCATTATCGTCCTCCCTAGGCTTATTGTAATCCAATTAGGGTTTTTAACCAATCTAGTGCATCCAATATGTGATTTTGTGCTATTTTGTTTCATTGGTTGAACATTTAGCTCATTTTCGTCCTCCCTAGGCTTATTCTAATCCAATTAGGGTTTTTAACCAATCTTGTGCATCCAATATGTGATTTTGTGTCATTTTGTGTCATTGGTTGAACGTTTAGGTCATTTTCGTCCTCCCTAGGCTTATTCTAATCCAATTTGGATTTTTAACCAATCTTGTGCATCCAATATGTGATTTTGTGTCATTTTGTGTCATTGGTTGAACATTTAGGTCATTATCGTCCTCCCTAGGCTTATTGTAATCCAATTAGGGTTTTTAACCAATCTAGTGCATCCAATATGTGATTTTGTGCTATTTTGTTTCATTGGTAGAACATTTAGCTCATATTCGTCCTCCCTAAGCTTATTCTAATCCAATTAGGGTTTTTAACCAATCTTGTGCTTCCAATATGTGATTTTGTGTCATTTTGTGTCATTTTGTGTCATTGGTTGAACGTTTAGGTCATCTTCGTCCTCCCTAGGCTTATTCTAATCCAATTAGGGTTTTTAACCAATCTTGTGCATCCAATATGTGATTTTGTGTCATTTTGTGTCATTGGTTGAACATTTAGGTCATTTTCGTCCTCCCTATGCTTATTCTAATCCAATTAGGGTTTTTAACCAATCTTGTGCATCCAATATGTGATTTTGTGTCATTTTGTGTCATTGGTTGAACATTTAGGTCATTTACGTCCTCCCAAAGCTTATTCTAATCCAATTAGGGTTTTTAAAAAATCTTGTGCATCCAATATGTGATTTTGTGCTATTTTGTGTCATTGGTTGAACATTATTTCATTTTCGTCCTCCCTAAGGTTATTCGAATCCAATTAGGGTTTTTAACCAATCTTGTGCATCCAATATGTGATTTTGTGTCATTTTGTGTCATTGGTTGAACGTTTAGGTCATCTTCGTCCTCCCTAGGCTTATTCTAATCCAATTAGGGTTTTTAACCAATCTTGTGCATCCAATATGTGATTTTGTGTCATTTTGTGTCATTGGTTGAACATTTAGGTCATTTTCCTCCTCCCTAGGCTTATTCTAATCCAATTAGGGTTTTTAACCAATCTTGTGCATCCAATATGTGATTTTGTGTCATTGGTTGAACATTTAGGTCATTTTCGTCCTCCCTAGGCTTATTCTAATCCAATTAGGGTTTTTAACCAATCTTGTGCATCCAATATGTGATTTTCTGTCATTTTGTGTCATTGGTTGAACAGTTAGGTCATTTTCGTCCTCCCTAGGCTTATTATATTCCAATTAGGGTTTTTAACCAATCTTGTGCATCCAATATGTGATTTTGTGTCATTGGTTGAACATTTAGGTCATTTTCGTCCTCCCTAGGCTTATTCTAATCCAATTAGGGTTTTTAACCAATCTTGTGCATCCAATATGTGATTTTGTGTCATTTTGTGTCATTGCTTGAACATTTAGGTCATTTTCGCCCTCCCTAAGCTTATTCTAATCCAATTAGGGTTTTTAACCAATCTTGTGCATCCAATATGTGATTTTGTGTCATTGGTTGAACATTTAGGTCATTTTCGTCCTCCCTAGGCTTATTCTAATCCAATTAGGGTTTTTAACCAATCTTGTGCATCCAATATGTGATTTTGTGTCATTTTGTGCCATTGGTTGAACATTTAGGTCATTTTCGTCCTCCCTAGGCTTATTCTAATGCAATTAGGGTTTTTAACCAATCTTGTGCATCCAATATGTGATTTTGTGTCATTGGTTGAACATTTAGGTCATTTTCGTCCTCCCTAGGCTTATTCTAATCGAATTAGGGTTATTAACCAATCTTGTGCATCCAATATGTGATTTTGTGTCATTGGTTGAACATTTAGGTCATTTTCGTCCTCCCTAGGCTTATTCTAATCCAATTAGGGTTTTTAACCAATCTTGTGCATCCAATATGTGATTTTGTGTCATTGGTTGAACATTTAGGTCATTTTCGTCCCCCCTAGGCTTATTCTAATCCAATTAGGGTTTTTAACCAATCTTGTGCATCCAATATGTGATTTTGTGTCATTGGTTGAACATTTAGGTCATTTTCGTCCTCCCTAGGCTTATTCTAATCCAATTAGGGTTTTTAACCAATCTTGTGCATCCAATATGTGATTTTGTGTCATTGGTTGAACATTTAGGTCATTTTCGTCCTCCCTAGGCTTATTCTAATCCAATTAGGGTTTTTAACCAATCTTGTGCATCCAGTATGTGATTTTGTGTCATTTTGTGTCATTGATTGAACATTTAGGTCATTTTCGTACTCCCTAGGCTTATTCTAATACAATTAGGGTTTTAAACCAATCTTGTGCATCCAATATGTGATTTTGTGTCATTTTGTGTCATTGGTTGAACATTTAGGTCATTTTCGTCCTCCCTAGGCTTATTCTAATCCAATTAGGGTTTTTAACCAATCTTGTGTATCCAATATGTGATTTTGTGTCCTTTTGTGTCATTGGTTGAACATTTAGGTCATTTTGGTGCTCCCTAGGCTTATTCTAATCCAATTAGGGTTTTTAACCGATCATGTGCATCCAATATGTGATTTTGTTTCATTTTGTGTCATTGGTTTAACATTTAGGTCATTTTCGTCTTCCCAAGCCCTATTCTAATCCAATTAGGGATTTTAACCAATCTTGTGCATGCAATATGTGATTTTGTGTCATTTTGTGTCATTGGTTGAACATTTAGGTCATTTTCGTCCTCCCTAGGCTTATTCTAATCTAATTAGGGTTTTTAACCAATCTTGTGCATCCAATATGTGATTTTGTGTCATTGGTTGAACATTTAGGACATTTTCGTCCTCCCTAGGCTTATTCTAATCCAATTAGGGTTTTTAACCAATCTTGTGCATCCAATATGTGATTTTGTGTCATTGGTTGAACATTTTGTTCATTTTCGTCCTCCCTAGGCTTATTCTAATCCAATTAGGGTTTTTAACCAATCTTGTGCATCCAATCTAGGATTTTGTGTCATTGGTTGAACATTTAGGTCATTATCGTCCTCCCTAGGCTTATTGTAATCCAATTAGGGTTTTTAACCAATCTAGTGCATCCAATATGTGATTTTGTGCTATTTTGTTTCATTGGTTGAACATTTAGCTCATTTTCGTCCTCCCTAAGCTTATTCTAATCCAATTAGGGTTTTTAACCAATCTTGTGCATCCAATATGTGATTTTGTGTCATTTTGTGTCATTGGTTGAACGTTTAGGTTATTTTCGTCCTCCCTAGGCTTATTCTAATCCAATTAGGGTTTTTAAGCAATCTTGTGCATCCAATATGTGATTTTGTGTCATTTTGTGTCATTGGTTGAACATTTAGGTCATTTTTGTCCTCCCTATGCTTATTCTAATCCAATTAGGGTTTTTACCCAATCTTGTGCATCCAATATGTGATTTTCTGTCATTGGTTGAACATTTAGGTCATTTTTGCCACCCTAGGCTTATTCTCATCCAATTAGGGTTTTTAGCCAATGTTGTGCATCCAATCTGTGATTTTGTGTCATTGGTTTATACATTTAGGTCATTTTCGTCCTCCCTAGCTTATTCTAATCCAATTAGGATTTTTAACCAATCTTGTGCATCCAATCTAGGATTTTGTGTCATTTTGTGTCATTGGTTGAACATTTAGGTCATTTTCGTCCTCCCTAGGCTTATTCTAATCCAATTAGGGTTTTTAAGCAATCTTGTGCATCCAATATGTGATTTTGTGTCATTTTGTGTCATTGGTTGAACATTTAGGTCATTTTTGTCCTCCCTATGCTTATTCTAATCCAATTAGGGTTTTTAGCCAATCTTGTGCATCCAATATGTGATTTTGTGTCATTGGTTGAACATTTAGGTCATTTTTGCCTCCCTAGGCTTATTCTCATCCAATTAGGGTTTTTAACCAATCTTGTGCATCCAATCTGTGATTTTGTGTCATTGGTTTAACATTTAGGTCATTTTCGTCCTCCCTAGGCTTATTCTAATCCAATTTGGATTTTTAACCAATCTTGTGCATCCAATATGTGATTTTGTGTCATTTTGTGTCATTGGTTGAACGTTTAGGTCATTTTTGTCCTCCCTAGGCTTATTCTAATCCAATTTGGATTTTTAACCAATCTTGTGCATCCAATATGTGATTTTGTGTCATTTTGTGTCATTGGTTGAACATTTAGGTCATTATCGTCCTCCCTAGGCTTATTGTAATCCAATTAGGGTTTTTAACCAATCTAGTGCATCCAATATGTGATTTTGTGCTATTTTGTTTCATTGGTTGAACATTTAGCTCATTTTCGTCCTCCCTAAGCTTATTCTAATCCAATTAGGGTTTTTAACCAATCTTGTGCATCCAATATGTGATTTTGTGTCATTTTGTGTCATTGGTTGAACGTTTAGGTTATTTTCGTCCTCCCTAGGCTTATTCTAATCCAATTAGGGTTTTTAAGCAATCTTGTGCATCCAATATGTGATTTTGTGTCATTTTCTGTCATTGGTTGAACATTTAGGTCATTTTTGTCCTCCCTATGCTTATTCTAATCCAATTAGGGTTTTTAGCCAATCTTGTGCATCCAATATGTGATTTTGTGTCATTGGTTGAACATTTAGGTCATTTTTGCCTCCCTAGGCTTATTCTCATCCAATTAGGGTTTTTAACCAATCTTGTGCATCCAATCTGTGATTTTGTGTCATTGGTTTAACATTTAGGTCATTTTCGTCCTCCCTAGGCTTATTCTAATCCAATTTGGATTTTTAACCAATCTTGTGCATCCAATATGTGATTTTGTGTCATTTTGTGTCAATGGTTGAACGTTTAGGTCATTTTCGTCCCCCCTAGGCTTATTCTAATCCAATTAGGGTTTTTAACCAATATTGTGCATCCAATATGTGATTTTGTGTCATTGGTTGAACATTTAGGTCATTTTCGTCCTCCCTAGGCTTATTGTAATCCAATAAGGGTTTTTAACCAATCTAGTGCATCCAGTATGTGATTTTGTGTCATTGGTTGAACGTTTAGGTCATTTTCGTCCTCCCTAGGCTTATTGTAATCCAATTAGGGTTTTTAACCAATCTTGTGCATCCAATATGTGATTTTGTGTCATTTTGTGTCATTGGTTGAACATTTAGGTCATTTTCGTCCTCCCTATGCTTATTCTAATCCAATTAGGGTTTTTAGCCAATCTTGTGCATCCAATATGTGATTTTGTGTCATTGGTTGAACATTTAGGTCATTTTTGCCTCCCTAGGCTTATTCTCATCCAATTAGGGTTTTTAACCAATCTTGTGCATCCAATCTGTGATTTGGTGTCATTGGTTTAACATTTAGGTCATTTTCGTCCTCCCTAGGCTTATTCTAATCCAATTAGGATTTTTAACCAATCTTGTGCATCCAATCTAGGATTTGGTGTCATTTTGTGTCATTGGTTGAAATTTTAGGTCATTTTCGTCCTCCCTATGCTTATTCTAATCCAATTAGGGTTTTTACCCAATCTTGTGCATCCAATATGTGATTTTGTGTCATTTTGTATCATTGGTTGAACATTTAGGTCATTTTCGTCCTCCCTAGGCTTATTCTAATCCAATTAGGGTTTTTAACCAATCTTGTGCATCCAATATGTGATTTTGTGTAATTTTGTGTCATTGGTTGAACATTTAGGTCATTTCCGTCGTCCTTAGGCTTATTCTAATCCAATTAGGGTTTTTAACCAATCTTGTGCATCCAATATGTGATTTTGTGTCATTGGTTGAACATTTAGGTCATTTTCGTCCTCCCTAGGCTTATTCTAATCCAATTAGGGTTTTTAACCAATCTTGTGCATCCAATATGTGATTTTGTGTCATTGGTGTAACATTTAGGTCATTTTCGTCCTCCCTAGGCTTATTCTAATCCAATTAGGGTTTTTAACCAATCTTGTGCATCCAATATGTGATTTTGTGTCATTTTGTGTCATTGGTTGAACATTTAGGTCATTTTCGTCCTCCCTAGGCTTATTCTAATACAATTACGATTTTTAACTAATCTTGTGCATCCAATATGTGATTTTGTGTCATTTTGTGTCATTGGTTGAACATTTAGGTCATTTTTGTCGTCCCTAGGCTTATTCTAATCCAATTAGGGTTTTTAACAAATCTTGTGCATCCAATATGTGATTTTGTGTCCTTGGTTGAACATTTAGGTCATTTTTGTCCTCCCTGGGCTTATTCTAATCCAGTTAGGGTTTTTAACCAATCTTGTGCATCCAATATGTGATTTTGTGTCATTGGTTGAACATTTAGGTCATTTTCGTCCTCCCTAGGCTTATTCTAATCCAATTAGGGTTTTTAACCAATCTTGTGCATCCAATATGTGATTTTGTGTCATTGGTTGAACATTTAGGTCATTTTTGTCCTCCCTAGGCATATTCTAATCCAATTAGGGTTTTTAACCAATCTTGTGCATCCAATATGTGATTTTGTGTCATTTTGTGTCATTGGTTGAACATTTAGGTAATTTTCGTCCTCCCTAGGCTTATTCTAATCCAATTAGGGTTTTTAACCAATCTTGTGCATCCAATATGTGATTTTGTGTCATTTTTTGTCATTGGTTGAACATTTAGGTCATTTTCGTCCTCCCTAGGCTTATCCTAATACAATTACGGTTTTTAACCAATCTTGTGCATCCAATATGTGATTTTGTGTCATTGGTTGAACATTTAGGTCATTTTCGTCCTCCCTAGGCTTATTCTAATCCAATTAGGGTTTTTAACCAATCTTGTGCATCCAATATGTGATTTTGTGTCATTTTGTGTCATTGGTTGAACATTTAGGTCTTCTTCGTCCTCCCTAGGATCTTTTTAATCCAATTAGGGGTTTTAACCAATCTTGTGCATCCAATATGTGATTTTGTGTCATTGGTTGAACATTTAGGTCATTTTCGTCCTCCCTAGGCTTATTCTAATCCAATTAGGGTTTTTAACCAATCTTGTGCATCCAATATGTGATTTTGTGTCATTGGTTGAACATTTAGGTCATTTTCGTCCTCGCTATGCTTATTCTAATCCAATTAGGGTTTTTAACCTATCTTGTGCATCCAATATGTGATTTTGTGTCATTGGTTGAACATTTAGGTCATTTTCGTCCTCGCTATGCTTATTCTAATCCAATTAGGGTTTTTAACCAATCTTGTGCATCCAATATGTGATTTTGTGTCATTTTGTGTCATTGGTTGAACATTTAGGTCTTTTTCGTCCTCCCTAGGCTCTTTTTAATCCAATTAGGTTTTTAACCAATCTTGTGCATCCAATATGTGATTTTGTGTCATTGGTTGAACATTTAGGTCATTTTCGTCCTCCCTAGGCTTATTCTAATCCAATTAGGGTTTTTAACCAATCTTGTGCATCCAATATGTGATTTTGTGTCATTGGTTGAACATTTTGGTCATTTTCGTCCTCCCTAGGCTTATTCTAATCCAATTTGGGTTTTTAACTAATCTTGTGCATCCAATATGTGAGTTTGTGTCATTGGTTGAACATTTTGGTCAATTTCGTCCTCCCTAGGCTTATTCTAATCCAATTAGGGTTTTTAACCAATCTTGTGCATCCAATATGTGATTTTGTGTCATTTTGTGTCATTGGTTGAACATTTAGGTCATTTTCGTCCTCCCTAGGCTTATTCTAATCCAATTAGGGTTTTTAACCAATCTTGTGTATCCAATATGTGATTTTGTGTCCTTTTGTGTCATTGGTTGAACATTTAGGTCATTTTGGTGCTCCCTAGGCTTATTCTAATCCAATTAGGGTTTTTAACCGATCATGTGCATCCAATATGTGATTTTGTTTCATTTTGTGTCATTGGTTTAACATTTAGGTCATTTTCGTCTTCCCAAGCCCTATTCTAATCCAATTAGGGATTTTAACCAATCTTGTGCATGCAATATGTGATTTTGTGTCATTTTGTGTCATTGGTTGAACATTTAGGTCATTTTCGTCCTCCCTAGGCTTATTCTAATCTAATTAGGGTTTTTAACCAATCTTGTGCATCCAATATGTGATTTTGTGTCATTGGTTGAACATTTAGGACATTTTCGTCCTCCCTAGGCTTATTCTAATCCAATTAGGGTTTTTAACCAATCTTGTGCATCCAATATGTGATTTTGTGTCATTGGTTGAACATTTTGTTCATTTTCGTCCTCCCTAGGCTTATTCTAATCCAATTAGGGTTTTTAACCAATCTTGTGCATCCAATCTAGGATTTTGTGTCATTGGTTGAACATTTAGGTCATTATCGTCCTCCCTAGGCTTATTGTAATCCAATTAGGGTTTTTAACCAATCTAGTGCATCCAATATGTGATTTTGTGCTATTTTGTTTCATTGGTTGAACATTTAGCTCATTTTCGTCCTCCCTAAGCTTATTCTAATCCAATTAGGGTTTTTAACCAATCTTGTGCATCCAATATGTGATTTTGTGTCATTTTGTGTCATTGGTTGAACGTTTAGGTTATTTTCGTCCTCCCTAGGCTTATTCTAATCCAATTAGGGTTTTTAAGCAATCTTGTGCATCCAATATGTGATTTTGTGTCATTTTGTGTCATTGGTTGAACATTTAGGTTATTTTTGTCCTCCCTATGCTTATTCTAATCCAATTAGGGTTTTTAGCCAATCTTGTGCATCCAATATGTGATTTTGTGTCACTGGTTGAACATTTAGGTCATTTTTGCCTCCCTAGGCTTATTCTCATCCAATTAGGGTTTTTAACCAATCTTGTGCATCCAATCTGTGATTTTGTGTCATTGGTTTAACATTTAGGTCTTTTTCGTCCTCCCCAGGCTTATTCTAATCGAATTTGGATTTTTAACCAATCTTGTGCATCCAATATGTGATTTTGTGTCATTTTGTGTCATTGGTTGAACGTTTAGGTCATTTTCGTCCTCCCTAGGCTTATTCTAATCCAATTTGGATTTTTAACCAATCTTGTGCATCCAATATGTGATTTTGTGTCATTTTGTGTCATTGGTTGAACATTTAGGTCATTATCGTCCTCCCTAGGCTTATTGTAATCCAATTAGGGTTTTTATCCAATCTAGTGCATCCAATATGTGATTTTGTGCTATTTTGTTTCATTGGTTGAACATTTAGCTCATTTTCGTCCTCCCTAAGCTTATTCTAATCCAATTAGGGTTTTTAACCAATCTTGTGCATCCAATATGTGATTTTGTGTCATTTTGTGTCATTGGTTGAACGTTTAGGTTATTTTCGTCCTCCCTAGGCTTATTCTAATCCAATTAGGGTTTTTAAGCAATCTTGTGCATCCAATATGTGATTTTGTGTCATTTTGTGTCATTGGTTGAACATATAGGTCATTTTTGTCCTCCCTATGCTTATTCTAATCCAATTAGGGTTTTTAGCCAATCTTGTGCATCCAATATGTGATTTTGTGTCATTGGTTGAACATTTAGGTCATTTTTGCCTCCCTAGGCTTATTCTCATCCAATTAGGGTTTTTAACCAATCTTGTGCATCCAATCTGTGATTTTGTGTCATTGGTTTAACATTTAGGTCATTTTCGTCCTCCCTAGGCTTATTCTAATCCAATTTGGATTTTTAACCAATCTTGTGCATCCAATATGTGATTTTCTGTCATTTTGTGTCATTGGTTGAACGTTTAGGTAATTTTTGTCCTCCCTAGGCTTATTCTAATCCAATTTGGATTTTTAACCAATCTTGTGCATCCAATATGTGATTTTGTGTCATTTTGTGTCATTGGTTGAACATTTAGGTCATTATCGTCCTCCCAAGGCTTATTGTAATCCAATTAGGGTTTTTAACCAATCTAGTGCATCCAATATGTGATTTTGTGCTATTTTGTTTCATTGGTTGAACATTTAGCTCATTTTCGTCCTCCCTAAGCTTATTCTAATCCAATTAGGGTTTTTAACCAATCTTGTGCATCCAATATGTGATTTTGTGTCATTTTGTGTCATTGGTTGAACGTTTAGGTTATTTTCGTCCTCCCTAGGCTTATTCTAATCCAATTAGGGTTTTTAAGCAATCTTGTGCATCCAATATGTGATTTTGTGTCATTTTGTGTCATTGGTTGAACATTTAGGTCATTTTTGTCCTCCCTATGCTTATTCTAATCCAATTAGGGTTTTTA
>JBBPBQ010000008.1:19126153-19139364 GCA_037974755.1 Cicer yamashitae | reverse complement strand
AATATGTGATTTTGAGTCATTTTGTGTCATTGGTTGAACATTTAGGTCATTTTCGTCCACCCTAGGCTTATTCTAATCCAATTAGGGTTTTTAACCAATCTTGTGCATACAATATGTGATTTTGTGTCATTTTGTGTCATTGGTTGAACGTTTAGGTCATTTTCGTCCTCCCTAGGCTTATTCTAATCCAATTTGGGTTTTTAACCAATCTTGTGCATCCAACATGTGATTTTGTGTCATTTTGTGTCATTGGTTGAACATTTAGGTCATTTTCGTCCTCCCTAGGCTTATTCTAATCAATTTAGGGTTTTTAACCAATCTTGTGCATCAAATATGTGATTTTGTGCTATTTTGTGTCATTGGTTGAACATTATTTCATTTTCGTCCTCCCTAAGCTTATTCTAATCCAATTAGGGTTTTTAACCAATCTTGTGCATCCAATATGTGATTTTGTGTCATTTTGTGTCATTGGTTGAACATTTAGGTCATTTTCGTCCTCCCTAGGCTTATTGTAATCCAATTAGGGTTTTTAACCAATCATGTGCATCCAATATGTGATTTTGTGTCATTTTGTGTCATTGGCTGAACATTTAGGTCATTTTCGTCCTCCCTATGCTTATTCTAATCCAATTAGGGTTTTTAGCTAATCTTGTGCATCCAATATGTGATTTTGTGTCATTGGTTGAACATTTAGGTCATTTTTGCCTCCCTAGGCTTATTCTCATCCAATTAGGGTTTTTAACCAATCTTGTGCATCCAATCTGTGATTTTGTGTCATTGGTTTAACAGTTAGGTCATTTTCGTCCTCCCTAGGCTTATTCTAATCCAATTTGGATTTTTAACCAATCTTGTGCATCCAATATGTGATTTTGTGTCATTTTGTGTCAATGGTTGAACGTTTAGGTCATTTTCGTCCCCCCTAGGCTTATTCTAATCCAATTAGGGTTTTTAACCAATATTGTGCATCCAATATGTGATTTTGTGTCATTGGTTGAACATTTAGGTCATTTTCGTCCTCCCTAGGCTTATTGTAATCCAATTAGGGTTTTTAACCAATCTAGTGCATCCAGTATGTGATTTTGTGTCATTGGTTGAACGTTTAGGTCATTTTCGTCCTCCCTAGGCTTATTGTAATCCAATTAGGGTTTTTAACCAATCTTGTGCATCCAATATGTGATTTTGTGTCATTTTGTGTCATTGGTTGAACATTTAGGTCATTTTCGTCCTCCCTATGCTTATTCTAATCCAATTAGGGTTTTTAGCCAATCTTGTGCATCCAATATGTGATTTTGTGTCATTGGTTGAACATTTAGGTCATTTTTGCCTCCCTAGGCTTATTCTCATCCAATTAGGGTTTTTAACCAATCTTGTGCATCCAATCTGTGATTTGGTGTCATTGGTTTAACATTTAGGTCATTTTCGTCCTCCCTAGGCTTATTCTAATCCAATTAGGATTTTTAACCAATCTTGTGCATCCAATCTAGGATTTGGTGTCATTTTGTGTCATTGGTTGAAATTTTAGGTCATTTTCGTCCTCCCTATGCTTATTCTAATCCAATTAGGGTTTTTACCCAATCTTGTGCATCCAATATGTGATTTTGTGTCATTTTGTATCATTGGTTGAACATTTAGGTCATTTTCGTCCTCCCTAGGCTTATTCTAATCCAATTAGGGTTTTTAACCAATCTTGTGCATCCAATATGTGATTTTGTGTCATTTTGTGTCATTTGTTGAACATTTAGGTCATTTTCTTCCTCCGTAGGCTTATTCTAATCCAATTAGGGTTTTTAACCAATCTTGTGCATCCAATATGTGATTTTGTGTCATTTTGTGTCATTGGTTGAACATTTAGGTCATTTTCGTCCTCCCTAGGCTTATTCTAATCCAATTAGGGTTTTTAACCAATCTTGTGCATCCAATATGTGATTTTGTCTCATTTTGTGTCTTTGGTTGAACATTTAGGTCATTTTCGTCCTCCCTTGGCTTATTCTAATCCAATTAGGGTTTTTAACCAATCTTGTGCATCCAATATGTGATTTTGTGTCATTGGTTGAACATTTAGGTCATTTTCGTCCTCCATAGGCTTATTCTAATCCAATTAGGGTTTTTAACCAATCTTGTGCATCCAATATGTGATTTTGTGCCATTTTGTGTCATTGGTTGAACATTTAGGTCATTTTCGTCCTCCCTAGGCTTATTCTAATCCATTTAGGGTTTTTAACCAATCTTGTGCATCCAATATGTGATTTTGTGTCATTTTGTGTCATTGGTTGAACGTTTAGGTCATTTTCGTCCTCCCTAGGCTTATTCTAATCCAATTAGGGTTTTTAACCAATCTTGTGCATCCAACATGTGATTTTGTGTCATTTTGTGTCATTGGTTGAACATTTAGGTCATTTTCGTCCTCCCTAGGCTTATTCTAATCCAATTAGGGTTTTTAACCAATCTTGTGCAACCAATATGTGATTTTGTGTCATTGGTTGAACATTTAGGTCATATTCGTCCTCCCTAGGCTTATTCTAATCCAATTAGGGTTTTTAACCAATCTTTTGCATCCAATATGTGATTTTGTGTCATTTTGTGTCATTGGTTGAACATTTAGGTCATTTTCGTCCTCCCTAGGCTTATTCTAATCCAATTAAGGTTTTTAACCAATCTTGTGCATCCAATATGTGATTTTGTGTCATTTTGTGTCATTGGTTGAACTTTTAGGTCATTTTCGTCCTCCCTAGGCTTATTCTAATCCAATTAGGGTTTTTAACCAATCTTGTGCATCCAATATGTGATTTTGTGTCATTTTGTGTCATTGGTTGAACGTTTAGGTCATTTTCGTCCGCCCTAGTCTTATTCTAATCCAATTAGGGTTTTTAACTAATCTTCTGCATCCAATATGTGATTTTGAGTCATTTTGTGTCATTGGTTGAACATTTAGGTCATTTTCGTCCACCCTAGGCTTATTCTAATCCAATTAGGGTTTTTAACCAATCTTGTGCATCCAATATGTGATTTTGTGTCATTTTGTGTCATTGGTTGAACGTTTAGGTCATTTTCGTCCTCCCTAGGCTTATTCTAATCCAATTAGGGTTTTTAACCAATCTTGTACATCCAATATGTGATTTTGTGTCATTTTGTGTCATTGGTTGAACATTTAGATCATTTTCGTCCTCCCTAGGCTTATTGTAATCCAATTTGGGTTTTTAACCAATCTAGTGCATCCAATATGTGATTTTGTGTCATTTTGTGTCATTGGTTGAACGTTTAGGTCATTTTCGTCCTCCCTAGGCTTATTCTAATCCAATTAGGGTTTTTAACCAATCTTGTGCATCCAATATGTGATTTTGTATCATTTTGTGTCATTGGTTGAACGTTTAGGTCATTTTCGTCCTCCCTAGGCTTATTCTACTCCAATTAGGGTTTTTAACCAATCTTGTGCATCCAGTATGTGATTTTGTGTCATTTTGTGTCATTGGTTGACTATTTAGGTCATTTTCGTCCTCCCTAGGCTTTTTCTAATCCAATTAGGGTTTTTAACCAATCTTGTGCATCCAATATGTGATTTTGTGTCATTTTGTGTCATTGGTTGAACATTTAGGTCATTTTCGTTCTCCCTAGGCTTATTCTAATCTAATTAGGGTTTTTAACCAATCTTGTGCATCCAATATGTGATTTTGTTTCATTGGTTGAACATTTAGGTCATTTTCGTCCTCCCTAGGCTTATTCTAATCCAATTAGTGTTTTTAACCAATCTTGTGCATCCAATATGTGATTTTGTGACATTTTGTGTCATTGGTTGAACATTTAGGTCATTTTCGTCCTCCCTAAGCTTATTCTAATCCAATTAGGGTTTTTAACCAATCTTGTGCATCGAATATGTGATTTTGTGTCATTGGTTTAACATTTAGGTCATTTTCGTCCTCCCTAGGCTTATTCTAATCCAATTAGGGTTTTTAACCAATCTTGTACATCCAATATGTGATTTTGTGTCATTTTGTGTCATTGGTTGAACATTTAGATCATTTTCGTCCTCCCTAGGCTTATTGTAATCCAATTTGGGTTTTTAACCAATCTAGTGCATCCAATATGTGATTTTGTGTCATTGGTTGAACGTTTAGGTCATTTTCGTCCGCCCTAGTCTTATTCTAATCCAATTAGGGTTTTTAACTAATCTTCTGCATCCAATATGTGATTTTGAGTCATTTTGTGTCATTGGTTGAAAATTTAGGTCATTTTCGTCCACCCTAGGCTTATTCTAATCCAATTAGGGTTTTTAACCAATCTTGTGCATCCAATATGTGATTTTGTGTCATTGGTTTAACATTTAGGTCATTTTCGTCCTCCCTAGGCTTATTCTAATCCAATTAGGGTTTTTAACCAATCTTGTACATCCAATATGTGATTTTGTGTCATTTTGTGTAATTGGTTGAACATTTAGATCATTTTCGTCCTCCCTAGGCTTATTGTAATCCAATTTGGGTTTTTAACCAATCTAGTGCATCCAATATGTGATTTTGTGTCATTGGTTGAACGTTTAGGTCATTTTCGTCCTCCCTAGGCTTATTCTAATCCAATTAGGGTTTTTAACCAATCTTGTGCATCCAATATGTGATTTTGTGTTATTTTGTGTCATTGGTTGAACATTTAGGTCAATTTCGTCCTCCCTAGGCTTATTCTAATCCAATTAGGGTTTTTAACCAATCTTGTGCATCCAATATGTGATTTTGTCTCATTTTGTGTCATTGGTTGAACGTTTAGGTCATTTTCGTCCGCCCTAGTCTTATTCTAATCCAATTAGGGTTTTTAACTAATCTTCTGCATCCAATATGTGATTTTGAGTCATTTTGTGTCATTGGTTGAACATTTAGGTCATTTTCGTCCACCCTAGGCTTATTCTAATCCAATTAGGGTTTTTAACCAATCTTGTGCATACAATATGTGATTTTGTGTCATTTTGTGTCATTGGTTGAACGTTTAGGTCATTTTCGTCCTCCCTAGGCTTATTCTAATCCAATTAGGGTTTTTAACCAATCTTGTGCATCCAACATGTGATTTTGTGTCATTTTGTGTCATTGGTTGAACATTTAGGTCATTTTCGTCCTCCCTAGGCTTATTCTAATCCAATTAGGGTTTTTAACCAATCTTGTGCAACCAATATGTGATTTTGTGTCATTAGTTGAACATTTAGGTCATTTTCGTCCTCCCTAGGCTTATTCTAATCCAATTAGGGTTTTTAACCAATCTTGTGCATCCAATATGTGATTTTGTGTCATTTTGTGTCATTGGTTGAACGTTTAGGTCATTTTCGTCCGCCCTAGTCTTATTCTAATCCAATTAGGGTTTTTAACTAATCTTCTGCATCCAATATGTGATTTTGAGTCATTTTGTGTCATTGGTTGAACATTTAGGTCATTTTCGTCCACCCTAGGCTTATTCTAATCCAATTAGGGTTTTTAACCAATCTTGTGCATCCAATATGTGATTTTGTGTCATTTTGTGTCATTGGTTGAACGTTTAGGTCATTTTCGTCCTCCCTAGGCTTATTCTAATCCAATTAGGGTTTTTAACCAATCTTGTACATCCAATATGTGATTTTGTGTCATTTTGTGTCATTGGTTGAACATTTAGGTCATTTTCGTCCTCCCTAGGCTTATTCTAATCCAATTATGGTTTTTAACCAATCTTGTGCATCCAATATGTGATTTTGTGTAATTTTGTGTCATTGGTTGAACATTTAGGTCATTTTCGTCCTCCCTAGGCTTATTCTAATCCAATTAGGGTTTTTAACCAATCTTGTGCATCCAATATGTGATTTTGTGTTATTTTGTGTCATTGGTTGAACATTTAGGTCAATTTCGTCCTCCCTAGGCTTATTCTAATCCAATTAGGGTTTTTAACCAATCTTTTGCATCCAATATGTGATTTTGGGTCATTTTGTGTCATTGGTTGAACATTTAGGTCATTTTCGTCCTCCCTAGGCTTATTCTAATCCAATTAGGGTTTTTAACCAATCTTGTGCATCCAATATGTGATTTTGTCTCATTTTGTGTCATTGGTTGAACATTTTGGTCATTTTCTTCCTCCCTTTGCTTATTCTAATCCAATTAGGGTTTTTAAGCAATCTTGTGCATCCAATATGTGATTTTGTGTCATTTTGTGTCATTGGTTGAACATTTAGGTCATTTTCGTCCTCCCTAGGCTTATTCTAATCCAATTAGGGTTTTTAACCAATCTTGTGCATCCAATATGTGATTTTGTGTCATTTGTAATCCAATTAGGTCATTTTCGTCCTCGCTAAACTTATTCTAATCCAATTAGGGTTTTTAACCAATCGTGTGCATCCAATATGTGATTTTGTGTCATTGGTTGAACATTTAGGTCATTTTGGTCGTCCCTATGCTTATTCTAATCCAATTAGGGTTTTTAACCAATCTTGTGCATCCAATATGTGATTTTGTGTCATTGGTTGCACATTTAGGTCATTTTCGTCCTCCCTAGGCTTATTGTAATCCAATTAGAGTTTTTAACCAATCTTGTGCATCCAATATGTGATTTTGTGTCATTGGTTGAACATTTAGGTCAATTTCGTCCTCCCTAGGCTTATTCTAATCCAATTAGGGTTTTTAACCAATCTTGTGCATCCAATATGTGATTTTGTGTCATTGGTTGAACATTTAGGTCATTTTCGTCCTCCCTAGGCTTATTGTAATCCTATTAGGGTTTTTAACCAATCTAGTGCATCCAATATGTGATTTTGTGTCATTTTGTGTCATTGGTTGAACGTTTAGGTCATTTTCGTCCTCCCTAGGCTTATTCTAATCCAATTAGGGTTTTTAACCAATCTTGTGCATCCAATATGTGATTTTGTGCTATTTTGTGTCATTGGTTGAACATTATTTCATTTTCGTCCTCCCTAAGCTTATTCTAATCCAATTAGGGTTTTTAACCAATCTTGTGTATCCAATATGTGATTTTGTGTCATTGGTTTAACATTTAGGTCATTTTCGTCCTCCCTAGGCTTATTCTAATCCAATTAGGGTTTTTAACCAATCTTGTACATCCAATATGTGATTTTGTGTCATTTTGTGTCATTGGTTGAACATTTAGATCATTTTCGTCCTCCCTAGGCTTATTGTAATCCAATTAGGGTTTTTAACCAATCTAGTGCATCCAATATGTGATTTTGTGTCATTTTGTGTCATTGGTTGAACGTTTAGGTCATTTTCGTCCTCCCTAGGCTTATTCTAATCCAATTAGGGTTTTTAACCAATCTTGTGCATCCAACATATGATTTTGTGTCATTTTGTGTCATTGGTTGAACATTTAGGTCATTTTCGTCCTCCCTAGGCTTATTCTAATCAATTTAGGGTTTTTAACCAATCTTGTGCATCAAATATGTGATTTTGTGCTATTTTGTGTCATTGGTTGAACATTATTTCATTTTCGTCCTCCCTAAGCTTATTCTAATCCAATTAGGGTTTTTAACCAATCTTGTGCATCCAATATGTGATTTTGTGTCATTTTGTGTCATTGGTTGAACATTTAGGTCATTTTCGTCCTCCCTAGGCTTATTGTAATCCAATTAGGGTTTTTAACCAATCATGTGCATCCAATATGTGATTTTGTGTCATTTTGTGTCATTGGCTGAACATTTAGGTCATTTTCGTCCTCCCTATGCTTATTCTAATCCAATTAGGGTTTTTAGCCAATCTTGTGCATCCAATATGTGATTTTGTGTCATTGGTTGAACATTTAGGTCATTTTTACCTCCCTAGGCTTATTCTCATCCAATTAGGGTTTTTAACCAATCTTGTGCATCCAATCTGTGATTTTGTGTCATTGGTTTAACAGTTAGGTCATTTTCGTCCTCCCTAGGCTTATTCTAATCCAATTTAGATTTTTAACCAATCTTGTGCATCCAATATGTGATTTTGTGTCATTTTGTGTCAATGGTTGAACGTTTAGGTCATTTTCGTCCCCCCTAGGCTTATTCTAATCCAATTAGGGTTTTTAACCAATATTGTGCATCCAATATGTGATTTTGTGTCATTGGTTGAACATTTAGGTCATTTTCGTCCTCCCTAGGCTTATTGTAATCCAATAAGGGTTTTTAACCAATCTAGTGCATCCAGTATGTGATTTTGTGTCATTGGTTGAACGTTTAGGTCATTTTCGTCCTCCCTAGGCTTATTGTAATCCAATTAGGGTTTTTAACCAATCTTGTGCATCCAATATGTGATTTTGTGTCATTTTGTGTCATTGGTTGAACATTTAGGTCATTTTCGTCCTCCCTATGCTTATTCTAATCCAATTAGGGTTTTTAGCCAATCTTGTGCATCCAATATGTGATTTTGTGTCATTGGTTGAACATTTAGGTCATTTTTGCCTCCCTAGGCTTATTCTCATCCAATTAGGGTTTTTAACCAATCTTGTGCATCCAATCTGTGATTTGGTGTCATTGGTTTAACATTTAGGTCATTTTCGTCCTCCCTAGGCTTATTCTAATCCAATTAGGATTTTTAACCAATCTTGTGCATCCAATCTTGGATTTGGTGTCATTTTGTGTCATTGGTTGAAATTTTAGGTCATTTTCGTCCTCCCTATGCTTATTCTAATCCAATTAGGGTTTTTACCCAATCTTGTGCATCCAATATGTGATTTTGTGTCATTTTGTATCATTGGTTGAACATTTAGGTCATTTTCGTCCTCCCTAGGCTTATTCTAATCCAATTAGGGTTTTTAACCAATCTTGTGCATCCAATATGTGATTTTGTGTAATTTTGTGTCATTGGTTGAACATTTAGGTCATTTTCTTCCTCCCTAGGCTTATTCTAATCCAATTAGGGTTTTTAACCAATCTTGTGCATCCAATATGTCATTTTGTGTCATTGGTTGAAGATTTAGGTCATTTTCGTCCTCCCTAGGCTTATTCTAATCCAATTAGGGTTTTTAACCAATCTTGTGCATCCAATATGTGATTTTGTGTCATTGGTTGAACATTTAGGTCATTTTCGTCCTCCCTAGGCTTATTCTAATCCAATTAGTGTTTTTAACCAATCTTTTGCATCCAATATGTGATTTTGTGTCATAGGTTGAACATTTAGGTCATTTTCGTCCTCCCTAGGCTTATTCTAATCCAATTAGTGTTTTTAACCAATCTTGTTAATCCAATATGTGATTTTGTGTCATTTTGTGTCATTGGTTGAACATTTAGGTTATTTTCGTCCTCCCTAGGCTTATTCTAATCCAATTAGGGTTTTTAACCAATCTTGTGCATCCAATATGTGATTTTGTGTCATTGGTTGAACATTTAGGTCATTTTCGTCCTTCCTAGGCTTATTCTAATCCAATTAGGGTTTTTAACCAATCTTGTGCATCCAATATGTGATTTTGTGTCATTGGTTGAACATTTAGGTCATTTTCCTCCTCCCTAGGCTTATTCTAATCCAATTAGGGTTTTTAACCAATCTTGTGCATCCAATATGTGATTTTGTGTCATCTTGTGTCATTGGTTGAACATTATGTCATTTTCGTCCTCCATAGGCTTATTCTAATCCAATTAGGGTTTTTAACCAATCTTGTGCATCCAATAGGTGATTTTGTGTCATTTTGTGTCATTGGTTGAACATTTAGTTCATTTTCGTCCTCCCTAGGCTTATTCTAATCCAATTAGGGTTTTTAACCAATCTTGTGCAACCAATATGTGATTTTGTGTATTTGGTTGAACGTTTAGGTCATTTTCGTCCTCCCTAGGCTTATTCTCATCCAATTAGGGTTTTTAACCAATCTTGTGCATCCAATATGTGATTTTGTGTCATTTTGTGTCATTGGTTGAACATTTAGGTCATTTTCGTCCTCCCTAGGCTTATTGTAATCCAATTAGGGTTTTTAACCAATCTTGTGCATCAAATATGTGATTTTGTGTCATTTTGTGTCATTGGTTGAACGTTTAGGTAATTTTGGTCCTCCCTAGGCTTATTCTAATCCAATTAGGGTTTTTAACCAATCTTGTGCATCCAATATGTGATTTTGTGTCATTTTGTGTCATTGGTTGAACATTTAGGTCATTTTCGTCCTCCCTAGGCTTATTCTAATCCAATTAGGGTTTTTAACCAATCTTGTGCATCCAATATGTGATTTTATGTTATTTTGTGTCATTGGTTGAACATTTAGGTCATTTTCGTCTTCCCTAGGCTTATTCTAATCCAATTAGGGTTTTTAACCAATCTTGTGCATCCAATATGTGATTTTGTGTCATTTTGTGTCATTGGTTGAACATTTAGGTCAATTTCGTCCTCCCTAGGCTTATTCTAATCCAATTAGGGTTTTTAACCAATCTTTTGCATCCAATATGTGATTTTGTGTCATTTTGTGTCATTGGTTGAACATTTAGGTCATTTTCGTCCTCCCTAGGCTTATTCTAATCCAATTAGGATTTTTAACCAATCTTGTGCATCCAATATGTGATTTTGTGTCATTGGTTGAACATTTAGGTCAATTTCGTCCTCCCTAGGCTTATTCTAATCCAATTAGGGTTTTTAACCAATCTTGTGCATCCAATATGTGATTTTGTGTCATTGGTTGAACATTTAGGTCATTTTCGTCCTCCCTAGGCTTATTGTAATCCTATTAGGGTTTTTAACCAATCTAGTGCATCCAATATGTGATTTTGTGTCATTTTGTGTCATTGGTTGAACGTTTAGGTCATTTTCGTCCTCCCTAGGCTTATTCTAATCCAATTAGGGTTTTTAACCAATCTTGTGCATCCAATATGTGATTTTGTGCTATTTTGTGTCATTGGTTGAACATTATTTCATTTTCGTCCTCCCTAAGCTTATTCTAATCCAATTAGGGTTTTTAACCAATCTTGTGTATCCAATATGTGATTTTGTGTCATTGGTTTAACATTTAGGTCATTTTCGTCCTCCCTAGGCTTATTCTAATCCAATTAGGGTTTTTAACCAATCTTGTACATCCAATATGTGATTTTGTGTCATTTTGTGTCATTGGTTGAACATTTAGATCATTTTCGTCCTCCCTAGGCTTATTGTAATCCAATTAGGGTTTTTAACCAATCTAGTGCATCCAATATGTGATTTTGTGTCATTTTGTGTCATTGGTTGAACGTTTAGGTCATTTTCGTCCTCCCTAGGCTTATTCTAATCCAATTAGGGTTTTTAACCAATCTTGTGCATCCAACATATGATTTTGTGTCATTTTGTGTCATTGGTTGAACATTTAGGTCATTTTCGTCCTCCCTAGGCTTATTCTAATCAATTTAGGGTTTTTAACCAATCTTGTGCATCAAATATGTGATTTTGTGCTATTTTGTGTCATTGGTTGAACATTATTTCATTTTCGTCCTCCCTAAGCTTATTCTAATCCAATTAGGGTTTTTAACCAATCTTGTGCATCCAATATGTGATTTTGTGTCATTTTGTGTCATTGGTTGAACATTTAGGTCATTTTCGTCTTCCCTAGGCTTATTCTAATCCAATTAGGGTTTTTAAACAATCTTGTGAATCCAATATGTGATTTTGTGCTATTTTGTGTCATTGGTTGAACATTATTTCATTTTCGTCCTCCCTAAGCTTATTCTAATCCAATTAGGGTTTTTAACCAATCTTGTGCATCCAATATGTGATTTTGTGTCATTGGTTTAACATTTAGGTCATTTTCGTCCTCCCTAGGCTTATTCTAATCCAATTAGGGTTTTTAACCAATCTTGTGCATCCATTATGTGATTTTGTGTCATTTTGTGTCATTGGTTGAACTTTTAGGTCATTTTCGTCCTACCTAGGCTTATTCTAATCCAATTAGGGTTTTTAACCAATCTTGTGCATCCAATATGTGATTTTGTGTCATTTTGTGTTATTCGTTGAACATTTAGGTCATTTTCGTCCTCCCTATGCTTATTCGAATCCAATTAGGGTTTTTAATCAATCTTGTGCATCCAATATGTGATTTTGTGCTATTTTGTGTCATTGGTTGAACATTATTTCATTTTCGTCCTCCCTAAGCTTATTCTAATCCAATTAGGGTTTTTAACCAATCTTGTGCATCCAATATGTGATTTTGTGTCATTGGTTTAACATTTAGGTCATTTTCGTCCTCCCTAGGCTTATTCTAATCCAATTAGGGTTTTTAACCAATCTTGTACATCCAATATGTGATTTTGTGTCATTTTGTGTCATTGGTTGAACATTTAGATCATTTTCGTCCTCCTTAGGCTTATTGTAATCTAATTTGGGTTTTTAACCAATCTAGTGCATCCAATATGTGATTTTGTGTCATTGGTTGAACGTTTAGGTCATTTTCGTCCGCCCTAGTCTTATTCTAATCCAATTAGGGTTTTTAACTAATCTTCTGCATCCAATATGTGATTTTGAGTCATTTTGTGTCATTGGTTGAAAAATTAGGTCATTTTCGTCCACCCTAGGCTTATTCTAATCCAATTAGGGTTTTTAACCAATCTTGTGCATCCAATATGTGATTTTGTGTCATTTTGTGTCATTGGTTGAACATTTAGGTCATTTTCGTCCTCCCTATGCTTATTCTAATCCAATTAGGGTTTTTAGCCAATCTTGTGCATCCAATATGTGATTTTGTGTCATTGGTTGAACATTTAGGTCATTTTTGCCTCCCTAGGCTTATTCTCATCCAATTAGGGTTTTTAACCAATCTTGTGCATCCAATCTGTGATTTGGTGTCATTGGTTTAACATTTAGGTCATTTTCGTCCTCCCTAGGCTTATTCTAATCCAATTAGGATTTTTAACCAATCTTGTGCATCCAATCTAGGATTTGGTGTCATTTTGTGTCATTGGTTGAAATTTTAGGTCATTTTCGTCCTCCCTATGCTTATTCTAATCCAATTAGGGTTTTTACCCAATCTTGTGCATCCAATATGTGATTTTGTGTCATTTTGTATCATTGGTTGAACATTTAGGTCATTTTCGTCCTCCCTAGGCTTATTCTAATCCAATTAGGGTTTTAAACCAATCTTGTGCATCCAATATGTGATTTTGTGTCATTGGTTTAACATTTAGGTCATTTTCGTCCTCCCTAGGCTTATTCTAATCCAATTAGGGTTTTTAACCAATCTTGTACATCCAATATGTGATTTTGTGTCATTTTGTGTCATTGGTTGAACATTTAGATCATTTTCGTCCTCCCTAGGCTTATTGTAATCCAATTTGGGTTTTTAACCAATCTAGT
>JBBPBQ010000008.1:19051148-19125653 GCA_037974755.1 Cicer yamashitae | reverse complement strand
GTGCATCCAATATGTGATTTTGTGTCATTTTGTGTTATTCGTTGAACATTTAGGTCATTTTCGTCCTCCCTATGCTTATTCGAATCCAATTAGGGTTTTTAATCAATCTTGTGCATCCAATATGTGATTTTGTGCTATTTTGTGTCATTGGTTGAACATTATTTCATTTTCGTCCTCCCTAAGCTTATTCTAATCCAATTAGCGTTTTTAACCAATCTTGTGCATCCAATATGTGATTTTGTGTCATTGGTTTAACATTTAGGTCATTTTCGTCCTCCCTAGGCTTATTCTAATCCAATTAGGGTTTTTAACCAATCTTGTACATCCAATATGTGATTTTGTGTCATTTTGTGTCATTGGTTGAACATTTAGATCATCTTCGTCCTCCCTAGGCTTATTGTAATCCAATTTGGGTTTTTAACCAATCTAGTGCATCCAATATGTGATTTTGTGTCATTGGTTGAACGTTTAGGTCATTTTCGTCCGCCCTAGTCTTATTCTAATCCAATTAGGGTTTTTAACTAATCTTCTGCATCCAATATGTGATTTTGAGTCATTTTGTTTCATTGGTTGAAAATTTAGGTCATTTTCGTCCACCCTAGGCTTATTCTAATCCAATTAGGGTTTTTAACCAATCTTGTGCATCCAATATGTGATTTTGTGTCATTTTTGTGTCATTGGTTGAACGTTTAGGTCATTTTCGTCCTCCCTAGGCTTATTCTAATCCAATTAGGGTTTTTAACCAATCTTGTGCATCCAACATGTGATTTTGTGTCATTTTGTGTCATTGGTTGAACATTTAGGTCATTTTCGTCCTCCCTAGGCTTATTCTAATCAATTTAGGGTTTTTAACCAATCTTGTGCATCAAATATGTGATTTTGTACTATTTTGTGTCATTGGTTGAACATTATTTCATTTTCGTCCTCCCTAAGCTTATTCTAATCCAATTAGGGTTTTTAACCAATCTTGTGCATCCAATATGTGATTTTGTGTCATTGGTTTAACATTTAGGTCATTTTCGTCCTCCCTAGGCTTATTCTAATCCAATTAGGGTTTTTAACCAATCTTGTGCATCCATTATGTGATTTTGTGTCATTTTGTGTCATTGGTTGAACTTTTAGGTCATTTTCGTCCTACCTAGGCTTATTCTAATCCAATTAGGGTTTTTAACCAATCTTGTGCATCCAATATGTGATTTTGTGTCATTTTGTGTTATTCGTTGAACATTTAGGTCATTTTCGTCCTCCCTATGCTTATTCGAATCCAATTAGGGTTTTTAATCAATCTTGTGCATCCAATATGTGATTTTGTGCTATTTTGTGTCATTGGTTGAACATTATTTCATTTTCGTCCTCCCTAAGCTTATTCTAATCCAATTAGGGTTTTTAACCAATCTTGTGCATCCAATATGTGATTTTGTGTCATTGGTTTAACATTTAGGTCATATTCGTCCTCCCTAGGCTTATTCTAATCCAATTAGGGTTTTTAACCAATCTTGTGTATCCATTATGTGATTTTGTGTCATTTTGTGTCATTGGTTGAACGTTTAGGTCATTTTCGTCCTCCCTAGGCTTATTCTAATCCAATTAGGGTTTTTAACAAATCTTGTGCATCCAATATGTGATTTTGTGTCATTTTGTGTTATTCGTTGAACATTTAGGTCATTTTCGTCCTCCCTATGCTTATTCGAATCCAATTAGGGTTTTTAATCAATCTTGTGCATCCAATATGTGATTTCGTGCTATTTTGTGTCATTGGTTGAACATTATTTCATTTTCGTCCTCCCTAAGCTTATTCTAATCCAATTAGGGTTTTTAACCAATCTTGTGCATCGAATATGTGATTTTGTGTCATTGGTTTAACATTTAGGTCATTTTCGTCCTCCCTAGGCTTATTCTAATCCAATTAGGGTTTTTAACCAATCTTGTACATCCAATATGTGATTTTGTGTCATTTTGTGTCATTGGTTGAACATTTAGATCATTTTCGTCCTCCCTAGGCTTATTGTAATCCAATTTGGGTTTTTAACCAATCTAGTGCATCCAATATGTGATTTTGTGTCATTGGTTGAACGTTTAGGTCATTTTCGTCCGCCCTAGTCTTATTCTAATCCAATTAGGGTTTTTCACTAATCTTCTGCATCCAATATGTGATTTTGAGTCATTTTGTGTCATTGGTTGAACATTTAGGTCATTTTCGTCCACCCTAGGCTTATTCTAATCCAATTAGGGTTTTTAACCAATCTTGTGCATCCAATATGTGATTTTGTGTCATTTTGTGTCATTGGTTGAACGTTTAGGTCATTTTCGTCCTCCCTAGGCTTATTCTAATCCAATTAGGGTTTTCAACCAATCTTGTGCATCCAATATGTGATTTTGAGTTATTTTGTGTCATTGGTTGAACATTTAGGTCATTTTCGTCCTCCCCAGGCTTATTCTAATCCAATTAGGGTTTTTAACCAATCTTGTGCATCCAATATGTGATTTTGTGCTATTTTGTGTCATTGGTTGAACATTATTTCATTTTCGTCCTCCCTAAGCTTATTCTAATCCAATTAGGGTTTTTAACCAATCTTGTGCATCCAATATGTGATTTTGTGTCATTTTGTGTCATTTGTTGAACGTTTAGGTCATTTTCTTCGTCCCTATACTTATTCTAATCCAATTAGGGTTTTTAACCAATCTTGTGCATCCAATATGTGATTTTGTGTCATTTTGTGTCATTGGTTGAACGTTTAGGTCATTTTCGTCCTCCCTAGGCTTATTCTAATCCAATTAGGGTTTTCAACCAATCTTGTGCATCCAATATGTGATTTTGAGTTATTTTGTGTCATTGGTTGAACATTTAGGTCATTTTCGTCCTCCCTAGGCTTATTCTAATCCAATTAGGGTTTTTAACCTATCTTGTGCATCCAATATGTGATTTTGTGCTATTTTGTGTCATTGGTTGAACATTATTTCATTTTCGTCCTCCCTAAGCTTATTCTAATCCAATTAGGGTTTTTAACCAATCTTGTGCATCCAATATGTGATTTTGTGTCATTTTGTGTCATTGGTTGAACATTTAGATCATTTTCGTCCTCCCTAGGCTTATTGTAATCCAATTAGGGTTTTTAACCAATCTAGTGCATCCAATATGTGATTTTGTGTCATTTTGTGTCATTGGTTGAACGTTTAGGTTATTTTCGTCCTCCCTAGGCTTATTTTAATCCAATTAGGGTTTTTAACCAATCTTGTACATCCAATATTTGATTTTGTGTCATTTTGTGTCATTGGTTGAACATTTAGATCATTTTCGTCCTCCCTAGGCTTATTGTAATCCAATTTGGGTTTTTAACCAATCTAGTGCATCCAATATGTGATTTTGTGTCATTTTGTGTCATTGGTTGAACGTTTAGGTCATTTTCGTCCTCCCTAGGCTTATTCTAATCCAATTAGGGTTTTTAACCAATCTTGTGCATCCAATATGTGATTTTGTGCTATTTTGTGTCATTGGTTGAACATTATTTCATTTTCGTCCTCCGTAAGCTTATTCTAATCCAATTAGGGTTTTTAACCAATCTTGTGCATCCAATATGTGATTTTGTGTCATTTTGTGTCATTGGTTGAACGTTTAGGTCATTTTCGTCCTCCCTAGGCTTATTCTAATCCAATTAGGGTTTTTAACCAATCTTGTACATCCAATATGTGATTTTGTGTCATTTTGTGTCATTGGTTGAACATTTAGATCATTTTCGTCCTCCCTAGGCTTATTGTAATCCAATTAGGGTTTTTAACCAATCTAGTGCATCCAATATGTGATTTTGTGTCATTTTGTGTCATTGGTTGAACGTTTAGGTCATTTTCGTCCTCCCTATGCTTATTCTAATCCAATTAGGGTTTTTAACCAATCTTGTGCATCCAATATGTGATTTTGTGTCATTTTGTGTCATTGGTTGAACATTTAGGTCATTTTCGTCCTCCCTAGGCATATTCTAATCCAATTAGGGATTTTAACCAATCTTGTGCATCCAATATGTGATTTTATGTCATTGGTTGAACATTTAGGTCATTTTCGTCCTCCCAAGGCTTATTCTAATCCAATTAGGGTTTTTAACCAATCTTGTGCATCCAATATGTGATTTTGTGTCATTGGTTGAACATTTAGGTCATTTTCGTCCTCCCTAGGCTTATTGTAATCCAATTAGGGTTTTTAACCAATCTAATGCATCCAATATGTGATTTTGTGTCATTTTGTGTCATTGGTTGAACGTTTAGGTCATTTTCGTCCTCCCTAGGCTTATTCTAATCCAATTAGGGTTTTTAACTAATCTTGTGCATCCAATATGTGATTTTGAGTCATTTGTTGAACATTTAGGTCATTTTCGTCCTCCCTAGGCTTATTCTAATCCAATTAGGGTTTTTAACCAATCTTGTGCATCCAATATGTGATTTTGTGTCATTGGTTGAACATTTAGGTCATTTTCGTCCTCCCTAGGGTTATTCTTAACCAATTAGGGTTTTTAACCAATCTTGTGCATCCAATATGTGATTTTGTGTCATTTTGTATCATTGGTTGAACATTTAGGTCAATTTCGTCCTCCCTAGGCTTATTCTAATCCAATTAGGGTTTTTAACCAATCTTGTGCATCCAATATGTGATTTTGTGTCATTTTGTGTCATTGGTTGAACATTTAGGTCATTTTCGTCCTCCCTAGGCTTATTCTAATCGAATTAGGGTTTTTAACAACAATCTTGTGCATCCAATATGTGATTTTGTGTCATATTGGGTCATTGGTTGAACATTTAGGTCATTTTCGTCCTCCCTAGGCTTATTCTAATCCAATTAGGGTTTTTAACCAATCTTGTGCATCCAATATGTGATTTTGTGTCATTTTGTGTCATTGGTTGAACATTTAGGTCATTTTTGTCCTCCCTAGGCTTATTCTAATCCAATTAGGGTTTTTAAGCAATCTTTTGCATCCAATATGTGATTTTGTGTCATTTTGTATCATTGGTTGAACATTTAGGTCATTTTCGTCCTCCTTGGGCTTATTCTAATCCAATTAGGGTTTTTAACCAATCTTGTGCATCGAATATGTGATTTTGTGTCCTTTTGTGTCATTGGTTGAACATTTAGGTCATTTTCGTCCTCCCTAGGCTTATTCTAATCCAATTAAGGTTTTTAACCAATCTTGTGCATCCAATATGTGATTTTGTGTCATTTTGTGTCATTGGTTGAACATTTAGGTCATTTTCGTCCTCCCTAGGCTTATTCTAATCCAATTAGGGTTTTTAACCAATCTTGTGCATCCAATATGTGATTTTGTGTCATTGATTGAACATTTAGGTCTTTTTCGTCCTCCCTATGCTTATTCTAATCCAGTTAGGGTTTTTAACCAATCTTGTGCATCCAATATGTGATTTTGTGTCATTTTGTGTCATTGGTTGAACATTTAGGTCATTTTCGTCCTCCCTAGGCTTATTCTAATCCAATTAGGGTTTTTAACCAATCTTTGCATCCAATATGTGATTTTGTGTCATTTTGTGTCATTGGTTGAACATTTAGGTCATTTTCGTCCTCCCTAGGCTTATTCTAATCCAATTAGTGTTTTTAACAAATCTTGTGCATCCAATATGTGATTGTGTCATTGGTTGAACATTTAGGTCATTTTCGTCCTCCCTAGGCTTATTCTAAACCAATTAGGGTTTTTAACCAATCTTGTGCATCCAATATGTGATTTTGTGTCATTTTGTGTCATTGGTTGAACATTTAGGTCATTTTCGTCCTCCCTAGGCTTATTCTAATCGAATTAGGGTTTTTAACCAATCTTGTGCATCCAATATGTGATTTTGTGCTATTTTGTGTCATTGGTTGAACATTTAGCTCATTTTCGTCCTCCCGAAGCTTATTCTAATCCAATTAGGGGTTTTAACCCATCTTGTGCATCCAATATGTGATTTTGTGTCATTTTGTGTCATTGGTTGAACGTTTAGGTCATTTTCGTCCTCCCTAGGCTTATTCTAATCCAATTAGGGTTTTTAACCAATCTTTTGCATCCAATCTGTGGTTTTGTGTCATTGGTTTAACATTTAGGTCATTTTCATCCTCCCTAGGATTATTCTAATCCAATTAGGATTTTTAACCAATCTTGTGCATCCAATATGTGATTTTGTGTCATTTTGTGTCATTGGTTGAACGTTTAGGTCATTTTCGTTCTCCCTAGGCTTATTCTAATCCAATTAGGGTTTTTAACCTATCTTGTTAATCCAATATGTGATTTTGTGTCATTGGTTGAACATTTAGGTCATTTTCGTCCTCCCTAGGCTTATTCTAATCCAATTAGGGTTTTTAACCAATCTTGTGCATCCAATATGTGATTTTGTGTCATTGGTTGAACATTTAGGTCATTTTCGTCCTCCCTAGGCTTATTCTAATCCAATTAGGGTTTTTAACCAATCTTGTGCATCCAATATGTGAATTTGTGTCATTTTGTGTCATTGGTTGAACATTTAGGTCATTTTCGTCCTCCGAAGGCTTATTCTCATCCAATTAGGGTTTTTAAACAATTTTGTGCATCCAATATGTGATTTTGTGTCATTGGTTGAACATTTAGGTCATTTTCGTCCTCTCTAGGGTTTTTCTATTCCATTTAGGGTTTTTAACCAATCTTGTGCATCCAATATGTGATTTTGTGTCATTGGTTGAACATTTAGGTCATTTTCGTCCTCCCTAGGCTTATTCTAATCCAATTAGGGTTTTTAACCAATCTTGTGCATCCAATATGTGATTTTGTGTCATTGGTTGAACATTTAGGTCATTTTCGTCCTCCCTAGGCTTATTCTAATCCAATTAGGGTTTTTAACCAATCTTGTGCATCCAATATGTGATTTTGTCTCATTGCTTGAACATTTAGATCATTTTCGTCCTCCCTAGGCTTATTCTAATCCAATTAGGGTTTTTAACCAATCTTGTGCATCCAATATGTGATTTTGTGCATTTTGTGTCATTGGTTGAACATTTAGGTCATTTTGGTCCTCCCTAGGCTTATTCTAATCCAATTAGATTTTTAACCAATCTTGTGCATCCAATATGTGATTTTGTGTCATTGGTTGAACATTTAGGTCATTTTCGTCCTCCCTAGGCTTATTCTAATCCAATTAGGGTTTTTAACCAATCTTGTGCATCCAATATGTGATTTTGTGTCATTTTGTGTCATTGGTTGAACATTTAGGTCATTTTCGTCCTCCCTAGACTTATTCTAATCCAATTATGGTTTTTAACCAATCATGTGCATCCAATATGTGATTTTGTGTCATTTTGTGTTATTGGTTGATCATTTAGGTCATTTTCGTCCTCCCTAGGCTTATTCTAATCCAATTAGGGTTTTTAACCAATCTTGTGCATCCAATATGTGATTTTGTGTCATTGGTTGAACTTTTAGGTCAATTTCGTCCTCCCTAGGCTTATTCTAATCCAATTAGGGTTTTTAACCAATCTTGTGCATCCAATATGTGATTTTGTGTCATTGGTTGAACATTTAGGTCATTTTCGTCCTCCCTAGGCTTATTCTAATCCAATTAGGGTTTTTAACCAATCTTGTGCATCCAATATGTGATTTTGTGTCATTGGTTGAACATTTAGGTCATTTTCGTCCTCCCTAGGCTTATTCTAATCCAATTAGGGTTTTTAACCAATCTTGTGCATCCAATATGTGATTTTGTGCATTTTGTGTCATTGGTTGAACAGTTAGGTCATTTTGGTCCTCCCTAGGCTTATTCTAATCCAATTAGGGTTTTTAACCAATCTTGTGCATCCAATATGTGATTTTGTGTCATTGGTTGAACATTTAGGTCATTTTCGTCCTCCCTAGGCTTATTCTAATCCAATTAGGGTTTTTAAAAAATCTTGTGCATCAAATATGTGATTTTGTGTCATTGGTTGAACGTTTAGGTCATTTTGGTCCTCCTTAGGCTTATTCTAATCCAATTAGGGTTTTTAACCAATCTTGTGCATCCAATATGTGATTTTGTGTCATTTTGTGTCATTGGTTGAACATTTAGGTCATTTTCGTCCTCCCTAGGCTTATTCTAATCCAATTAGGGTTTTTAACCAATCTTGTGCATCAAATATGTGATTTTGTGTCATTTTGTGTCATTGGTTGAACGTTTAGGTAATTTTGGTCCTCCCTAGGCTTATTCTAATCCAATTAGGGTTTTTAACCAATCTTGTGCATCCAATATGTGATTTTGTGTCATTTTGTGTCATTGGTTGAACATTTAGGTCATTTTCGTCCTCCCTAGGCTTATTCTAATCCAATTAGGGTTTTTAACCAATCTTGTGCATCCAATATGTGATTTTGTGTCATTTTGTGTCATTGGTTGAACATTTTGTTCATTTTCGTCCTCCCTAGGCTTATTCTAATCCAATTAGGGTTTTTAACCAATCTTGTGCATCCAATATGTGATTTTGTGTCATTGGTTGAACATTTAGGTCATTTTCGTCCTCCCTAGGCTTATTCTAATCCAATTAGGGTTTTTAACCAATCTTGTGCATCCAATATGTGATTTTCTGTCATTTTGTGTCATTGGTTGAACATTTATGTCATTTTCGTCCTCCCCAGGCTTACTCTAATCAAATTAGGGTTTTTAACCAATCTTGTGCATCCAATATGTGATTTTGTGTCATTGGTTGAACATTTAGGTCATTTTCGTCCTCCCTAGGCTTATTCTAATCCAATTAGGGTTTTTAACCAATCTTGTGCATCCAATATGTGATTTTGTGTCATTGGTTGAACATTTAGGTCATTTTTGTCCTCCCTAGGCTTATTCTAATCTAATTAGGGTTTTTAACCAATCTTGTGCATCCAATATGTGATTTTGTGTCATTGGTTGAACATTTAGGTCATTTTCGTCCTCCCTAGGCTTATTCTAATCCAATTAGGGTTTTTAACCAATCTTGTGCATCCAATATGTGAATTTGTGTCATTGGTTGAACATTGAGGTCATTTTGGTCCTCCCTAGGCTTATTCTAATCCAATTAGGGTTTTTAACCAATCTTGTGCATCCAATATGTGATTTTGTGTCATTGGTTGAACATTTAGGTCATTTTCGTCCTCCCTAGGCTTATTCTAATCCAATTAGGGTTTTTAACCAATCTTGTGCATCCAATATGTGATATTGTGTCATTGGTTGCACATTTAGGTCATTTTCGTCCTCCCTAGGCTTATTCTAATCCAATTAGGGTTTTTAACCAATCTTGTGCATCCATCCAATATGTGATTTTGTGTCATTTGGTGTCATTGATTGAACATTTAGGTCATTTTCGTCCTCCCTAGGCTTATTCTAATCCAATTAGGGTTTTTAACCAATCTTGTGCATCCAATATGTGATTTTGTGTCATTGGTTGAACATTTAGGTCATTTTCGTCCTCCCTAGGCTTATTCTAATCCAATTAGGGTTTTTAATCCATCGTGTGCATCCAATATGTGATTTTGTGTCATTTTGTGTCATACGTTGAACATTTAGGTCATTTTCGTCCTCCCTAGGCTTATTCTAATCCAATTAGGGTTTTTAACCAATCTTGTGCATCCAATATGTGATTTTGTGTCATTGGTTGAACATTTAGGTCATTTTCGTCCTCCCTAGGCTTATTCTAATTCAATTAGGGTTTTTAACCAATCTTTTGCATCCAATATGTGATTTTGTGTCATTGGTTGAACATTTAGGTCATTTTCGTCCTCCCTAGGTTTATTCTAATCCAATTAGGGTTTTTAACCAATCTTGTGCATCCAATATGTGATTTTGTGTCATTGGTTGAACATTTAGGTCATTTTGGTTCTCCCTCGGCTTATTCTAATCCAATTAGGGTTTTTAACCAATCTTGTGCATCCAATATGTGATTTTGTGTCATTGGTTGAACATTTAGGTCATTTTCGTCCTCCCTAGGCTTATTCTAATCCAATTAGGGTTTTTAACCAATCTTGTGCATCCAATATGTGATTTCGTGTCATTGGTTGAACATTTAGGTCATTTTCGTCCTCCCTATGCTTATTCTAATCCAATTAAGGTTTTTAACCAATCTTGTGCATCCAATATGTGATTTTGTGTCATTGGTTGAACATTTAGGTCATTTTCGTCCTCCCTAGGCTTATTCTAATCCAATTAGGGTTTTTAACCAATCTTGTGCATCCAATATGTGATTTCGTGTCATCTTGTGTCATTGGTTGAACATTAAAGTCATTTTCGTCCTCCCTAGGCTTATCCTAAGCAATTAGGGTTTTTAACCAATCTTGTGCATCCAATATGTGATTTTTTGTCATTGGTTGAACATTTAGGTCATTTTCGTCCTCCCTAGGCTTATTCTAATCCAATTAGGGTTTTTAACCAATCTTGTGCATCCAATATGTGATTTCGTGTCATTTTGTGTCATTGGTTGAACATTTAGGTCATTTTCGTCCTGCCTAGGCTTATTCTAATCCAATTAAGGTTTTTAACCAATCTTGTGCATCCAATATGTGATTTTGTGTCATTGGTTGAACATTTAGGTCATTTTCGTCCTCCCTAGGCTTATTCTAATCCAATTAGGGTTTTTAACCAATCTTGTGCATCCAATATGTGATTTTGTGTCATTTTGTGTCATGGGTTGAACATTTAGGTCATTTTCGTCCTCCCTAGGCTTATTCTAATCCAATTAGGGTTTTTAACCAATCTTGTGCATCCAATATGTGATTTTGTGTCATTGGTTGAACATTTAGGTCATTTTCGTCCTCCCTAGGCTTATTCTAATCCAATTAGGGTTTTTAACCAATCTTGTGCATCCAATATGTGATTTTGTGCTATTTTGTGTCATTGGTTGAACATTTAGCTCATTTCCGTCCTCCCGAAGCTTATTCTAATCCAATTAGGGGTTTTAACCCATCTTGTGCATCCAATATGTGATTTTGTGTCATTGGTTGAACGTTTAGGTCATTTTCGTCCTCCCTAGGCTTATTCTAATCCAATTAGGGTTTTTAACCAATCTTGTGCATCCAATATGTGAGTTTGTGTCATTTTGTGTCATTGGTTGAACATTTAGATCATTTTCTTCCTCCCTATGCTTATTCTAATCCAATTAGGGTTTTTAGCAAATCTTGTGCATCCAATATGTGATTTTGAGTCATTTTGTGTCATTGGTTGAACATTTAGGTCATTTTCGTCCTCCCTAGACTTATTCTAGTCCAATTAGGGTTTTTAACAAATCATGTGCATCCAATATGTGATTTTTTGTCATTTTGTGTCATTGGTTGAACGTTTAGGTCATTTTCGTCCTCCCTAGGCTTATTCTAATCAATTTAGGGTTTTTAACCAATCTTGTGCATCAAATATGTGATTTTGTGCTATTTTGTGTCATTGGTTGAACATTATTTCATTTTCGTCCTCCCTAAGCTTATTCTAATCCAATTAGGGTTTTTAACCAATCTTGTGCATCCAATATGTGATTTTGTGTCATTTTGTGTCATTGGTTGAACATTTAGATCATTTTCGTCCTCCCTAGGCTTATTGTAATCCAATTAGGGTTTTTAACCAATCTAGTGCATCCAATATGTGATTTTGTGTCATTTTGTGTCATTGGTTGAACGTTTAGGTTATTTTCGTCCTCCCTAGGCTTATTTTAATCCAATTAGGGTTTTTAACCAATCTTGTACATCCAATATTTGATTTTGTGTCATTTTGTGTCATTGGTTGAACATTTAGGTCATTTTCGTCCTCCCTATGCTTATTCTAATCCAATTAGGGTTTTTAGCCAATCTTGTGCATCCAATATGTGATTTTGTGTCATTGGTTGAACATTTAGGTCATTTTTGCCTCCCTAACCTTATTCTCATCCAATTAGGGTTTTTAACCAATCTTGTGCATCCAATCTGTGGTTTTGTGTCATTGGTTTAACATTTAGGTCATTTTCATCCTCCCTAGGCTTATTCTAATCCAATTAGGATTTTTAACCAATCTTGTGCATCCAATATGTGATTTTGTGTCATTGGTTGAACGTTTAGGTCATTTTCGTCCTCCCTAGGCTTATTCTAATCCAATTAGGGTTTTTAACCAATCTTGTGCATCCAATATGTGATTTTGTGTTATTTTGTGTCATTGGTTGAACATTTAGGTCAATTTCGTCCTCCCTAGGCTTATTCTAATCCAATTAGGGTTTTTAACCAATCTTTTGCATCCAATATGTGATTTTGTGTCATTTTGTGTCATTGGTTGAACATTTAGGTCATTTTCGTCCTCCCTAGGCTTATTCTAATCCAATTAGGGTTTTTAACCAATCTTGTGCATCCAATATGTGATTTTGTGTCATTTTTTGTCATTGGCTGAACATTTAGGTCATTTTCGCCTTGCTAGGTTTATTCTAATCCAATTAGGGTTTTTAACCAATCTTGTGCATATAATATGTGATTTTGTGTCATTGGTTGAACATTTAGCTCATTTTCGCCTTGCTAGGCTTATTCTAATCCAATTAGGGTTTTTAACAAATCTTGTGCATCCAATATGTGATTTTGTGTCATTTTGTGTCATTGGTTGAACATTTAGGTCATTTTCGTCCTCCCTAGGTTCATTCTAATCCAATTGAGGTTTTTAACCAATCTTGTGCATCCAATATGTGATTTTGTGTCATTTTCTGTCCCTGGTTGAACATTTAGGTCATTTTCGTCCTCCCTAGGCTTATTCTAATCCAATTAAGGTTTTTAACCAATCTTGTGCATCCAATATGTGATTTTGTGTCATTTTGTGTCATTGGTTGAACATTTAGGTCATTTTCGTCCTCCCTAGGCTTATTTTAATCCAATTAGGGTTTTTAACCAATCTAGTGCATCCAATATGTGATTTTGTGTCATTGGTTGAACGTTTAGGTCATTTTTGTCCTCGCTAGGCTTATTCTAATCCAATTAGGGTTTTTAACCAATCTTGTGCATCCAATATGTGATTTTGTGTCATTTTGTGTCATTGGTTGAACATTTAGGTCATTTTCGTCCTCCCTAGGCTTATTCTAATCCAATTAGGGTTTTTAACCAATCTTGTGCATCCAATATGTGATTTTGTGTCATTGGTTAAACATTTAGGTCATTTTCGTCCTCCCTAGGCTTATTCTAATCCAATTAGGGTTTTTAACCAATCTTGTTCATCCAATATGTGATTTTGTGTCATTTTGTGTCATTGGTTGAACATTTAGGTCATTTTCGTCCTCTGTAGGCTTATTCTAATCCAATTAGGGTTTTTAACCAATCTTGTGGAACCAATATGTGATTTTGTGTCATTGGTTGAACATTTAGGTCATTTTCGTCCTCCCTAGGCTTATTCTAATCCAATTAGGGTTTTTAACCAATCTTGTGCATCCAATATGTGATTTTGTGTCATTTTGTGTCATTGGTTGAACATTTAGGTCATTTTCGTCCTCCCCAGGCTTATTCTAATCCAATTAGGGTTTTTCACGAATCCTGTGCATCCAATATGTGATTTTGTGTCATTTTGTGTCATTGGTTGAACATTTAGGTCATTTTCGTCCTCCCTAGGGTTATTTTAATCTAATTAGGATTTTTAACCAATCTTGTGCATCCAATATGTGATTTTGTGTCATTTTGTGTCATTGGTTGAACATTTAGGTCATTTTCGTCCTCCCTAGGCTTATTCTAATCCAATTAGGGTTTTTAACCAATCTTGTGCATCCAATATGTGATTTTGTGTCATTTTGTGTCATTGGTTGAACATTTAGGTCATATTCGTCCTCCCTAGGCTTATTCTAATCCAATTAAGGTTTTTAACCAATCTTGTGCATCCAATATGTGATTTTGTGTCATTTTGTGTCATTGGTTGAACATTTAGGTCATTTTCGTCCTCCCTAGGCTTATTCTAATCCAATTAGGGTTTTTAACCAATCTTGTGCATCCAATATGTGATTTTGTGTCATTTTGTGTCATTGGTTGAACATTTAGGTCATTTCGTCCTCCCTAGGCTTATTCTAAAACAATTAGGGTTTTTAACCAATCTTGTGCATCCAATATGTGATTTTGTGTCATTTTGTGTCATTGGTTGAACATTTAGGTCATTTTCGTCCTCCCTAGGCTTATTCTAATCCAATTAGGGTTTTTAACCAATCTTGTGCATCCAATATGTGATTTTGTGTCATTGGTTGAACATTTAGGTCATTTTCGTCCTCCCTAGGCTTATTCTAATCCAATGAGGGTTTTTAACCAATCTTGTGCATCCAATATGTGATTTTGTGTCATTGGTTGAACATTTAGGTCATTTTCGTCCTCCCTAGGCTTATTCTAATCCAATTAGGGTTTTTAACCAATCTTGTGCATCCAATATGTGATTTTGTGTCATTGGTTGAACATTTAGGTCATTTTCGTCCTCCCTAGGCTTATTCTAATCCAATTAGGGTTTTTAACCAATCTTGTGCATCCAATATGTGATTTTGTCTCATTGCTTGAACATTTAGATCATTTTCGTCCTCCCTAGGCTTATTCTAATCCAATTAGGGTTTTTAACCAATCTTGTGCATCCAATATGTGATTTTGTGCATTTTGTGTCATTGGTTGAACATTTAGGTCATTTTGGTCCTCCCTAGGCTTATTCTAATCCAATTAGATTTTTAACCAATCTTGTGCATCCAATATGTGATTTTGTGTCATTGGTTGAACATTTAGGTCATTTTCGTCCTCCCTAGGCTTATTCTAATCCAATTAGGGTTTTTAACCAATCTTGTGCATCCAATATGTGATTTTGTGTCATCAGTTGAACATTTTGGTCATTTTCGTCCTCCCTAGGCTTATTCTAATCCAATTAGGGTTTTTAACCAATCTTGTGCATCCAATATGTGATTTTGTGTCATTTTGTGTCATCGGTTGAACATTTAGGTCATTTTTCGTCCTCCCTAGGCTTATTCTAATCCAATTAGGGTTTTTAACCAATCTTGTGCATCTAATATGTGATTTTGTGTCATTTTGTGTCATCGGTTGAACATGTTGGTCATTTTCGTCCTCCCTAGGCTTATTCTAATCCAATTAGGGTTTTTAACCAATCTTGTGCATCCAATATGTGATTTTGTGTCATTGGTTGAACATTTAGGTCATTTTCGTCCTCCCTAGGCTTATTCTAATCCAATTAGGGTTTTTAACCAATCTTGTGCATCCAATATGTGATTTTGTGTCATTTTGTGTCATTGGTTGAACATTTAGGTCATTTTCGTCCTCCCTAGGCTTATTCTAATCCAATTAGAGTTTTTAACCAATCTTGTGCATCCAATACGTGATTTTGTGTCATTTGTTGAACATTTAGGTCATTTTCGTCATCGCTATGCTTATTCTAATCCAATTAGGGTTTTTAACCAATCTTGTGCATCCAATATGTGATTTTGTGTCATTTTGTGTCATTGGTTGAACATTTAGGTCATTTTCGTCCTCCCTAGGCTTATTCTAATCCAATTAGGGTTTTTAACCAATCTTGTGCATCCAATATGTGATTTTGTGTCATTTTGTGTCATTGGTTGAACATTTAGGATATTTTCGTCCACTTTAGGCTTATTCTAATCCAATTAGGGTTTTTAACCAATCTTGTGCATCCAATATGTGATTTTGTGTCATTGGTTGAACATTTAGGTCATTTTCGTCCTCCCTAGGCTTATTCTAATCCAATTAGGGTTTTTAACCAATCTTGTGCATCCAATATGTGATTTTGTGTCATTTTGTGTCATTGGCTAAACTTTTAGTTCATTTTCGTCCTCCTAGGCTTATTCTAATCCAATTAGGGTTTTTAACCAATCTTGTGCATCCAATATGTGATTTTGTGTCATTTTGTGTCATTGGTTGAACATTTAGGTCATTTTCGTCCTCCCTAGGCTTATTCTAATCCAATTAGGGTTTTTAACCAATCTTGTGCATCCAATATGTGATTTTGTGTCATTTTTTGAATATTTAGGTCATTTTCGTCCTCCCTAGGCTTATTCTAATCCAATTAGGGTTTTTAACCAATCTTGTGCATCCAATATGTGATTTTGTGTCATTGGTTGAACATTTAGGTCATTTTCGTCCTCCCTAGGCTTATTCTAATCCAATTAGGGTTTTTAACCAATCTTGTGCATCCAATATGTGCTTTTGTGTCATTGGTTGAACATTTAGATCATTTTTGTCCTTCCTAGGCTTATTCTAATCCAATTAGGGTTTTTAACCAATCTTGTGCATCCAATATGTGATTTTGTGTCATTGGTTGAACATTTAGGTCATTTTCGTCCTCCCTAGGCTTATTCTAATCCAATTAGGGTTTTTAACCAATCTTGTGCATCCAATATGTGATTTTGTGTCATTGGTTGAACATTTAGGTCATTTTCGTCATCCATAGGCTTATTCTAATCCAATTAGGGTTTTTAACCAATCTTGTGCATCCAATATGTGATTTTGTGTCATTGGTTGAACATTTAGGTCATTTTCGTCCTCCCTAGGCTTATTCTAATCCAATTAGGGTTTTAAACCAATCTTGTGTATCCAATATGTGATTTTGTGTCATTGGTTGAACATTTAGGTCTCTTTCGTCCTCCCTAGGCTTATTCTAATACAATTAATGTTTTTAATTAATCTTGTGCATCCAATATGTGATTTTGTATCATTAGTTGAACACTTAGGTCGTTTTCGTCCTCCCTAGGCTTATTCTGATCCAATTAGGGTTTTTAACCAATCTAGTGCATCCAATATGTGATTTTGTGTCATTTTGTGTCATTGGTTGAACATTTAGGTCATTTTCGTCCTCCCTAGGCTTATTCTAATCCAATTAGGGTTTTTAACCAATCTTGTGCATCCAATATGTGATTTTGTGTCATTGGTTGAACATTTAGGTCATTTTCGTCCTCCCTAGGCTTATTCTAATCCAATTAGGGTTTTTAACCAATCTTGTGCATCCAATATGTGATTTTGTGTCATCGGTTGAATATTTAGGTCATTTTTGTCCTCCCTAGGCTTATTCTAATCCAATTAGGGTTTTTAACCAATCTTGTGCATCCAATATGTGATTTTGTGTCATTGGTTGAACATTTAGGTCATTTTCGTCCTCCCTAGGCTTATTCTAATCCAATTAGGGTTTTTAACCAATCTTGTGCATCCAATATGTGATTTTGTGTCATTGGTTGAACATTTAGGTCATTTTCGTCCTCCCTAGGCTTATTCTAATCCAATTAGGGTTTTTAACCAATCTTGTGCATCCAATATGTATTTTGTGTCATTTTGTGTCATTGGTTGAACATTTAGGTCATTTTCGTCCTCCTTAGGCTTATTCTAATCCAATTAGGGTTTTTAACCAATCTTGTGCATCCAATATGTGATTTTGTGTCATTGGTTGAACATTTAGGTCATTTTCGTCCTCCCTAGGCTTATTCTAATCCAATTAGGGTTTTTAACCAATCTTGTGCATCCAATATGTGATTTTGTGTCATTGGTTGAACATTTAGGTCATTTTCATCCTCCCTAGGCTTATTCTAATCCAACTAGGGTTTTTAACCAATCTTGTACATCCAATATGTGGTTTTGTGTCATTGGTTGAACATTTAGGTCATTTTCGTCCTCCCTAGGCTTATTCTAATCCAATTAGGGTTTTTAACCAATCATGTGCATCCTATATGTGATTTTGTGTCATTGGTTGAACATTTAGGTCATTTTTATCATTGCTAGGCTTATTCTAATCCAATTAGGGTTTTTAACCAATATTGTGCATCCAATATTTGATTTTGTGTCATTGGTTGCACATTTAGGTCATTTTCGTCCTCCCTAGGCTTATTCTAATCCAATTAGTGTTTTTAACCAATCTTGTGCATCCAATATGTGACTTTGTGTCATTGGTTGAACATTTAGGTCATTTTCGTCCTCCCAATGCTTATTCTACTCCAATTAGGGTTTTCAACCAATCTTGTGCATCCAATATGTGATTTTGTGTCATTTTGTATCATTTGTTGAACACTTTGGTCATTTTCGTCCTCCCTAGGCTTATTCTAATCCAATTAGGGTTTTTAACAAATCTTGTGCATCCAATATGTGGTTTTGTGTCCTTTTGTGTCATTGGTTGAACATTTAGGTCATTTTCGTCCTCCCAAGGCTTATTCTAATCCAACTAGGGTTTTTAACCAATCTTGTACATCCAATATGTGGTTTTGTGTCATTGGTTGAACATTTAGGTCATTTTCGTCCTCCCTAGGCTTATTCTAATCCAATTAGGGTTTTTAACCAATCTTGTGCATCCAATATGTGATTTTGTGTCATTTTGTGTCATTGGTTGAACATTTAGGTCATTTTCGTCCTCCCTAGGCTTATTTTAATCCAATTAGGGTTTTTAACCAATCTAGTGCATCCAATATGTGATTTTGTGTAATTGGTTGAACGTTTAGGTCATTTTCGTCCTCGCTAGGCTTATTCTAATCCAATTAGGGTTTTTAACCAATCTTGTGCATCCAATATGTGATTTTGTGTCATTTTGTGTCATTGGTTGAACATTTAGGTCATTTTCGTCCTCCCTAGGCTTATTGTAATCCAATTAGGGTTTTTAACCAATCTAGTGCATCCAATATGTGATTTTGTGTCATTTTGTGTCATTGGTTGAACGTTTAGGTCATTTTCGTCCTCCCTAGGCTTATTCTAATCCAATTAGGGTTTTTAACCAATCTTGTGCATCCAACATGTGATTTTGTGTCATTTTGTGTCATTGGTTGAACATTTAGGTCATTTTCGTCCTCCCTAGGCTTATTCTAATCAATTTAGGGTTTTTAACCAATCTTGTGCATCAAATATGTGATTTTGTGCTATTTTGTGTCATTGGTTGAACATTATTTCATTTTCGTCCTCCCTAAGCTTATTCTAATCCAATTAGGGTTTTTAACCAATCTTGTGCATCCAATATGTGATTTTGTGTCATTTTGTGTCATTGGTTGAACATTTAGATCATTTTCGTCCTCCCTAGGCTTATTGTAATCCAATTAGGGTTTTTAACCAATCTAGTGCATCCAATATGTGATTTTGTGTCATTTTGTGTCATTGGTTGAACGTTTAGGTCATTTTCGTCCTCCCTAGGCTTATTCTAATCCAATTAGGGTTTTTAACCAATCTTGTACATCCAATATGTGATTTTGTGCTATTTTGTGTCATTGGTTGAACATTATTTCATTTTCGTCCTCCCTAAGCTTATTCTAATCCAATTAGGGTTTTTAACCAATCTTGTGCATCCAATATGTGATTTTGTGTCATTGGTTTAACATTTAGGTCATTTTCGTCCTCCCTAGGCTTATTCTAATCCAATTAGGGTTTTTAACCAATCTTGTACATCCAATATGTGATTTTGTGTCATTTTGTGTAATTGGTTGAACATTTAGATCATTTTCGTCCTCCCTAGGCTTATTGTAATCCAATTTGGGTTTTTAACCAATCTAGTGCATCCAATATGTGATTTTGTGTCATTGGTTGAACGTTTAGGTCATTTTCGTCCTCCCTAGGCTTATTCTAATCCAATTAGGGTTTTTAACCAATCTTGTGCATCCAATATGTGATTTTGTGTTATTTTGTGTCATTGGTTGAACATTTAGGTCAATTTCGTCCTCCCTAGGCTTATTCTAATCCAATTAGGGTTTTTAACCAATCTTGTGCATCCAATATGTGATTTTGTCTCATTTTGTGTCATTGGTTGAACGTTTAGGTCATTTTCGTCCGCCCTAGTCTTATTCTAATCCAATTAGGGTTTTTAACTAATCTTCTGCATCCAATATGTGATTTTGAGTCATTTTGTGTCATTGGTTGAACATTTAGGTCATTTTCGTCCACCCTAGGCTTATTCTAATCCAATTAGGGTTTTTAACCAATCTTGTGCATCCAATATGTGATTTTGTGTCATTTTGTGTCATTGGTTGAACGTTTAGGTCATTTTCGTCCTCCCTAGGCTTATTCTAATCCAATTAGGGTTTTTAACCAATCTTGTGCATCCAATATGTAAGTTTGTGTCATTTTGTGTCATTGGTTGAACATTTAGGTCATTTTCGTCCTCCCTATGCTTATTCTAATCCAATTAGGGTTTTTAGCCAATCTTGTGCATCCAATATGTGATTTTGTGTCATTGGTTGAACATTTAGGTCATTTTTGCCTCCCTAGCCTTATTCTCATCCAATTAGGGTTTTTAACCAATCTTGTGCATCCAATCTGTGGTTTTGTGTCATTGGTTTAACATTTAGGTCATTTTCATCCTCCCTAGTTTTATTCTAATCCAATTAGGATTTTTAACCAATCTTGTGCATCCAATATGTGATTTTGTGTCATTTTGTGTCATTGGTTGAACGTTTAGGTCATTTTCGTTCTCCCTAGGCTTATTCTAATCCAATTAGGGTTTTTAACCAATCTTGTGAATCCAATATGTGATTTTGTGTCATTGGTTGAACATTTAGGTCATTTTCGTCCTCCCTAGGCTTATTCTAATCCAATTAGGGTTTTTAACCAATCTTGTGCATCCAATCTAGGATTTTGTGTCATTTTGTGTCATTGGTTGAACATTTAGGTCATTTTCGTCCTCCCTAGGCTTATTCTAATCCAATTAAGGTTTTTAACCAATCTTGTGCATCCAATATGTGATTTTGTGTCATTTTGTGTCATTGGTTGAACATTTAGGTCATTTTCGTCCTCCCTTGGCTCTTTTTAATCCAATTAGGTTTTTTAACCAATCTTGTGCATCCAATATGTGATTTTGTGTCATTGGTTGAACATTTAGGTCATTTTCGTCCTCCCTAGGCTTATTCTAATCCAATTAGGGTTTTTAACCAATCTTGTGCATCCAATATGTGATTTTGTGTCATTGGTTGAACATTTAGGTCATTTTCGTCCTCCCTAGGCTTATTCTAATCCAATTAGGGTTTTTAACCAATCTTGTGCATCCAATATGTGATTTTGTGTCATTGGTTGAATATTTAGGTCATTTTCGTCCTCCCTAGGCTTATTCTAATCCAATTAGGGTTTTTAACCAATCTTGTGCACCCAATATGTGATTTTGTGTCATTTTGTGTCATTGGTTGAACATTTAGTTCATTTTTGTCCTCCCTAGGCTTATTCTAATCCAATTAGGGTTTTTAACCAATCTTGTGCATATAATAAGTGATTTTGTGTCATTGGTAATCCAATTAGGTCATTTTCGTCCTCGCTAGGCTTATTCTAATCCAATTAGGATTTTTAACTAATCTTGTGCATCCAATATGTGATTTTGTGTCATTTTGTGTCATTGGTTGAACATTTAGGTCATTTTCGTCCTCCCTAGGCTTATTCTAATCCAATTAGGGTTGTTAACCAATCTTGTGCATCCAATATGTGATTTTGTGTCATTTTGTGTCATTGGTTGAACATTTAGGTCATTTTCGTCCTCCCTAGGCTTATTCTAATCCAATTAGGGTTTTTAACCAATCTTGTGCATCCAATATGTGATTTTGTGTCATTGGTTGAACATTTAGGTCATTTTCGTCCTCCCTAGGCTTATTATAATCCAACTAGGGTTTTTAACCAATCTTGTGCATCCAATATGTGATTTTGTGTCATTTTGTGTCATTGGTTGAACATTTAGGTCATTTTCGTCCTCCCTAGGCTTATTCTAATCCAATTAGGGTTTTTAACCAATCTTGTGCATCCAATATGTGATTTTGTGTCATTGGTTGAACATTTAGTTCATTTTCGTCCTCCCTAGGCTTATTCTATTCCATTTAGGGTTTTTAACCAATCTTCTGCATCCAATATGTGATTTTGTGTCATTTTGTGTCATTGGTTCAACATTTAGGTCATTTTCGTCCTCCCTAGGGTTATTTTAATCCAATTAGGATTTTTAACCAATCTTGTGCATCCAATATGTGATTTTGTGTCATTTTGTGTCATTGGTTGAACATTTAGGTCATTTTCGTCCTCCCTAGGCTTATTCTAATCCAATTAGGGTTTTTAACCAATCTTGTGCATCCAATATGTGATTTTGTGTCATTTTGTGTCATTGGTTGAACATTTAGGTCATTTTCGTCCTCCCTAGGCTTATTCTAATCCAATTAGGGTTTTTAACCAATCTTGTGCATCCAATATGTGATTTTGTGTCATTGGTTGAACATTTGGGTCATTTTCGTCCTCGCTAGACTTATTCTAATCCAATTAGGGTTTTTAACCAATCTTGTGCATCCAATATGTGATTTTGTGTCATTTTGTGTCATTGGTTGAACATTTAGGTCATTTTCGTCCTCCCTAGGCTTATTCTAATCCAATTTGGGTTTTTAACCAATCTTGTGCATCCCATATGTGATTTTGTATCATTGGTTGAACATTTAGGTCATTTTCGTCCTCGCTATGCTTATTCTAATCCAATTAGGGTTTTTAACCAATCTTGTGCATCCAATATGTGATTTTGTGTCATTTTGTGTCATTGGTTGAACATTTAGGTCATTTTCGTCCTCCCTAGGCTTATTCTAATCCAATTAGGGTTTTTAACCAATCTTGTGCATCCAATATGTGATTTTGTGTCATTGGTTGAACATTTAGGTCATTTTCGTCCTCCCTAGGCTTATTCTAATCGAATTAGGATTTTTAACCAATCTTGTGCATCCAATATGTGATTTTTTGTCATTTTGTGTCATTGGTTGAACATTTAGGTCATTTTCGTCCTCCCTAGGCTTATTCTAATCCAATTAGGGTTTTTAACCAATCTTGTGCATCCAATATGTGATTTTGTGTCATTGGTAGAACATTTAGGTCATTTTCGTCTTCCCTAGGCTTATTCTAATCCAATTAGGGTTTTTAACAAATCTTGTGCATCCAATATGTGATTTCTTGTCATTTTGTGTCATTGGTTGAACATTTAGGTCATTTTCGTCCTCCCTAGGCTTATTCTAATCCAATTAGGGTTTTTAACCAATCTTGTGCATCCAATATGTGATTTTGTGTCATTTTGTGTCATTGGTTGAACATTTAGGTCATTTTCGTCCTCCCTAGGCTTATTCTAATCGAATTAGGATTTTTAACCAATCTTGTGCATCCAATATGTGATTTTGTGTCATTTTGTGTCATTGGTTGAACATTTAGGTCATTTTCGTCCTCCCTAGGCTTATTCTAATCCAATTAGGGTTTTTAACCAATCTTGTGCATCCAATATGTGATTTTGTGTCATTTTGTATCATTGGTTGAACATTTAGGTCATTTTCGTCCTCCCTAGGCTTTTTCTAATCCAATTAGGGTTTTTAACCAATCTTGTGCATCCAATATGTGATTTTGTGTCATTAGTTGAACATTTAGGTCGTTTTCGTCCTCCCTAGGCTTATTCTATTCCAATTAGGGTTTTTAACCAATCTTGTGCATCCAATATGTGATTTTGTGTCATTTTGTGTCATTGGTTGAACATTTAGGTCATTCTCGTCCTCCCTAGGCTTATTCTAATCCAATTAGGGTTTTTAACCAATCTTGTGCATCCAATATGTGATTTTGTGTCATTTTGTGTCATTGGTCGAACATTTAGGTCATTTTCGTCCTCCCTAGGCTTATTCTAATCCAATTAGGGTTTTTAACCAATCTTGTGCATCCAATATGTGATTTTGTGTCATTGGTTGAACATTTAGGTCATTTTCGTCCTCCCTAGGCTTATTGTAATCCAATTAGGTTTTTTAACCAATCTTGTGCATCCAATATGTGATTTTGTGTCATTTTGTGTCATTGGTTGAACATTTAGGTCATTTTCTTCCTTCCTAGGCTTATTCTAATCCAACTAGGGGTTTTAACCAATCTTGTGCATCCAATATGTGATTTTGTGTCATTTTGTGTCATTGGTTGAACATTTAGGTCATTTTCGTCCTCCCTAGGCTTATTCTAATCCAATTAGGGTTTTTAACCAATCTTGTGCATCCAATATGTGATTTTGTGTCATTGGTTGAACATTTAGGTCATTTTCGTCCTCCCTAGGCTTATTCTAATCCAATTAGGGTTTTTAACTAATCTTGTGCATCCAATATGTGATTTTGTGTCATTAGTTGACCATTTAGGTCATTTTCGTCCTCCCTAGGCTTATTCTAATCCAATTAGGGTTTTTCACCAATCTTGTGCATCCAATATGTGATTTTGTGTCATTTTGTGTCATTGGTTGAACATTTAGGTCATTTTCGTCCTCCCTAGGCTTATTCTAATCCAATTAGGGTTTTTAACCAATCTTGTGCATCCAATATGTGTTTTTGTGTCATTGGTTGAACATATAGGTCATTTTCGTCCTCCCTAGGCTTATTCTAACCCAATTAGGGTTTCTAACCAATCTTGTGCATCCAATATGTTATTTTGTGTCAGTTTGTGTCATTGGTTGAACATTTAGGTCATTTTCGTCCTCCCTAGGCTTATTTTAATCCAATTAGGGTTTTTAACCAATCTTGTGCATCCAATATGTGATTTTGTGTCATTGGTTGAACATTTAGGTCATTTTCGTCCTCCCTAGGCTTATTCTAATCCAATTAGGGTTTTAACCAATCTTATGCATCCAATATGTGATTTTGTGTCATTTTGTGTCATTGGTTGAACATTTAGGTCATTTTCGTCCTCCCTAGGCTTATTCTTTTCCAATAAGGGTTTTTAACCAATCTTGTGCATCCAATATGTGATTTTGTGTCATTTTGTGTCATTGGTTGAACATTTAGGTCATTTTCGTCCTCCCTAGGCTTATTCTAATCCAATTAGGGTTTTTAACCAATCTTGTGCATCCAATATGTGATTTTGTGTCATTTTGTGTCATTGGTTGAACATTTAGGTCATTTTCGTCCTCCCTAGGCTTATTCTAATCCAATTAGGGTTTTTAACCAATCTTGTGCATCCAATATGTGATTTTGTGTCATTTTGTGTCATTGGTTGAACATTTGGGTCATTTTCGTCCTCCCTCGGCTTATTCTAATCCAATTAGGGTTTTTAACCAATCTTGTGCATCCAATATGTGATTTTGTGTCATTTTGTGTCATTGGTTGAACATTTAGGTCATTTTCGTCCTCCCTAGGCTTATTCTAATCCAATTAGGGTTTTTAACCAATCTTGTGCATCCAATATGTGATTTTGTGTCGTTGGTTGAACATTTAGGTCATTTTCGTCCTCCCTAGGCTTATTCTAATCCAATTAGGGTTTTTAACCAATCTTGTGCATCCAATATCTGATTTTGTGTCATTTTGTGTCATCGGTTGAACATTTAGGTCATTTTCGTCCTCCCTAGGCTTATTCTAATCCAATTAGGGTTTTTAACCAATCTTGTGCATCCAATATGTGATTTTGTGTCATTGGTTGAACATTTAGGTCATTTTCGTCCTCCCTAGGCTTATTCTAATCCAATTAGGGTTTTTAACCAATCTTGTGCATCCAATATGTGATTTTGTGTCATTTGTTGAACATTTAGGTCATTTTCGTCCTCTGTAGGCTTATTCTAATCCAATTAGGGTTTTTAACCAATCTTGAGCATCCAATATGTGATTTTCTGTCATTTGGGGTCATTGGTTGAACATTTAGGTCATTTTCGTCCTCCCTAGGATTATTATAATCCAATTAGGGTTTTTAACCAATCTTGTGCATCCAATATGTGATTTTGTGTCATTTTGTGTCATTGGTTGAACATTTAGGTCATTTTCGTCCTCCCTAGGCTTATTCTAATCCAATTAGGGTTTTTAACCAATCTTGTGCATCCAATATGTGATTTTGTGTCGTTGGTTGAACATTTAGGTCATTTTCGTCCTCCCTAGGCTTATTCTAATCCAATTAGGTTTTTAATCCATCTTGTGCATCCAATATGTGATTTTGTGTCATTTTGTGTCATTGGTTGAACATTTAGGTCATTTTCGTCCTCCCTAGGCTTATTCTAATCCAATTAGGGTTTTTAATCAATCTTGTGCATCCAATATGTGATTTTGTGTCATTTTGTTTCATTGGTTGAACATTTAGGTCATTTTCGTCCTCCAAAGGCTTATTCTAATCCAATTAGGGTTTTTAACCAATCTTGTGCATCCAATATGTGATTTTGTGTCATTGGTTGAACATTTAGGTCATTTTCGTCCTCCCTAGGCTTATTCTAATCCAATTAGGGTTTTTAATCCATCGTGTGCATCCAATATGTGATTTTGTGTCATTTTGTGTCATACGTTGAACCTTTAGGTCATTTTCGTCCTCCCTAGGCTTATTCTAATCCAATTAGGGTTTTTAACCAATCTTGTGCATCCAATATGTGATTTTGTGTCATTGGTTGAACATTTAGGTCATTTTCGTCCTCCCTAGGCTTATTCTAATTCAATTAGGGTTTTAAACCAATCTTGTGCATCCAATATGTGATTTTGTGTCATTTTGTGTCATTGGTTGAACATTTAGGTCATTTTCGTCCTCCCTAGGCTTATTCTAATCCAATTAGGGTTTTAAACCAATCTTGTGCATCCAATATGTGATTTTGTGTCATTGGTTGAACATTTAGGTCTCTTTCGTCCTCCCTAGGCTTATTCTAATACAATTAATGTTTTTAATTAATCTTGTGCATCCAATATGTGATTTTGTATCATTAGTTGAACACTTAGGTCGTTTTCGTCCTCCCTAGGCTTATTCTGATCCAATTAGGGTTTTTAACCAATCTAGTGCATCCAATATGTGATTTTGTGTCATTTTGTGTCATTGGTTGAACATTTAGGTCATTTTCGTCCTCCCTAGGCTTATTCTAATCCAATTAGGGTTTTTAACCAATCTTGTGCATCCAATATGTGATTTTGTGTCATTGGTTGAACATTTAGGTCATTTTCGTCCTCCCTAGGCTTATTCTAATCCAATTAGGGTTTTTAACCAATCTTGAGCATCCAATATGTGAATTTGTGTCATTTTGTGTCATTGGTTGAACATTTAGGTCATTTTCGTCCTCCCTAGGCTTATTCTAATCCAATTAGGGTTTTTAACCAATCTTGTGCAACCAATATGTGATTTTGTGTCATTTTGTGTCATTGGTTGAACATTTAGGTCATTTTCGTCTTCCCTAGGCTAATTCTAATCCAATTAGGGTTTTTAACCAATCTTGTTCATCCAATATGTGATTGTGTGTAATTTTGTGTCATTGGTTGAACATTTAGGTCATTTTCGTCCTCTCTAGGCTTATTCTAATCCAATTAGGGTTTTTAACATATCTTGTGCATCCAACATGTGATTTTGTGTCATTTTGTGTCATTGGTTGAACATTTAGGTCATTTGCGTCTTCCTTAGGCTTATTCTAATCCAATTAGGGTTTTTAACCAATCTTGTGCAACCAATATGTGATTTTGTGTCATTTTGTGTCATTGCTTCAACATTTAGGTCATTTTCGTCCTCCCTAGGCTTATTCTAATCCAATTAGGGTTTTTAACCAATCTTGTGCATCCAATATGTGATTTTGTGTCATTGGTTGAACATTTAGGTCATTTTCGTCCTCCCTAGGCTTATTGTAATCCAATTAGGGTTTTTAACCAATCTAATGCATCCAATATGTGATTTTGTGTCATTTTGTGTCATTGGTTGAACGTTTAGGTCATTTTCGTCCTCCCTAGGCTTATTCTAATCCAATTAGGGTTTTTAACTAATCTTGTGCATCCAATATGTGATTTTGAGTCATTTGTTGAACATTTAGGTCATTTTCGTCCTCCCTAGGCTTATTCTAATCCAATTAGGGTTTTTAACCAATCTTGTGCATCCAATATGTGATTCTTTGTCATTTTGTGTCATTGGTTGAATGTTTATGTCATTTTCGTCCTCCCTAGGTTTATTCTAATCCAATTAGGGTTTTTAACCAATCTTGTGCATCCAATATGTGATTTTGTGTCATTTTGTGTCATTGGTTGAACATTTAGGTCATTTTCGTCCTCCCTAGGCTTATTCTAATCCAATTAGGGTTTTTAACCAATCTTGTGCATCCAATATGTGATTTTGTGTCATTGGTTGAACATTTAGGTCATTTTCGTCCTCCCTAGGCTTATTGTAATCCAATTAGGGTTTTAAACCAATCTAATGCATCCAATATGTGATTTTGTGTCATTTTGTGTCATTGGTTGAACGTTTAGGTCATTTTCGTCCTCCCTAGGCTTATTCTAATCCAATTAGGGTTTTTAACTAATCTTGTGCATCCAATATGTGATTTTGAGTCATTTGTTGAACATTTAGGTCATTTTCGTCCTCCCTAGGCTTATTCTAATCCAATTAGGGTTTTTAACCAATCTTGTGCATCCAATATGTGATTTTTTGTCATTTTGTGTCATTGGTTGAACGTTTAGGTCATTTTCGTCCTCCCTAGGTTTATTCTAATCCAATTAGGGTTTTTAACCAATCTTGTGCATCCAATATGTGATTTTGTGTCATTTTGTGTCATTGGTTGAACATTTAGGTCATTTTCGTCCTCCCTAGGCTTATTCTAATCCAATTAGGATTTTTAACCAATCTTGTGCATCCAATATGTGATTTTGTGTCATTTTTTGTCATTGGTTGAACATTTAGGTCATTTTCGTCCTCCCTAGGCTTATTCTAATTCAATTAGGGTTTTTAACCAATCTTGTGCACCCAGTATGTGATTTTGTGTCATTCGTTTAAAATTTAGGTCATTTTCATCCTCCCTAGGCTTATTCTAATCCAATTAGGATTTTTAACCAATCTTGTGCATCCAATATGTGATTTTGTGTCATTTTGTGTCATTGATTGAACATTTAGGTGATTTCCGTCCTCCCAAGGCTTATTCTAATCCAATTAGAGTTTTTAACCAATCTTGTGCATCCAATATGTGATTTTGTGTCATTTTGTGTCATTGGTTGAACATTTAGGTCATTTTCGTCCTCCCTAGGCTTATTCTAATCCAATTACGGTTTTTAACCAATCTTGTGCATCCAATATGTGAGTTTGTGTCAATGGTTGAACATTTAGGTCATTTTCGTCCTCCCTAGGCTTATTCTAATCCAATTAGGGTTTTTAACCATCTTGTGCATCCAATATGTGATTTTGTGTCATTTTGTGTCATTGGTTAAACATTTAGGTCATTTTCGTCCTCCTTAGGCTTATTCTAATCCAATTACGGTTTTTAACCATTCTTGTGCATCCAATATGTGATTTTGTGTCATTGGTTGAACATTTAGGTCATTTTCGTCCTCCCTAGGCTTATTCTAATCCAATTAGGGTTTTTAACCAATCTTGTGCATCCAATATGTGATTTTGTGTCATTTTGTGTCATTGGTTGAACATTTAGGTCATTTTCGTCCTCCCTAGGCTTATTCTAATCCAATTAGGATTTTTAACCAATCTTGTGCATCCAATATGTGATTTTGTGTCATTGGTTGAAAATTTAGGTCATTTTGGTCCTCCCTAGGCTTATTCTAATCCAATTAGGGTTTTTAAACAATCTTGTGCATCCAATATGTGATTTTGTGTCATTGGTTGAACATTTAGGTCATTTTCGTCCTCCCTAGGCTTATTCTAATCCAATTAGGGTTTTTAACCAATCTTGTGCATCCAATATGTGATTTTGTGTCATTTTGTGTCATTGGTTGAACATTTAGGTCATTTTCGTCCTCCCTAGGCTTATTCTAATCCAATTAGGGTTTTTAACCAATCTTTTGCATCTAATATGTGATTTTGTGTGATTTTGTGTCATTGGTTGAACATTTAGGTCATTTTCGTCCTCCCTAGGCTTATTCTAATCCAATTAGGGTTTTTAACCAATCTTTTGCATCTAATATGCGATTTTGTGTCATTTTGTGTCATTGGTTGAACATTTATGTCATTTTCGTCCTCCCTAGTCTTATTCTAATCCAATTAGGGTTTTTAACCAATCTTGTGCATCCAATATGTGATTTTGTGTCATTGGTTAAACATTTTGGTCATTTTCGTCCTCCCTAGGCTTATTCTAATCCAATTAAGGTTTTTAACCAATCTTGTGCATCCAATATGTGATTTTGTGTCATTGGTTGGACATTTAGGTCATTTTCGTCCTCCCTAGGCTTATTCTAATCCAATTAGGGTTTTTAACCAATCTTGTGCATCCAATATGTGATTTTGTGTCATTGGTTGAACATTTAGGTCATTTTCGTCCTCCCTAGGCTTATTCTAAGCCAATTAGGGTTTTTAACCAATCTTGTGCATCCAATATGTGATTTTGTGTCATTGGTTGAACATTTAGGTCATTTTCGTCCTCCCTAGGCTTATTCTAATCCAATTAGGGTTTTTAACCAATCTTGTGCATCCAATATGTGATTTTTTTATCATTTTGTGTTATTGGTTGAACATTTAGGTCATTTTCGTCCTCCCTAGGCTTATTCTAATCCAATTAGGGTTTTTAACCAATCTGCTGCATCCAATATGTGATTTTGTGTCATTGGTTGAACATTTAGGTCATTTTCGTCCTCCCTAGGCTTATTCTAATCCAATTAGGGTTTTTAACCAATCTTGTGCATCCAATATGTGATTTTGTGTCATTGGTTGAACATTTAGGTCATTTTCGTCCTCCCTAGGCTTATTCTAATCCAATTAGGGTTTTTAACCAATCTTGTGCATCCAATATGTGATTTTGTATCATTTTGTGTTATCGGTTGAACATTTAGGTCATTTTCGTCCTCCCTAGGCTTATTCTAATCCAATTAGGGTTTTTAACCAATCTTGTGCATCCAATATGTGATTTTGTGTCATTGGTTGAACATTTAGGTCATTTTCGTCCTCCCTAGGCTTATTCTAATCCAATTAGGGTTTTTAACCAATCTTGTGCATCCAATATGTGAATTTGTGTCATTGGTTGAACATTTTGGTCATTTTGGTCCTCCCTAGGCTTATTCTAATCCAATTAGGGTTTTTAACCAATCTTGTGCATCCAATATGTGATTTTGTGTCATTGGTTGAACATTTAGATCATTTTCGTCCTCCCTAGGCTTATTCTAATCCAATTAGGGTTTTTAACCAATCTTGTGCATCCAATATGTGATTCTGTGTCATTTGGTGTCATTGGTGAACATTTAGGTCATTTTCGTCCTCCCTAGGCTTATTCTAATCCAATTAGGGTTTTTAACCAATCTTGTGCATCCAACATGTGATTTTGTGTCATTGGTTGAACATTTAGGTAATTTTCGTCCTCCCTAGGCTTATTCTAATCCAATTAGGGTTTTTAACCAATCTTGTGCATTCAATATGTAATTTTGTGTCATTTTGTGTCAATGGTTCAACATTTAGGTCATTTTCGTCCTCCCTAGGCTTATTCTAATCCAATTAGGGTTTTTAACCAATCTTGTGCATCCAATATGTGATTTTGTGTCATTGGTTGAACATTTAGGTCATTTTCGTCCTCCCTAGGCTTATTCTAATCCAATTAGGGTTTTTAACCAATCTTGTGCATCCAATATGTGATTTTGTGTCATTTTGTGTCATTGGTTGAACATTTAGGTCATTTTCGTCCTCGCTAGCTTATTCTAATCCAATTAAGGTTTTTAATCAATCTTGTGCATCCAATGTGTGATTTTGTGTCATTTTGTGTCATTGGTTGAACATTTAGGTCATTTTCGTCCTCCCTAGGCTTATTCTAATCCAATTAGGGTTTTTAACCAATCTTGTGCATCCAATATGTGATTTTGTGTCACTGGTTCGACATTTAGGTCATTTTCGTCCTCCCTAGGCTTATTCTAATCCAATTAGGGTTTTTAACCAATCTTGTGCATCCAATATGTGATTTTGTGTCATTGGTTGAACATTTAGGTCATTTTCGTCCTCCCTAGGCTTATTCTAATCCAATTAGGGTTTTTAACCAATCTTGTGCATCCTATATGTGATTTTGTGTTATTGGTTGAACATTTAGGTCATTTTTGTCCTCCATAGGCTTATTCTAATCCAATTAGGGTTTTTAACCAATCTTGTGCATCCAATATGTGATTTTGTGTCATTGGTCGAACATTTAGGTTATTTTTGTCCCCCCTAGGCTTATTCTAACCTAATTAGGGTTTTTAACCAATCTTGTGCATCCAATATGTGATTTTGTGTCATTGGTTGAACATTTAGGTCATTTTCGTCCTCCCTAGGCTTATTCTAATCCAATTAGGGTTTTTAACCAATCTTGTGCATCCAATATGTGATTTTGTGTCATTGGTTGAACATTTAGGTCATTTTCGTCCTCCCTAGGCTTATTCTAATCCAACTAGAGTTTTTAACCAATCTTTTGCATCCAATATGTGATTTTGTGTCATTGGTTGAACATTTAGGTCATTTTCGTCCTCCCTAGGCTTATTCTAATCCAATTAGGGTTTTTAACCAATCTTGTGCATGCAATATGTGATTTTGTGTCATTGGTTGAACATTTAGGTCATTTTCGTCCTCCCTATGCTTATTCTAATCCAATTAGAGTTTTTAACCAATCTTGTGCATCCAATATGTGATTTTGTGTCATTGGTTGAACATTTAGGTCATTTTCGTCCTCCCTAGGCTTATTCTAAACCAATTAGGGTTTTTAACCAATCTTGTGCATCCAATATGTGATTTCGTGTCATTTTGTGTCATTGGTTCAACATTTAGGTCATTTTTGTCCTCCCTAGGCTTATTCTAATCCAATTTGGGTTTTTAAACAATCTTGTGCATCCAACATGTGATTTTGTGTCATTGGTTGAACATTTAGGTCATTTTCGTCCTCCCTAGGCTTATTCTAATCCAATTAGGGTTTTTAACCAATCTTGTGCATCCAATATGTGATTTTGTGTCATTTTGTGTCATTGGTTGAACATCTAGGTCATTTTCGTCCTCCCTAGGCTTATTCTAATCCAATTAGGGTTTTTAACCAATCTTGTGCATCCAATATGTGATTTTGTGCTATTTTGTGTCATTGGTTGAACATTATTTCATTTTCGTCCTCCCTAAGCTTATTCTAATCCAATTAGGGTTTTTAACCAATCTTGTGCATCCAATATGTGATTTTGTGTCATTATGTGTCATTGGTTGAACGTTTAGGTCATTTTCGTTCTCCCTAGGCTTATTCTAATCCAATTAGGGTTTTTAACCAATCTTGTGAATCCAATATGTGATTTTGTGTCATTGGTTGAACATTTAGGTCATTTTCGTCCTCCCTAGGCTTATTCTAATCCAATTAGGGTTTTTAACCAATCTTGTGCATCCAATCTAGGATTTTGTGTCATTTTGTGTCATTGGTTGAACATTTAGGTCATTTTCGTCCTCCCTAGGCTTATTCTAATCCAATTAAGGTTTTTAACCAATCTTGTGCATCCAATATGTGATTTTGTGTCATTTTGTGTCATTGGTTGAACATTTAGGTCATTTTCATCCTCCCTAGGCTTATTCTAATCCAATTAGGGTTTTAAACCAATCTTGTGCATCCAATATGTGATTTTGCGTCATTGGTTGAACATTTAGGTCATTTTCGTCCTCCCTAGGCTTATTCTAATCCAATTAGGGTTTTTAACCAATCTTGTGCATCCAATATGTGATTTTGTGTCATTTTGTGTCATTGGTTGAACATTTAGGTCATTTTCGTCCTCCCTAGGCTTATTCTAATCCAATTAGAGTTTTTAACCAATCTTGTGCATCCAATACGTGATTTTGTGTCATTTGTTGAACATTTAGGTCATTTTCGTCATCGCTATGCTTATTCTAATCCAATTAGGGTTTTTAACCAATCTTGTGCATCCAATATGTGATTTTGTGTCATTTTGTGTCATTGGTTGAACATTTAGGTCATTTTCGTCCTCCCTAGGCTTATTCTAATCCAATTAGGGTTTTTAACCAATCTTGTGCATCCAATATGTGATTTTGTGTCATTTTGTGTCATTGGTTGAACATTTAGGTCATTTTCGTCCTCCCTAGGCTTATTCTAATCCAATTAGGGTTTTTAACCAATCTTGTGCATCCAATATGTGATTTTGTGTCATTGGTTGAACAGTTCGGTCATTTTCGTCCTCCCTAGGCGTATTCTAATCCAATTAGGGTTTTTAACCAATCTTGTGCATCCAATATGTGATTTTGTGTCATTGGTTGAACATTTAGGTCATTTTCGTCCTCCCTAGGCTTATTCTAATCCAATTAGGGTTTTTAACCAATCTTGTGCATCCAATATGTGATTTTGTGTCATTGCTTGAACATTTAGTTCATTTTCGTTCTCCCTAGGCTTATTCTAATCCAATTAGGGTTTTTAACCAATCTTGTGCATCCAATATGTGATTTTGTGTCATTTTGTGTCATTGGTTGAACATTTAGGTCATTTTCGTCCTCCCTAGGCTTATTCTAATCCAATTAGGGTTTTTAACCAATCTTGTGCATCCAATATGTGATTTTGTGTCATTGGTTGAACATTTAGTTCATTTTCGTCCTCCCTAGGCTTATTCTATTCCATTTAGGGTTTTTAACCAATCTTCTGCATCCAATATGTGATTTTGTGTCATTTTGTGTCATTGGTTCAACATTTAGGTCATTTTCGTCCTCCCTAGGGTTATTTTAATCCAATTAGGATTTTTAACCAATCTTGTGCATCCAATATGTGATTTTGTGTCATTTTGTGTCATTGGTTGAACATTTAGGTCATTTTCGTCCTCCCTAGGCTTATTCTAATCCAATTAGGGTTTTTAACCAATCTTGTGCATCCAATATGTGATTTTGTGTCATTTTGTGTCATTGGTTGAACATTTAGCTCATTTTCGTCCTCCCTAGGCTTAATCTAATCCAATTAGGGTTTTTAACCAATCTTGTGCATCCAATATGTGATTTTATGTCATTGGTTGAACATTTAGGTCATTTTCGTCCTCTCTTGGGTTATTCTTATCCAATTAGGGTTTTTAACAAATCTTGTGCATCCAATATGTGATTTTGTGTCATTTTGTATCATTGGTTGAACATTTAGGTCATTTTTCGTCCTCCCTAGGCTTGTTCTAATCCAATTAGGGATTTTAACCAATCTTGTGCATCCAATATGTGATTTTGTGTCATTGGTTGAACATTTAGGTCATTTTCGTCCTCCCTAGGCTTATTCTAATCCAATTAGGGTTTTTAACCAATCTTGTGCATCCAATATGTGATTTTGTGTCATTTTGTGTCATTGGTTGAACATTTAGGTCATTTTCGTCCTCCCTAGGCTTATTCTAATCCAATTAGGGTTTTTAACCAATCTTTTGCATCTAATATGTGATTTTGTGTGATTTTGTGTCATTGGTTGAACATTTAGGTCATTTTCGTCCTCCCTAGGCTTATTCTAATCCAATTAGGGTTTTTAACCAATCTTTTGCATCTAATATGCGATTTTGTGTCATTTTGTGTCATTGGTTGAACATTTATGTCATTTTCGTCCTCCCTAGTCTTATTCTAATCCAATTAGGGTTTTTAACCAATCTTGTGCATCCAATATGTGATTTTGTGTCATTGGTTAAACATTTTGGTCATTTTCGTCCTCCCTAGGCTTATTCTAATCCAATTAAGGTTTTTAACCAATCTTGTGCATCCAATATGTGATTTTGTGTCATTGGTTGGACATTTAGGTCATTTTCGTCCTCCCTAGGCTTATTCTAATCCAATTAGGGTTTTTAACCAATCTTGTGCATCCAATATGTGATTTTGTGTCATTGGTTGAACATTTAGGTCATTTTCGTCCTCCCTAGAGTTATTCTAATCCAATTAGGGTTTTTAACCAATCTTGTGCATCCAATATGTGATTTTGTGTCATTTTGTGTCATTGGTTGAACATTTAGGTCATTTTCGTCCTCCCTAGGCTTATTCTAATCCAATTAGGGTTTTTAACCAATCTTGTGCATCCAATATGTGATTTTGTGTCATTGGTTAAACATTTAGGTCATTTTCGTCCTCCCTAGGCTTATTGTAATCCAATTAGGGTTTTTAACCAATCTAATGCATCCAATATGTGATTTTGTGTCATTTTGTGTCATTGGTTGAACGTTTAGGTCATTTTCGTCCTCCCTAGGCTTATTCTAATGCAATTAGGGTTTTTAACTAATCGTGTGCATCCAATATGTGATTTTGAGTCATTTGTTGAACATTTAGGTCATTTTCGTCCTCCCTAGGCTTATTCTAATCCAATTAGGGTTTTTAACTAATCTTGTGCATCCAATATGTGATTTTTTGTCATTTTGTGTCATTGGTTGAACGTTTAGGTCATTTTCTTCCTCCCTAGGTTTATTCTAATCCAATTAGGGTTTTTAACCAATCTTGTGCATCCAATATGTGATTTTGTGTCATTTTGTGTCATTGGTTGAACATTTAGGTCATTTTCGTCCTCCCTAGGCTTATTCTAATCCAATTAGGGTTTTTAACCAATCTTGTGCATCCAATATGTGATTTTGTGTCATTGGTTGAACATTTAGTTCATTTTCGTCCTCCCTAGGCTTATTCTATTCCATTTAGGGTTTTTAACCAATCTTCTGCATCCAATATGTGATTTTGTGTCATTTTGTGTCATTGGTTCAACATTTAGGTCATTTTCGTCCTCCCTAGGGTTATTTTAATCCAATTAGGATTTTTAACCAATCTTGTGCATCCAATATGTGATTTTGTGTCATTTTGTGTCATTGGTTGAACATTTAGGTCATTTTCGTCCTCCCTAGGCTTATTCTAATCCAATTAGGGTTTTTAACCAATCTTGTGCATCCAATATGTGATTTTGTGTCATTTTGTGTCATTGGTTGAACATTTAGGTCATATTCGTCCTCCCTAGGCTTATTCTAATCCAATTAAGGTTTTTAACCAATCTTGTGCATCCAATATGTGATTTTGTGTCATTTTGTGTCATTGGTTGAACATTTAGGTCATTTTCGTCCTCCCTAGGCTTATTCTAATCCAATTAGGGTTTTTAACCAATCTTGTGCATCCAATATGTGATTTTGTGTCATTTTGTGTCATTGGTTGAACATTTAGGTCATTTTCGTCCTCCCTAGGCTTATTCTAATCCAATTAGGGTTTTTAACCAATCTTGTGCATCCAATATGTGATTTTGTGTCCTTTTGTGTCATTGGTTGAACATTTAGGTCATTTTGGTCCTCCCTAGGCTTATTCTAATCCAATTAGGGTTTTTATCCGATCATGTGCATCCAATATGTGATTTTGTGTCATTTTGTGTCATTGGTATAACATTTAGGTCATTTTCGTCCTCCCTAGGCCTATTCTAATCCAATTAGGGTTTTTAACCAATCTTGTGCATGCAATATGTGATTTTGTGTCATTTTGTGTCATTGGTTGAACATTTAGGTCATTTTCGTCCTCCCTAGGCTTATTCTAATCCAATTAGGGTTTTTAACCAATCTTGTGCATCGAATATGTGATTTTGTGTCATTTTGTGTCATTGGTTGAACATTTAGGTCATTTTCGTCCTCCCTAGGCTTATTCTAATCCAATTAGGGTTTTTAACCAATCTTGTGCATCCAATATGTGATTTTGTGTCATTTTGTGTCATTGGTTGAACATTTAGGTCATTTTCGTCCTCCCTAGGCTTATTCTAATCCAATTAGAGTTTTTAACCAATCTTGTGCATCCAATACGTGATTTTGTGTCATTTGTTGAACATTTAGGTCATTTTCGTCATCGCTATGCTTATTCTAATCCAATTAGGGTTTTTAACCAATCTTGTGCATCCAATATGTGATTTTGTGTCATTTTGTGTCATTGGTTGAACATTTAGGTCATTTTCGTCCTCCCTAGGCTTATTCTAATCCAATTAGGGTTTTTAACCAATCTTGTGCATCCAATATGTGATTTTGTGTCATTTTGTGTCATTGGTTGAACATTTAGGTCATTTTCGTCCTCGCTATGCTTATTCTAATCCAATTAGGGTTTTTAACCAATCTTGTGCATCCAATATGTGATTTTGTGTCATTGGTTGAACATTTAGGTCTTTTTCGTCCTCCCTATGCTTTTTTTAATCCAATTAGGGTTTTAACCAATCTTGTGCATCCAATATGTGATTTTGTGTCATTGGTTGAACATTTAGGTCATTTTCGTCCTCGCTAGGCTTTTTCTAATCCAATTAGGGTTTTTAACCAATCTTGTGCATCCAATATGTGATTTTGTGTCATTTTGTGTCATTGGTTGAACATTTTGGTCATTTTCGTCCTCCCTAGGCTTATTCTAATCCAATTAAGGTTTTTAACCAATCTTGTGCATCCAATATGTGATTTTGTGTCATTTTGTGTCATTGGTTGAACATTTAGGTCATTTTCGTCCTCCCTAGGCTTATTTTAATCCAGTTAGGGTTTTTAACCAATCTTGTGCATCCAATATGTGATTTTTTGACATTGGTTGAACATTTAGGTCATTTTCGTCCTCCCTAGGCTTATTCTAATCCAATATGGGTTTCTCACCAATCTTGTGCATCCAATATGTGATTTTGTGTCATTGGTTGAACATTTAGGTCATTTTCGTCCTCCCTAGGCTTATTCTAATCCAATTAGGGTTTTTAACCAATCTTGTGCATCCAATATGTGATTTTGTGTCATTTTGTGTCATTGGTTGAACATTTAGGTCATTTTCGTCCTTCCTAGGCTTATTCTATTCCAATTAGGGTTTTTAACCAATCTTGTGCATCCAATATGTGATTTTGTGTCATTTTGTGTCATTGGTTGAACATTTAGGTCATTTTCGTCCTCCCTAGGCTTATTCTAATCCAATTAGGATTTTTAACCAATCTTGTGCATCCAATATGTGATTTTTTGCCATTTTGTGTCATTGGTTGAACATTTAGGTCATTTTCGTCCTCCCTAGGCTTATTCTAATCCAATTAGGGTTTTTAACCAATCTTGTGCATCCAATATGTGATTTTGTGTCATTTTGTGTCATTGGTTGAACATTTAGGTCATTTTCGTCCTCCCTAGGCTTATTCTAATCCAATTAGGGTTTTTAACCAATCTTGTGCATCCAATATGTGATTTTGTGTCATTTTGTGTCATTTGTTGAACATTTAGGTCATTTTCGTCCTCCGTAGGCTTATTCTAATCCTATTAGGGTTTTTAACCAATCTTGTGCAACCAATATGTGATTTTCTGTCATTTTGTGTCATTGGTTGAACATTCAGGTCATTTTCGTCCTCCCTAGGATTATTATAATCCAATTAGGGTTTTTAACCAATCTTGTGCATCCAATATGTGATTTTGTGTCATTGGTTGAACATTTAGGTCATTTTCGTCCTCCCTAGGCTTATTCTAATCCAATTAGGGTTTTTAACCAATCTTGTGCATCCAATATGTGATTTTGTGTTATTGGTTAAACATTTAGGTCATTTTCGTCCTCCCTAGGCTTATTCTAATCCAATTAGGGTTTTTAACCAATCTTGTGCATTAATATGTGATTTTGTGTCATTGGTTGAACATTTAGGTCATTTTCGTCCTCCCTAGGCTTATTCTAATCCAATTAGGGTTTTTAACCAATCTTGTGCATCCAATATGTGATTTTGTGTCATTTTGTGTCATTGGTTGAACATTTAGGTCATTTTCGTCCTCCCTTGGCTTATTCTTATCCAATTAAGGTTCTTAACCAATCTTGTGCATCCAATGTGTGATTTTGTGTCATTTTGGGTCATTGGTTGAACATTTAGGTCATTTTCGTCCTCCCTAGGCTTATTCTAATCCAATTAGGGTTTTTAACCAATCTTGTGCATCCAATATGTGATTTTGTGTCATTTTGTGTCATTGGTTGAACGTTTAGGTCATTTTCGTCCTCCCTAGGCTTATTCTAATCCAATTAGGGTTTTCAACCAATCTTGAGCATCCAATATGTGATTTTGAGTTATTTTGTGTCATTGGTTGAACATTTAGGTCATTTTCGTCCTCCCTAGGCTTATTCTAATCCAATTAGGGTTTTTAACCAATCTTGTGCATCCAATATGTGATTTTGTGCTATTTTGTGTCATTGGTTGAACATTATTTCATTTTCGTCCTCCGTAAGCTTATTCTAATCCAATTAGGGTTTTTAACCAATCTTGTGCATCCAATATGTGATTTTGTGTCATTTTGTGTCATTGGTTGAACGTTTAGGTCATTTTCGTCCTCCCTAGGCTTATTCTAATCCAATTAGGGTTTTTAACCAATCTTGTGCATCCAATATGTGATTTTGTGTCATTTTGTGTCATTGGTTGAACATTCAGGTCATTTTCGTCCTCCCTAGGCTTATTCTCATCCAATTAAGGTTTTTAACCAATCTTGTGCATCCAATATGTGATTTTGTGTCATTAATTTAACATTTAGGTCAATTTCGTCCTCCCTAGGCTTATTCTAATCCAATTAGGATTTTTAACCAATCTATTGCATCCAATATGTGATTTTGTGTCATTTTGTGTCATTGGTTGAACATTTAGGTCATTTTCGTCATCCCTAGGCTTATTCTCATCCAATTATGGTTTGTAACCAATCTTGTGCATCCAATATGTGATTTTGTGTCATTTTGTGTCATTGGTTGAACGTTTAGGTCATTTTCGTCCTCCCTAGGCTTATTCTAATCCAATTAGGTTTTTTAACCAATCTTGTGCATCCAATATGTGATTTTGTGTCATTTTGTGTCATTGGTTGAACATTTAGGTCAATTTCGTCCTCCCTAGGCTTATTCTAATCCAATTAGGGTTTTTAACCAATCTTGTGCATCCAATATGTGATTTTGTGTCATTTTGTGTCATTGGTTGAACATTTAGGTCATTTTCGTTCTCCCTAGGCTTATTCTAATCTAATTAGGGTTTTTAACCAATCTTGTGCATCCAATATGTGATTTTGTGTCATTTTGTGTCATTGGTGAACATTTAGGTCAATTTCGTCCTCCCTAGGCTTATTCTAATCCAATTAGGGTTTTTAACCAATCTTGTGCATCCAATATGTGATTTTGTGTCATTTTGTGTCATTGGTTGAACGTTTAGGTCATTTTCGTCCTCCCTAGGCTTATTCTAATCCAATTAGGGTTTTTAACCAATCTTGTGCAATCAATATGTGATTTTGTGTCATTGGTTGAACATTCAGGTCATTTTCGTCCTCCCTAGGCTTATTCTCATCCAATTAAGGTTTTTAACCAATCTTGTGCATCCAATATGTGATTTTGTGTCATTAATTTAACATTTAGGTCAATTTCGTCCTCCCTATGCTTATTCTAATCCAATTAGGATTTTTAACCAATCTATTGCATCCAATAAGTGATTTTGTGTCATTTTGTGTCATTGGTTGAAAATTTAGGTCATTTTCGTCATCCCTAGGCTTATTCTAATCCAATTATGGTTTTTAACCAATCTTGTGCATCCAATATGTGATTTTGTGTCATTTTGTGTCATTGGTTGAACATTTAGGTCATTTTCGTCCTCCCTAGGCTTATTCTAATCCAATTATGGTTTTTAACCAATCTTGTGCATCCAATATGTGATTTTGTGTCATTTTGTGTCATTGGTTGAACAATTAGGTCATTTTCGTCCTCCCTAGGCTTATTCTAATACAATTAGGGTTTTTAACCAACATTGTGCATCAATTATGTGATTTTGTGTCATTTTGTGTCATTGGTTGAACATTTAGGTCATTTTCGTCCTCCCTAGGCTTATTCTAATCCAATTAGGGTTTTTAACCAATCTTGTGCATCCAATATGTGATTCTGTGTCATTGGTTGAACATTTAGGTCATTTTCTTCCTCCCTAGGCTTATTCTAATCCAATTAGGGTTTTTAACCAATCATGTGCATCCAATATGTGATTTTGTGTCATTTTGCGTCATTGGTTGAACATTTAGGTCATTTTCGTCCTCCCTAGGTTTATTGTAAACCAATTAGGGTTTTTAACCAATCTTGTGCATCCAATATGTGATTTTGTGTCATTTTGTGTCATTGGTTGAACATTTAGGTCATTTTCGTCGTCCCTAGGCTTATTCTAATCCAATTAGGGTTTTTAACCAATCTTGTGCATCCAATATGTGATTTTGTGTCATTTTATGTCATTGGTTGAACATTTAGGTCATTTTCATCTTCCCTAGGCTTATTCTAATCCAATTAGGGTTTTTAACCAATCTTGTGCATCCAATATGTGTTTTTGTGTCATTGGTTGAACATATAGGTCATTTTCGTCCTCCCTAGGCTTATTCTAATCCAATTAGGGTTTCTAACCAATCTTGTGCATCCAATATGTGATTTTGTGTCATTTTGTGTCAGTGCTTGAACATTTAGGTCATTTTCGTCCTCCCTAGGCTTATTCTAATCCAATTAGGGTTTTTAACCAATCTTGTGCATCCAATATGTGATTTTGTGTCATTTTGTGTCATTGGTTGAACATTTAGGTCATTTTCGTCCTCCCTAGGCTTATTCTAATCCAATTAGGGTTTTTAACCAATCTTGTGCATCCAATATGTGATTTTGTATCATTGGTTGAACATTTAGGTCATTTTCGTCCTCGCTATGCTTATGCTAATCCAATTAGGGTTTTTAGCCAATCTTGTGCATCAAATATGTGATTTTATGTCATTTTGTGTCATTGGTTGAACATTTAGGTCAATTTCGTCCTCCCTTGGCTTATTCTAATCCAATTAAGGTTCTTAACCAATCTTGTGCATCCAATGTGTGATTTTGTGTCATTGGTTGAACATTTAGGTCATTTTCGTCCTCCCTAGGCTTATTCTAATCCAATTAGGGTTTTTAACCAATCTTGTGCATCCAATATGTGATTTTGTGTCATTGGTTAAACATTTAGGTCATTTTCGTCCCCCTTAGGCTTATTCTAATCCAACTAGGGTTTTTAACCAATCTTGTGCATCCAATATGTGATTTTGTGTCATTTTGTGTCATCGGTTAAACATTTAGGTTATTTTCGTCCTCCCTAGGCTTATTCTAATCCAATTAGGGTTTTTAACCAATCTTGTGCATCCAATATGTGATTTTGTGTCATTTTGTGTCATTGGTTGAACATTTAGGTCATTTTCGTCCTCCCTAGGCTTATTCTAATCCAATTAGGGTTTTTAACCAATCTTGTGCATCCAATATGTGATTTTGTGTCATTATGTGTCATTGGTTGAACATTTAGGTCATTTTGGTCCTCCCTAGGCATATTCTAATCCAATTAGGGTTTTTAACCAATCTTGTGCATCCAATATGTGATTTTGTGTCATTTTGTGTCATTGGTTGAACATTTAGGTCATTTTCGTCCTCCCTAGGCTTATTCTAATCCAATTAGGGTTTTTAACCAATCTTGTGCATCCAATATATAATTTTGTGTCATTGGTTGAACATTTAGGTCATTTTCGTCCTCCCTAGGCTTATTCTAATCCAATTAGGGTTTTTAACCAATCTTGTGCATCCAATATGTGATTTTGTGTCATTTTGTGTCATTGGTTGAACATTTAGGTCATTTTCGTCCTCCCCAGGCTTATTCTAATCCAATTAGGGTTTTTCACGAATCCTGTGCATCCAATATGTGATTTTGTGTCATTTTGTGTCATTGGTTGAACATTTAGGTCATTTTCGTCCTCCCTAGGGTTATTTTAATCTAATTAGGATTTTTAACCAATCTTGTGCATCCAATATGTGATTTTGTGTCATTTTGTGTCATTGGTTGAACATTTAGGTCATTTTCGTCCTCCCTAGGCTTATTCTAATCCAATTAGGGTTTTTAACCAATCTTGTGCATCCAATATGTGATTTTGTGTCATTTTGTGTCATTGGTTGAACATTTAGGTCATTTTCGTCCTCCCTAGGCTTATTCTAATCTAATTCGGGTTTTTAACCAATCTTGTGCATCCAATATGTGATTTTGTGTCATTGGTTGAACATTTAGGTCATTTTCGTCCTCCCTAGGCTTATTCTAATCCAATTAGGGTTTTTAACCAATCTTGTGCATCCAATATGTGATTTTGTGTCATTTTGTGTCATTGGTTGAACATTTAGGTCATTTTCGTCCTCCCTAGACTTATTCTAATCCAATTATGGTTTTTAACCAATCATGTGCATCCAATATGTGATTTTGTGTCATTTTGTGTTATTGGTTGATCATTTAGGTCATTTTCGTCCTCCCTAGGCTTATTCTAATCCAATTAGGGTTTTTAACCAATCTTGTGCATCCAATATGTGATTTTGTGTCATTGGTTGAACTTTTAGGTCAATTTCGTCCTCCCTAGGCTTATTCTAATCCAATTAGGGTTTTTAACCAATCTTGTGCATCCAATATGTGATTTTGTGTCATTGGTTGAACATTTAGGTCATTTTCGTCCTCCCTAGGCTTATTCTAATCCAATTAGGGTTTTTAACCAATCTTGTGCATCCAATATGTGATTTTGTGTCATTTTGTGTCATTGGTTGAACATTTAGGTCATTTTCGTCCTCCCTAGGCTTATTTTAATCCAATTAGGGTTTTTAACCAATCTTGTGCATCCAATATGTGATTTTGTATCATTTTGTGTCATTGGTTGAACATTTAGGTCATTTTCGTCCTCCCTAGGCTTATTCTAATCCAATTAGGGTTTTTAACCAATCTTGTGCATCCAATATGTGATTTTGTGTAATTTTGTGTCATTGGTTGAACATTTAGGTCATTTTCGTCCTCCCTAGGCTTATTCTAATCCAATTAGGGTTTTTAACCAATCTTGTACAACCAATATGTGATTTTGTGTCATTTTGTGTCATTGGTTGAACATTTAGGTCATTTTTGTCCTCCCTAGGTTTATTCTAATCCAATTAGGGTTTTTAACCAGCTTTTGCATCCAATATGTGATTTTGTGTCATTTTGTGTCATTGGTTGAACATTTAGGTCATTTTCGTCCTCCCTAGGCTTATTCTAATCCAATTAGGGTTTTTAACCAATCTTGTGCATCCAATATGTGATTTTGTGTAATTTTGTGTCATTGGTTGAACATTTAGGTCATTTTCGTCCTCCCTAGGCTTATTCTAATCCAATTAGGTTTTTTAACCAATCTTGTGCAACCAATATGTGATTTTGTGTCATTTTGTGTCATTGGTTGAACATTTAGGTCATTTTCGTCCTCCCTAGGCTTATTCTAATCCAATTAGGGTTTTTAACCAATCTTGTGCATCCAATATGTGATTTTGTGTCATTTTGTGTCATTGGTTGAACATTTAGGTCATTTTCGTCCTCCCTAGGCTTATTCTAATCCAATTAGGGTTTTTAACCAATCTTGGGCATCCAATATGTGATTTTGTGTCATTTTGTGTCATTGGTTAAACATTTAGGTCATTTTCGTCCTCCCTAGGCTTATTCTAATCCAATTAGGGTTTTTAACCAATCTTGTGCATCCAATATGTGATTTTTTGTCATTTTGTGTCATTGGTTGAACATTTAGGTCATTTTCGTCTTCCCTAGGCTTATTCTAATCCAATTAGGGTTTTTAACCAATCTTGTGCATCCAATATGTGATTTTGTGTCATTTTGGGTCATTGGTTGAACATTTAGGTCATTTTCGTCCTCCCTAGGCTTATTCTAATCCAATTAGGGTTTTTAACCAATCTTGTGCATCCAATATGTGATTTTGTGTCATTTTGTGTCATTGGTTGAACGTTTAGGTCATTTTCGTCCTCCCTAGGCTTATTCTAATCCAATTAGGGTTTTTAACCAATCTTGTGCATCCAATATGTGATTTTGTGTCATTTTGTGTCATTGGTTGAACATTCAGGTCATTTTCGTCCTCCCTAGGCTTATTCTCATCCAATTAAGGTTTTTAACCAATCTTGTGCATCCAATATGTGATTTTGTGTCATTAATTTAACATTTAGGTCAATTTCGTCCTCCCTAGGCTTATTCTAATCCAATTAGGATTTTTAACCAATCTATTGCATCCAATAAGTGATTTTGTGTCATTTTGTGTCATTGGTTGAAAATTTAGGTCATTTTCGTCATCCCTAGGCTTATTCTAATCCAATTATGGTTTTTAACCAATCTTGTGCATCCAATATGTGATTTTGTGTCATTTTGTGTCATTGGTTGAACATTTAGGTCATTTTCGTCCTCCCTAGGCTTATTTTAATCCAATTAGGGTTTTTAACCAATCTAGTGCATCCAATATGTGATTTTGTGTCATTGGTTGAACGTTTAGGTCATTTTCATCCTCGCTAGGCTTATTCTAATCCAATTAGGGTTTTTAACCAATCTTGTGCATCCAATATGTGATTTTGTGTCATTTTGTGTCATTGGTTGAACATTTAGGTCATTTTCGTCCTCCCTAGGCTTATTCTAATCCAATTAGGGTTTTTAACCAATCTTGTGCATCCAATATGTGATTTTGTGTCATTTTGTGTCATTGGTTGAACATTTAGGTCATTTTCGTCCTCCCTAGGCTTATTCTAATCCAATTAGGGTTTTTAACCAATCTTGTGCATCCAATATGTGATTTTGTGCTATTTTGTGTCATTGGTTGAACATTATTTCATTTTCGTCCTCCCTAAGCTTATTCTTATCCAATTAGGGTTTTTAACCAATCTTGTGAATCCAATATGTGATTTTGTGTCATTTTTTGTCATTTGTGTCATTGGTTGAACGTTTAGGTCATCTTCGTCCTCCCTAGGCTTATTCTAATCCAATTAGGGTTTTTAACCAATCTTGTGCATCCAATATGTGATTTTGTGTCATTTTGTGTCATTGGTTGAACATTTAGGTCATTTTCGTCCTCCCTAGGCTTATTCTAATCCAATTAGGGTTTTTAACCAATCTTATGCATCAAATATGTGATTTTGTGTCATTGGTTGAACGTTTAGGTCATTTTCTTCCTCCCTAGGCTTATTCAAATCCAATTAGGGTTTTTAACCAATCTTGTGCTTCAAATATGTGATTTTGTGTCATTGGTTGAACGTTTAGGTCATTTTCGTCCTCCCTAGGCTTATTATAATCCAATTAGGGTTTTTAACCAATCTTGTGCATCCAATATGTGATTTTGTGTCATTTTGTGTCATTGGTTGAACATTTAGGTCATTTTTGTCCTCCCTAGGCTTATTCTAATCCAATTAGGGTTTTTAACCAATCTTTTGCATCCAATATGTGATTTTGTGTCATTGGTTGAACATTTAGGTCATTTTCGTCCTCCCTAGGTTTATTCTAATCCAATTAGGGTTTTTAACCAATCTTGTGCATCCAATATGTGATTTTGTGTCATTTTGTGTCATTGGTTGAACATTTAGGTCATTTTCGTCCTCGCTAGGCATATTCTAATCCAATTAGGGTTTTTAACCAATCTTGTGCATCCAATATGTGATTTTGTGTCACTGGTTGAACGTTTAGGTCATTTTCGTCCTCCCTAGGCATATTCTAATCCAATTAGGGTTTTTAACCAATCTTGTGCATCCAATATGTGATTTTGTGTCACTGGTTGAACATTTAGGTCATTTTCGTCCTCCCTAGGCTTATTCTAATCCAATTAGGGTTTTTAACCAATCTTGTGCATCCAATATGTGATTTTGTGTCATTTTGTGTCATTGGTTGAACATTTAGGTCATTTTCGTCCTCCCTAGGCTTATTCTAATCCAATTAGGGTTTTTAACCAATCTTGTGCATCCAATATGTGATTTTGGGTCATTGGTTCAACATTTAGGTCATTTTCGTCCTACCTAGGCTTATTCTAATCCAATTAGGGTTTTTAACCAATCTTGTGCAACCAATATGTGATTTTGTGTCATTTTGTGTCATTGGTTGAACATTTAGGTCATTTTCGTCCTCCCTAGGCTTATTCTAATCCAATTAGGGTTTTTAACCAATCTTGTGCATCCAATATGTGATTTTGTGTCATTTTGTGTCATTGGTTGAACATTTAGGTCATTTTCGTCCTCCCTAGGCTTATTCTAATCCAATTAGGGTTTTTAACCAATCTTGTGCATCCAATATGTGATTTTGTATCATTTTGTGTCAATGGTTGAACATTTACGTCATTTTCGTCTTCCCTAGGCTTATTCTAATCCAATTAGGGTTTTTAACCAATCTTGTGCATCCAATATGTGTTTTTGTGTCATTTTGTGTCATTGGTTGAACATTTAGGTCATTTTCGTCCTCCCTAGGCTTATTCTAATCCAATTAGGGTTTTTAACCAATCTTGTGCATCCAATATGTGATTTTGTGTCATTTTGTGTCATTGGTTGAACATTTAGGTCATTTTCGTCCTCCCTAGGCTTATTCTAATCCAATTAGGGTTTTTAACCAATCTTGTGCATCCAATATGTGATTTTGTGTCATTTTCTGTCATTTTGTGTCATATGTAATCCAATTAGGTCATTTTCGTCCTCCCTAGGCTTATTCTAATCCAATTAGGGTTTTTAACCAATCTTGTGCATCCAATATGTGATTTTGTGTCATTTTGTGTCATTGGTTGAACATTTAGGTCATTTTCGTCCTCCCTAGGCTTATTCTAATCCAATTAGGGTTTTTAACCAATCTTGTGCATCCAATATGTGATTTTGTGTCATTATGTGTCATTGGTTGAACATTTAGGTCATTTTGGTCCTCCCTAGGCATATTCTAATCCAATTAGGGTTTTTAACCAATCTTGTGCATCCAATATGTGATTTTGTGTCATTTTGTGTCATTGGTTGAACATTTAGGTCATTTTCGTCCTCCCTAGGCTTATTCTAATCCAATTAGGGTTTTTAACCAATCTTGTGCATCCAATATGTGATTTTGTGTCATTGGTTGAACATTTAGTTCATTTTCGTCCTCCCTAGGCTTATTCTATTCCATTTAGGGTTTTTAACCAATCTTCTGCATCCAATATGTGATTTTGTGTCATTTTGTGTCATTGGTTCAACATTTAGGTCATTTTCGTCCTCCCTAGGGTTATTTTAATCCAATTAGGATTTTTAACCAATCTTGTGCATCCAATATGTGATTTTGTGTCATTTTGTGTCATTGGTTGAACATTTAGGTCATTTTCGTCCTCCCTAGGCTTATTCTAATCCAATTAGGGTTTTTAACCAATCTTGTGCATCCAATATGTGATTTTGTGTCATTTTGTGTCATTGGTTGAACATTTAGGTCATTTTCGTCCTCCCCAGGCTTATTCTAATCCAATTAGGGTTTTTCACGAATCCTGTGCATCCAATATGTGATTTTGTGTCATTTTGTGTCATTGGTTGAACATTTAGGTCATTTTCGTCCTCCCTAGGGTTATTTTAATCTAATTAGGATTTTTAACCAATCTTGTGCATCCAATATGTGATTTTGTGTCATTTTGTGTCATTGGTTGAACATTTAGGTCATTTTCGTCCTCCCTAGGCTTATTCTAATCCAATTAGGGTTTTTAACCAATCTTGTGCATCCAATATGTGATTTTGTGTCATTTTGTGTCATTGGTTGAACATTTAGCTCATTTTCGTTCTCCCTACGCTTATTCTAATCCAATTAGGGTTTTTAACCAATCTTGTGCATCCAATATGTGATTTTCTGTCATTTTGTGTCATTGGTTGAACATTTAGGTCATTTTCGTCCTCCCTATGCTTATTCTAATCGAATTAGGGTTTTTAGCCAATTTTGTGCATCCAATATGTAGTTTTGTGTCATTGGTTGAACATTTAGGTCATTTTTGCCTCCCTTGGCTTATTCTCATCCAATTAGGGTTTTTAACCTATCTTGTGCATCCAATATGTGATTTTGTGTCATTTTGTGTCATTGGTTGAACATTTAGGTCATTTTCGTCCTCCCTAGGCTTATTCTAATCCAATTAGGGTTTTTAACCAATCTTGTGCATCCAATATGTGATTTTGTGTCATTGGTTGAACATTTAGGTCATTTTCGTCCTCCCTAGGCTTATTATAATCCAACTAGGGTTTTTAACCAATCTTGTGCATCCAATATGTGATTTTGTGTCATTTTGTGTCATTGGTTGAACATTTAGGTCATTTTCGTCCTCCCTAGGCTTATTCTAATCCAATTAGGGTTTTTAACCAATCTTGTGCATCCAATATGTGATTTTGTGCTATTTTGTGTCATTGGTTGAACATTTAGCTCATTTTCGTCCTCCCTAAGCTTATTCTAATCCAATTAGGGTTTTTAACCAATCTTGTGCATCCAATATGTGATTTTGTGTCATTTTGTGTCATTGGTTGAACGTTTAGGTCATTTTCGTTCTCCCTAGGCTTATTCTAATCCAATTAGGGTTTTTAACCAATCTTGTGCATCCAATATGTGATTTTGTGTCATTTTGTGTCATTGGTTGAACATTTAGGTCATTTTCGTCCTCCCTTGGTTTATTCTAATCCAATTAGGGTTTTTAACCAATCTTGTGCATCCAATATGTGATTTTGTGTCATTTTGTGTCATTGGTTGAACATTTAGGTCATTTTCGTCCTCCCTAGGCTTATTCTAATCCAATTAGGGTTTTGAACCAATCTTGTGCATCCAATATGTGATTTTATGTCATTGGTTGAACATTTAGGTCATTTTTGTCCTCCCTAAGCTTATTCTAATCCAATTAGGGTTTTTAACCAATCTTGTGCATCCAATATGTGATTTTGTGTCATTTTGTGTCATTGGTTGAACATTTAGGTCATTTTCGTCCTCCCTAGGCTTATTCTAATCCAATTAGGGTTTTTAACCAATCTTGTGCATCCAATATGTGATTTTGTGTCATTTTGTGTCATTCGTTGAACATTTAGGTCAATTTCGTCCTCCCTAGGCTTATTCTAATCCAATTAGGGTTTTTAACCAATCTTGTGCATCCAATATGTGATTTTGTGTCATTGATTGAACATTTAGGTCATTTTCGTCCTCCCTAGGCTTATTCTAATCCAATTAGGGTTTTTAACCAATCTTGTGCAACCAATATGTGATTTTGTGTCATTTTGTGTCATTGGTTGAACATTTAGGTCATTTTCGTCTTCCCTAGGCTAATTCTAATCCAATTAGGGTTTTTAACCAATCTTGTTCATCCAATATGTGATTGTGTGTAATTTTGTGTCATTGGTTGAACATTTAGGTCATTTTCGTCCTCTCTAGGCTTATTCTAATCCAATTAGGGTTTTTAACATATCTTGTGCATCCAACATGTGATTTTGTGTCATTTTGTGTCATTGGTTGAACATTTAGGTCATTTGCGTCTTCCTTAGGCTTATTCTAATCCAATTAGGGTTTTTAACCAATCTTGTGCAACCAATATGTGATTTTGTGTCATTTTGTGTCATTGCTTCAACATTTAGGTCATTTTCGTCCTCCCTAGGCTTATTCTAATCCAATTAGGGTTTTTAACCAATCTTGTGCATCCAATATGTGATTTTGTGTCATTGGTTGAACATTTAGGTCATTTTCGTCCTCCCTAGGCTTATTGTAATCCAATTAGGGTTTTTAACCAATCTAATGCATCCAATATGTGATTTTGTGTCATTTTGTGTCATTGGTTGAACGTTTAGGTCATTTTCGTCCTCCCTAGGCTTATTCTAATCCAATTAGGGTTTTTAACTAATCTTGTGCATCCAATATGTGATTTTGAGTCATTTGTTGAACATTTAGGTCATTTTCGTCCTCCCTAGGCTTATTCTAATCCAATTAGGGTTTTTAACCAATCTTGTGCATCCAATATGTGATTTTTTGTCATTTTGTGTCATTGGTTGAACGTTTAGGTCATTTTCGTCCTCCCTAGGTTTATTCTAATCCAATTAGGGTTTTTAACCAATCTTGTGCATCCAATATGTGATTTTGTGTCATTTTGTGTCATTGGTTGAACATTTAGGTCATTTTCGTCCTCCCTAGGCTTATTCTAATCCAATTAGGATTTTTAACCAATCCTGTGCATCCAATATGTGATTTTGTGAAATTGGTTGAACATTTAGGTCATTTTCGTCCTCCCTAGGCTTATTATAATCCAATTAAGGTTTTTATCCAATCTTGTGCATCCAATATGTGATTTTGTGTCATTGGTTGAACATTTAGGTTATTTTCGTCCATCCTAGGCTTATTATAATCCAATTAAGGTTTTTATCCAATCTTGTGCATCCAATATGTGATTTTGTGTCATTTTGTGTCATTGGTTGAACATTTAGGTCATTTTCGTCCTCCCTAGGCTTATTCTAATCCAATTAGGGTTTTTAACCAATCTTGTGCATCCAATATGTGATTTTGTGTCATTTTTTGTCATTGGTTGAACATTTAGGTCATTTTCGTCCTCCCTAGGTTTATTCTAATCCAATTAGGGTTTTTAACCAATCTTGTGCATCCAATATGTGATTTTGTGTCATTTTGTGTCATTGGTTGAACATTTAGGTCATTTTCGTCCTCGATAGGCATATTCTAATCCAATTAGGGTTTTTAACCAATCTTGTGCATCCAATATGTGATTTTGTGTCATTGGTTGAACATTTAGGTCATTTTCGTCCTCCCTAGGCTTATTCTAATCCAATTAGGGTTTTTAACCAATGTTGTGCATCCAATATGTGATTTAATGCCATTTTGTGTCATTGGTTGAACATTTAGGTCATTTTCGTCCTCCCTTGGCTTATTCTAAACCAATTAGGGTTTTTAACCAATCTTGTGCATCCAATATGTGATTTTGTGTCATTTTGTGTCATTGGTTGAACATTTAGGTCATTTTCGTCCTCCCTAGGCTTATTCTAATCCAATTAGGGTTTTTAACCAATCTTGTGCATCCAATTGTGCATCCAATATGTGATTTTGTGTCATTGGTTGAACATTTAGGTCATTTTCGTCCTCCCTAGGCTTATTCTAATCCAATTAGGGTTTTTAACCAATCTTGTGCATCCAATATGTGATTTTGTGTCATCGGTTGAATATTTAGGTCATTTTTGTCCTCCCTAGGCTTATTGATAAGGATCTCAAGAGCATGAAGATGATCCATATTTTTAATAAATTAGGGTGAACTTTATTTATTTTCATTTGGTTTGTAATAGTTCCTAGTTTGCTTTAATTTGGAATTGTTATAGTTTTAATATAGATTTAGTTGATGTTATATGTAAGTGAAGATACTTTGCTTCCTTACATTTAGTTATTTTTATAAAAAAAAAATGATGTAAGCCCAATTTGGGCCTAGAGAATGGTGTCACTTATGACCCATTTAGGTTTAGAGATAATTTTACTATAACTATGATTTTGTAACCTCAATGAAGAATTTTTTTTGGGAATGAATTAAAATTTCTCTAATGAGAATTGTGAGTGAGTTAGGTCTCCTCTTTGAGTTCTTGGATTAGAACTTGTTTGAGTCTTATCAATGGCTTCCTTACCATTGTGGCGATTCTTCATTGGCTTATCAATCATCCTTGATTGTGGCGCCTTCTTCATCTTCTCAACCTAATCCATATTTTGTTTCTTTATAATTTTCGGTTTCCTTTACATCAAACCCTAATTCACAAATTGTGCCAATTTTCGTGTTCAATAACCTGCAATCATATCTCGAGTTCTACAAACTTGTTTTCGGCGATTCAACATCCTAACATGCGTTTCGGAACGTCATCTTTCACCTCGTTTTGGAATCGGCCGATTCGGAGTTTCGTAGCTCTGTTTATTGCGTTCTCCAGCAATACGCGATTTCTGATTCAATCTGTAAGTTTCCAACCTAGAACGATCCTTATAGTGATTCATGAGAAATAGGATCATATCACTTATTCTAATCCAATTACGGTTTTTAACCAATCTTGTGCATCCAATATGTGATTTTGTGTCATTTTGTGTCGTTGGTTGAACATATAGATCATTTTCGTCCTCCATAGGCTTATTCTAATCCAATTATGGTTTTTAACCAATCTTGTGCATCCAATATGTGATTTTGTGTCATTGGTTGAACATTTAGGTCATTTTCGTCCTCCCTAGGCTTATTCTAATCCAATTAGGGTTTTTAACCAATCTTGTGCATCCAATATGTGATTTTGTGCCATTGGTTGAACATTTAGGTCATTTTCGTCCTCCCTAGGCTTGTTCTAATCCAATTAGGGTTTTTAACCAATCTTGTGCATCCAATATGTGATTTTGTGTCATTTTGTGTCATTGGTTGAACATTTAGGTCATTTTCGTCCTCCCTAGGCTTATTCTAATCCAATTAGGGTTTTTAACCAATCTTGTGCATCCAATATGTGATTTTGTGTCATTTTGTGTCGTTGGTTGAACATTTAGGTCATTTTCGTCCTCCCTAGGCTTATTCTAATCCAATTAGGGTTTTTAACCAATCTTGTGCATCCAATATGTGATTTTGTGTTATTTTGTGTCATTGGTTGAACATTTATGTCATTTTCGTCCTCCCTAGGCTTATTCTAATCCAACTAGTGTTTTTAACCAATCTTGTGCATCCAATATGTGGTTTTGTGTCATTGGTTGAACATTTAGGTCATTTTCGTCCTCCCTAGGCTTATTCAAATCCAATTAGGGTTTTTAACCAATCTTGTGCATCCAAAATGTGATTTTGTGTCATTGGTTGAACATTTAGGTCATTTTCGTCCTCCCTAGGCATATTCGAATCCATTTAGGGTTTTTAACCAATCTTGTGCATCCAATATGTGATTTTGTGTCATTTTGTGTCATTGGTTGAACATTTAGGTCATTTTCGTCCTCCCTAGGCTTATTCTAATCCAATTAGGGTTTTTAACCAATCTTGTGCATCCAATATCTGATTTTGTGTCATTTTGTGTCATTGGTTGAACATTTAGGTCATTTTCGTCCTCCCTAGGATTATTGTAATCCAATTAGGGTTTTTAACCAATCTAATGCATCCAATATGTGATTTTGTGTCATTTTGTATCATTGGTTGAACGTTTAGGTCATTTTCGTCCTCCCTAGGCTTATTCTAATCCAATTAGGGTTTTTGATATGATCCTATTTCTCATGAATCACTATAAAGGATCGTTCTAGGTTGGAAACTTACAGATTGGAACGAAAATCGCGTATTGCTGGAGAACGCAATAAATAGAGGTACGAAACTCTGAATCGGCCGATTCCAAAACGAGGTGAAAGATGACGTTCCGAAACCCAAGTTAGGATGTTGAATCGCCGAAAACAAGTTTGTAGAACTCGAGATATGATTGCAGGTTATTGAACACGAAAATTGGCACAATTTGTGAATTAGGGTTTGATGTAAAGGAAACCGAAAATTATAAAGAAACAAAATATGGATTAGGTTGAGAAGATGAAGAAGGCGCCACAATCAAGGATGATTGATAAGCCAATGAAGAATCGCCACAATGGTAAGGAAGCCATTGATAAGACTCAAACAAGTTCTAATCCAAGAACTCAAAGAGGAGACCTAACTCACTCACAAATCTCATTAGAGAAATTTTTAATTCATCCCAAAAAAATCCCCTCCATGAGGTTACAAAATCATAGTTATAGTAAAATTATCTCTAAACCTAAATGGGTCATAAGTGACACCATCCTCTAGGCCCAAATTGGGCTTACATCATTTTTTTTTTTTATAAAAATAAACTAAATGTAAGGAAGCAAAGTATCTTCACTTACATATAACATCAACTAAATCTATATTAAAACTATTAGAATTCCAAATTAAAGCAAACTAATAATTATTACAAACCAAATGAAAATAAATAAAGTTCATCCTAATTTATTAAAAATATGGATCATCTTCATGCTCTTGAGATCCTTATCATTCTCTCCTTCTTGAAGAAATTCGACCTCGAATTTAAGCTCCATTATATCGTACATGAAGATATTATCCAATCAAACCACAAACTCATCATATCCACCGGGGTCAAATGAAAATTTGGAAAAGTCGCCAAATGTGATAAGTCGGTGAATCACATTTTCATCTTGAACAATTAACATCTTAGTACATTTATGGTAAAGGTAAGAAATTCTAAAGATGGTAATAAAGTTATACCTTTTGAAGTTGTCATTCATAGCCAAATTTACCTTCTTTGGATTGAAATTTGTGGCAAACAATATGTTACTTTGTATTTGCAAAGGCTTCAAAGCAAGTTGAGTTTCTTGAACATTTTAATTCATCCCAAAAAACTCCCCTCCATGAGGTTACAAAATCATAGTTATAGTAAAATTATCTCTAAACCTAAATGGGTCATAAGTGACACCATCCTCTAGGCCCAAATTGGGCTTACATCATTTTTTTTTTTTATAAAAATAAACTAAATGTAAGGAAGCAAAGTATCTTCACTTACATATAACATCAACTAAATCTATATTAAAACTATTAGAATTCCAAATTAAAGCAAACTAATAATTATTACAAACCAAATGAAAATAAATAAAGTTCATCCTAATTTATTAAAAATATGGATCATCTTCATGCTCTTGAGATCCTTATCATTTTCCCCTAGGCTTATTCTAATCCAATTAGGGTTTTAAACCAATCTTGTGCATCCAATATGTGATTTTGTGTCATTTTGTGTCATTGGTTGAACATTTAGGTCATTTTTGTCCTCCCTAGACTTATTCTAATCCAATTAGGGTTTTTAACCAATCTTGTGCATCCAATATGTGATTTTGTGTCATTTTGTGTCATTGGTTGAACATTTAGGTCATTTTCGTCCTCCCTAGGCATATTCTAATCCAATTAGGGTTTTTAACCAATCTTGTGCATTCAATATGTGATTTTGTGTCATTGGTTGAACATTTAGGTCATTTTCATCCTCCCTAGGCTTATTCTAATCCAATTAGGGTTTTTAACCAATCTTGTGCATCGAATATGTGATTTTGTGTCATTGCTTGAACATTTAGGTCATTTTCGTCCTCCCTAGGCTTATTCTAATCCAATTAGGGTTTTTAACCAATCTTGTGCATCCAATATGTGATTTTGTGTCATTTTGTGTCATTGGTTGAACATTTAGGTCATTTTCGTCCTCCCTAGGCTTATTCTAATCCAATTAGGGTTTTTAACCAATCTTGTGCATCCAATATGTGATTTTGTGTCATTGATTGAACATTTAGGTCATTTTCGTCCTCCCTAGGCTAATTCTAATCCAATTAGGGTTTTTAACCAATCTTGTGCATCCAGTATGTGATTTTGTGTAATTTTGTGTCATTGGTTCAACATTTAGGTCATTTTCGTCCTCCCTAGGCTTATTCTAATCCAATTAGGGTTTTTAACCAATCTTGTGCATCCAATATGTGATTTTGTGTCATTTTGTGTCATTGGTTGAACATTTAGGTCATTTTCGTCCTCCCTAGGCTTATTCTAATCCAATAAGGTTTTAACCAATCTTGTGCATGCAATATGTGATTTTGTGTCATTTTGTGTCATTGGTTGAACATTTAGGTCATTTTCGTCCTCCCTAGGCTTATTCTAATCCAATTAGGGTTTTTAACCAATCTTGTGCATCCAATATGTGATTTTGTGTCATTTTGTGTCATTGGTTGAACATTTAGTTCATTTTCGTCCTCCCTAGGCTTATTCTAATCCAATTAGGGTTTTTAACCAATCTTGTGCAACCAATATGTGATTTTGTGTCATTGGTTGAACATTTAGGTCATTTTCGTCCTCCCTAGGCTTATTCTAATCCAATTAGGGTTTTTAACCAATCTTGTGCATCCAATATGTGATTTTGTTTCATTTTGTGTCATTGGTTGAACATTTAGATCATTTTCGTCCACCCTAGGCTTATTCTAATCCAATTAGGGTTTTTAACCAATCTTGTGCATCCAATATGTGATTTTGTGTCATTGGTTGAACATTTAGGTCATTTTCGTCCTCCCTAGGCTTATTCTAATCCAATTAGGGTTTTTAACCAATCTTGTGCATCCAATATGTGATTTTGTGTCATTTTGTGTCATTGGCTAAACTTTTAGTTCATTTTCGTCCTCCTAGGCTTATTCTAATCCAATTAGGGTTTTTAACCAATCTTGTGCATCCAATATGTGATTTTGTGTCATTTTGTGTCATTGGTTGAACATTTAGGTCATTTTCGTCCTCCCTAGGCTTATTCTAATCCAATTAGGGTTTTTAACCAATCTTGTGCATCCAATATGTGATTTTGTGTCATTTTGTGTCATTGGTTGAACATTTGGGTCATTTTCGTCCTCCCTCGGCTTATTCTAATCCAATTAGGGTTTTTAACCAATCTTGTGCATCCAATATGTGATTTTGTGTCATTTTGTGTCATTGGTTGAACATTTAGGTCATTTTCGTCCTCCCTAGGCTTATTCTAATCCAATTAGGGTTTTTAACCAATCTTGTGCGTCCAATATGTGATTTTGCGTCATTTTGTATCATTGGTTGAACATTTAGGTCATTTTCGTCCTCCCTAGGCTTATTCTAATCCAATTAGGGTTTTTAACCAATCTTGTGCATCCAATATGTGATTTTGTGTCATTTTGTGTCATTGGTTGAACATTTAGGTCATTTTCGTCCTCCCTAGGCTTATTCTAATCCAATTAGGGTTTTTAACCAATCTTGTGCATATGATAAGTGATTTTATGTCATTGGTAATCCAATTAGGTCATTTTCGTCCTCCCTAGGCTTATTACAATCCAATTAGGGTTTTTAACCAATCTTGTGCATCCAATATGTGATTTTGTGTCATTTTGTGTCATTGGTTGAACATTTAGGTCATTTTCGTCCTCCCTAGGCTTATTCTAATCCAATTAGGGTTTTTAACCAATCCTGTGCATCCAATATGTGATTTTGTGTCATTTTGTGTCATTGGTTAAATATTTAGGTCATTTTCGTCCTCGCTAGGCTTATTCTAATCCAAGTAGGGTTTTTAACCAATCTTGTGCATCCAATATGTGATTTTGTGTCATTTTGTGTCATTGGTTGAACATTTAGGTCATTTTCGTCCTCCCTAGGCTTATTCTAATCCAATTAGGGTTTTTAACCAATCTTGTGCATCCAATATGTGATTTTGTGTCCTTTTATGTCATTGGTTGAACATTTAGGTCATTTGGGTCCTCCCTAGGCTTATTCTAATCCAATTAGGGTTTTTAACCAATCTTGTGCATCCAATATGTGATTTTGTGTCATTTTGTGTCATTGGTTGAACATTTAGGTCATTTTCGTCCTCCCTAGGCTTATTCTAATCCAATTAGGGTTTTTAACCAATCTTGTGCATCTAATATGTGATTTAGTTTCATTTTGTGTCATTGGTTGAACATTTAGGTCATTTTCGTCCTCCCTAGGCTTATTCTAATCCAATTAGGGTTTTTAACCAATCTTGTGCATCCAATATGTGATTTTGTGTCATTTTGTGTCATTGGTTGAACATTTAGGTCATTTTCGTCCACCCTAGGCTTATTCTAATCCAATTAGGGTTTTGAACCAATCTTGTGCATCCAATATGTGATTTTGTGTCATTGGTTGAACATTTAGGTCATTTTCGTCCTCCCTAGGCTTATTCTAATCCAATTAGGGTTGTTAACCAATCTTGTGCAACCAATATGTGATTTTATGTCATTTTGTGTCATTGGTTGAACATTTAGGTCATTTTCGTCCTCCCTAGGCTTATTCTAATCCAATTTGGGTTTTTAACCAATCTTGTGCATCCAATATGTGATTTTGTGTCATTGGTTGAACATTTAGGTCATTTTTGTCCTCCCTAGGCTTATTCTAATCCAATTAGGGTTTTTAACCAATCTTGTGCATCCAATATGTTATTTTGTGTCATTGGTTGAACATTTAGGTCATTTTCGTCCTCCCTAGGCTTATTCTAATCCAATTAGGGTTTTTAACTAATCTTATGCATCCAATATGTGATTTTGTGTCATTGGTTGAACATTGAGGTCATTTTCGTCCTCCCTAGGCTTATTCTAATCCAATTAGGGTTTTTAACCAATCTTGTGCATCCAATATGTGATTTTGTGTCATTGGTTGAACATTTAGGTCATTTTCGTCCTCGCTAGGCTTATTCTAATCCAATTAGGGTTTTTAACCAATCTTGTGGATCCAATATGTGATTTTGTGTCATTGGTTGAACATTTAGGTCATTTTTGTCCTCCCTAGGCTTATTCTACTCCAATTAGGGTTTTTAACCAATCTTGTGCATCCAATATGTGATTTTGTGTCATTTTGTGTCATTGGTTGAACATTTAGGTCATTTTCGTCCTCCCTAGGCTTATTCTAATCCAATTAGGGTTTTTAACCAATCTTGTGCATCCAATATGTGATTTGGTGTAATTTTGTGTCATTGGTTGAACATTTAGGTCATTTTCGTCCTCCCTAGGCTTATTCTAATCCAATTAGGGTTTTTAACCAATCTTGTGCATCCAATATGTGATTTTGTGTCATTTTGTGTCATTGGTTGAATATTAAGTTCATTTTCGTCCTCGCTAGGCTTATTCTAATCCAATTAGGGTTTTTAACAAATCTTGTGGATATAATAAGTGATTTTGTGTCATTGGTAATCCAATTTGGTCATTTTCGTCCTCGCTAGGCTTATTCTAATCCAATTAGGGTTTTTAACCAATCTTGTGCATCCAATATGTGATTTTGTGTCATTTTGTGTCATTGGTTGAACATTTAGGTCATTTTCGTCCTCCCTAGGCTTATTCTAATCCAATTAGGGTTTTTAACCAATCTTGTGCATCCAATATGTGATTTTGTGTCATTTTGTGTCATTGGTTGAACATTTAGGATATTTTCGTCCACTTTAGGCTTATTCTAATCCAATTAGGGTTTTTAACCAATCTTGTGCATCCAATATGTGATTTTGTGTCATTGGTTGAACATTTAGGTCATTTTCGTCCTCCCTAGGCTTATTCTAATCCAATTAGGGTTTTTAACTAATCTTGTGCATCCAATATGTGATTTTGTGTCATTGGTTGAACATTTAGGTCATTTTCGTCCTCCCTAGGCTTATTCTAATCCAATTAGGGTTTTCAACCAATCTTTGCATCCAATATGTGATTTTGTGTCTTTTTGTGTCATTGGTTGAACATTTAGGTCATTTTCGTCCTCCCTAGGCTGATTCTAATCCAATTAGGGTTTTTAACCAATCCTGTGCATCCAATATGTGATTTTGTGTCATTTTGTGTCATTGGTTGAACATTTAGGTCATTTTCGTCCTCCCTAGGCTTATTCTAATCCAATTAGGGTTTTTAACCAATCTTGTGCATCCAATATGTGATTTTGTGTCGTTGGTTGAACATTTAGGTCATTTTCGTCCTCCCTAGGCTTATTCTAATCCAATTAGGGTTTTTAACCAATCTTGTGCATCCAATATGTGATTTTGTGTCTTTGGTTGAACATTTAGGTCATTTTCGTCCTCCCTAGGCTTATGCTAATCCAATTAGGGTTTTTAACCAATCTTGTGCATCCAATATGTGATTTTGTGTCATTTTGTGTCATTGGTTGAACATTTAGGTCATTTTCGTCCTCCCTAGGATTATTCTAATCCAATTAGGGTTTTTAACCAATCTTGTGCATCCAATATTTGATTTTGTGTCATTGGTTGAACATTTAGGTCATTTTCCCCTAGGCTTATTCTAATCCAATTAGGGTTTTAAACCAATCTTGTGCATCCAATATGTGATTTTGTGTAATTTTTTGTCATTGGTTGAACATTTAGGTTATTTTCGTCCTCCCTAGGCTTATTCTAATCCAATTAGGGTTTTTAACCAATCTTGTGCATCCAATATGTGATTTTGTGTCATTGGTTGAACATTTAGGTCATTTTCTTCCTCCCTAGAGTTATTCTAATCCAATTAGGGCTTTTAACCAATCTTGTGCATCCAATATGTGATTTTGTGTCATTTTGTGTCATTGGTTGAACATTTAGGTCATTTTCGTCCTCCCTAGGCTTATTCTAATCCAATTAGGGTTTTTAACCAATCTTGTGCATCCAATATGTGATTTTGTGTCATTTTGTGTCATTGGTTGAACATTTAGGTCATTTTCGTCCTCCCTAGGCTTATTCTAATCCAATTAGCGTTTTTAACCAATCTTGTGTATCCAATATGTGATTTTGTGTCACTAGTTGAACATTGAGGTCATTTTCATCCTCCCTAGGCTTATTCTAATCCAATTAGGGTTTTTAACCAATCTTGTGCATCCAATATGTGATTTTGTGTCATTTTGTGTCATTGGTTGAACATTTAGGTCATTTTCGTCCTCCCTAGACTTATTCTAATCCAATTAGGGTTTTTAACCAATCTTGTGCATCCTATATGTGATTTTGTGTCACTGGTTGAACATTTAGGTCATTTTCATCCTCCTTTGGCTTATTCTAATCCAATTAGGGTTTTTAACCAATCTTGTGCATCCAATATGTGATTTTGTGTCATTGGTTGAACATTTAGGTCATTTTCGTCCTCCCTAGGCTTATTCTAATCCAATTAGGGTTTTTAACCAATCTTGTGCATCCAATATGTGATTTTGTGTCATTTTGTGTCATTGGCTAAACTTTTAGTTCATTTTCGTCCTCCTAGGCTTATTCTAATCCAATTAGGGTTTTTAACCAATCTTGTGCATCCAATATGTGATTTTGTGTCATTTTGTGTCATTGGTTGAACATTTAGGTCATTTTCGTCCTCCCTAGGCTTATTCTAATCCAATTAGGGTTTTTAACCAATCTTGTGCATCCAATATGTGATTTTGTGTCATTTTGTGTCATTGGTTGAACATTTAGGTCATTTTCGTCCTCCCTAGGCTTATTCTAATCCAATTAGGGTTTTTAACCAATCTTGTGCATCCAATATGTAATTTTGGGTCATTTTGTGTCATTGGTTGAACATTTAGGTCATTTTCGTCCTCCCTTGGCTTATTCCAATCCAATTAGGGTTTTTAACCTATCTTGTGCATCCAATATGTGATTTTGTGTCATTGGTTGAACATTTAGGTCATTTTCGTCCTCCCTAGGCTTATTCTAATCCAATTAGGGTTTTTAACCAATCTTGTGCATCCAATATGTGATTTTGTGTCATTGGTGTAACATTTAGGTCATTTTCGTCCTCCCTAGGCTTATTCTAATCCAATTAGGGTTTTTAACCAATCTTGTGCATCCAATATGTGATTTTGTGTCATTTTGTGTCATTGGTTGAACATTTAGGTCATTTTCGTCCTCCCTAGGCTTATTCTAATCCAATTAGGGTTTTTAACCAATCTTGTGCATATGATAAGTGATTTTATGTCATTGGTAATCCAATTAGGTCATTTTCGTCCTCCCTAGGCTTATTACAATCCAATTAGGGTTTTTAACCAATCTTGTGCATCCAATATGTGATTTTGTGTCATTTTGTGTCATTGGTTGAACATTTAGGTCATTTTCGTCCTCCCTAGGCTTATTCTAATCCAATTAGGGTTTTTAACCAATCTTGTGCATCCAATATGTGATTTTGTGTCATTATGTGTCATTGGTTGAACATTTAGGTCATTTTGGTCCTCCCTAGGCATATTCTAATCCAATTAGGGTTTTTAACCAATCTTGTGCATCCAATATGTGATTTTGTGTCATTTTGTGTCATTGGTTGAACATTTAGGTCATTTTCGTCCTCCCTAGGCTTATTCTAATCCAATTAGGGTTTTTAACCAATCTTGTGCATCCAATATGTGATTTTGTGTCATTTTGTGTCATTGGTTGAACATTTAGGTCATTTTCGTCCTCCCTAGGCTTATTCTAATCCAATTAGCGTTTTTAACCAATCTTGTGTATCCAATATGTGATTTTGTGTCACTAGTTGAACATTGAGGTCATTTTCATCCTCCCTAGGCTTATTCTAATCCAATTAGGGTTTTTAACCAATCTTGTGCATCCAATATGTGATTTTGTGTCATTTTGTGTCATTGGTTGAACATTTAGGTCATTTTCGTCCTCCCTAGACTTATTCTAATCCAATTAGGGTTTTTAACCAATCTTGTGCGTCCAATATGTGATTTTGTGTCATTGGTTGAACATTTAGGTCATTTTCGTCCTCCCTAGGCTTATTCTAATCCAATTAGGGTTTTTAACCAATCTTGTGCATCCAATATGTCATTTTGTGTCATTGGTTGAACATTGAGGTGATTTTCGTCCTCCCCAGGCTTATTCTAATCCAATTAGGGTTTTTAACCAATCTTGTGCATCCAATATGTGATTTTGTGTCATTTTGTGTCATTGGTTGAACATTTAGGTCATTTTCGTCCTCCCTAGGCTTATTCTAATCCAATTAGGGTTTTTAACCAATCTTGTGCATCCAATATGTGATTTTGTGTCATTTTGTGTCATTGGTTGAACATTTGGGTCATTTTCGTCCTCCCTCGGCTTATTCTAATCCAATTAGGGTTTTTAACCAATCTTGTGCATCCAATATGTGATTTTGTGTCATTTTGTGTCATTGGTTGAACATTTAGGTCATTTTCGTCCTCCCTAGGCTTATTCTAATCCAATTAGGGTTTTTAACCAATCTTGTGCATCCTATATGTGATTTTGTGTCATTGGTTGAACATGTACGTCATTTTTGTCCTCCCTAGGCTTATTCTAATCCAATTAGGGTTTTTAACCAATCTTGTGCATCCAATATGTGATTTTGTGTCATTGGTTGAACATTTAGGTCATTTTCGTCCTCCCTAGGCTTATTCTAATCCAATTAGGGTTTTTAACCAATCTTGTTCATATAATAAGTGATCTTGTGTCAATTGTAATCCAATTAGGTCATTTTCGTCCTCGCTAAACTTATTCTAATCCAATTAGGGTTTTTAACCAATCATGTGCATCCAATATGTGATTTTGTGTCATTGGTTGAACATTTAGGTCATTTTGGTCCTCCCTATGCTTATTCTAATCCAATTAGGGTTTTTAACCAATCTTGTGCATATAATAAGTGATTTTGTGTTATTGGTAATCCAATTAGGTCATTTTCGTCCTCGCTAGGCTTATTCTAATCTAATTAGGGTTTTTGACCAATCTTGTGCATCCAATATATGATTTTGTGTCATTGGTTGAACATTTAGGTCATTTTCGTCCTCCCTAGGCTTATTCTAATCCAATTAGGGTTTTTAACCAATCTTGTGCATCCAATATGTGATTTTGTGTCATTGGTTGCACATTTAGGTCATTTTCGTCCTCCCTAGGCTTATTCTAATCCAATTAGGGTTTTTAACCAATCTTGTGCATCCAATATGTGATTTTGTGTCATTTTGTGTCATTGGTTGAACATTAAGGTCATTTTCGTCCTCCCTAGGCTTATTCTAATCCAATTAGGGTTTTTAACCAATCTTGTGCATCCAATATGTGATTTTGTGTCATTGGTTGAACATTTAGGCCATTTTCGTCCTCCTTGGGCTTATTCTAATCCAATTAGGGTTTTTAACCAATCTTGTGCATCCAATATGTGATTTTGTGTCATTGGTTGAACATTTAGGTCATTTTCCCCTAGGCTTATTCTAATCCAATTAGGGTTTTAAACCAATCTTGTGCATCCAATATGTGATTTTGTGTCATTTTGTGTCATTGGTTGCACATTAAGGTCATTTTCGTCCTCCCTAGGCTTATTCTAATCCAATTAGGGTTTTTAACCAATCTTGAGCATCCAATATGTGATTTTGTGTCATTTTGTGTCATTGGTTGAACATTTAGGTCATTTTCGTCCTCCCTAGGCTTATTCTAATCAAATTAGGGTTTTTAAGCAATCTTGTGCATCCAATATGTTATTTTGTGTCATTGGTTGAACATTTTGTTCATTTTCGCCCACCCTAGGCTTATTCTAATCCAATTAGGGTTTTCAACAAATCTTGTGCATCCAATATGTGATTTTGTGTCATTGGTTGAAAATTTAGGTCATTTTCGTCCTCCCTACGCTTATTCTAATCCAATTAGGGTTTTTAACCAATCTTGTGCATCCAATATGTGATTTTGTGTCATTTTGTGTCATTGGTTGAACATTTAGGTCATTTTCGTCCTCCCTAGGCTTATTCTAATCCAATTAGGGTTTTTAACCAATCTTGTCCATCCAATATGTGATTTTGTGTCATTTTGTGTCATTTGTTGAACATTTAGGTCATTTTCGTCCTCCCTAGGCTTATTCTAATCCAATTAGGGTTTTTAACCAATCTTGTGCATCCAATATGTGATTTTGTGTCATTTTGTGTCATTGGTTGAACATTTAGGTCATTTTCGTCCTTCTTAGGCTTATTCTAATCCAATTAGGGTTTTTAACCAATCTTGTGCATCCAATATGTGATTTTGTGTCATTTTGTGTCATTGGTTGAACATTTAGGTCATTTTCGTCCTCCCTAGGCTTATTCTAATCCAATTAGGGTTTTTAACCAATCTTGTGCATCCAATATCTGACTTTGTGTCATTTTGTGACATTTTGTGTCATTGGTTGAACATTTAGGTCATTTTCGTCCTCCCTAGGCTTATTCTAATCCAATTAGGGTTTTTATCCAATCTTGTGCATCCAATATGTGATTTTGTGTCATTGGTTGAACATTTAGGTCATTTTCGTTCTCGATAGGCTTATTCTAATCCAATTAGGGTTTTTAACCAATCTTGTGCATCCAATATGTGATTTTGTGTCATTGGTTGAACATTTAGGTCATTTTCGTCCTCCCTAGGCTTATTCTAATCCAATTAGGGTTTTCAACCAATCTTTGCATCCAATATGTGATTTTGTGTCTTTTTGTGTCATTGGTTGAACATTTAGGTCATTTTCGTCCTCCCTAGGCTGATTCTAATCCAATTAGGGTTTTTAACCAATCCTGTGCATCCAATATGTGATTTTGTGTCATTTTGTGTCATTGGTTGAACATTTAGGTCATTTTCGTCCTCCCTAGGCTTATTCTAATCCAATTAGGGTTTTTAACCAATCTTGTGCATCCAACATGTGATTTTGTGTCATTGGTTGAACATTTAGGTCATTTTCGTCCTCCGTAGGTGTATTCTAATCCAATTAGGGTTTTTAACCAATCTTGTGCATCCAATATGTGATTTTGTGTCATTTTGTGTCATTGGTTGAACATTTAGGTCATTTTCGTCCTCCCTAGGCTTATTCTAATCCAATTAGGGTTTTTAACCAATCTTGTGCATCCAATATGTGATTTTGTGTCATTGGTTGAACATTTAGGTCATTTTCGTCCTCCCTAGCCTTATTCCAATCCAATTAGGGTTTTTAACCAATCTTGTGCATATAATAATTGATTTTGTGTCATTGGTAATCCAATTAGGTCATTTTCGTCCTCGCTAGGCTTATTCTAATCCAATTAGGGTTTTTAACCAATCTTGTGCATCCAATATGTGATTTTGTGTCATTTTGTGTCATTGGTTGAAAATTTAGGTCATTTTCGTCCTCCCTAGGCTTATTCTAATCCAATTAGGATTTTTAACCAATCTTGTGCATCCAATATGTGATTTTGTGTCATTGGTTGAACATTTAGGTCATTTTCGTCCTCCCTAAGGTTATTCTAATCCAATTAGGGTTTTTAACCAATCTTGTGCATCGAATATGTCATTTTGTGTCATTGGTTGAACATTTGGGTCATTTTCGTCTTCCATAGGCTTATTCTAATCCAATTAGGGTTTTTAACCAATCTTGTGCATCCAATATGTGATTTTGTGTCATTTTGTGTCATTGGTTGAACATTTAGGTCATTTTCGTCCTCCCTAGGCTTATTCTAATCCAATTAGGGTTTTTAACCAATCTTGTGCATCCAATATGTGATTTTTTTGTCATTTTGTGTCATTGGTTGAACATTTAGGTCATTTTCGTCCTCCCAAGGCTTATTCTAATCCAATTAGGATTTTTAACCAATCTTGTGCATCCAATATGTGATTTTGTGTCATTCGTTGAAAATTTTTGTCATTTTCGTTCTCCCAAGGCTTATTCTAATCCAATTAGGGTTTTTAACCAATCTTGTGCATCCAATATGTGATTTTGTGTCATTTTGTGTCATTGGTTGAACATTTAGGTCATTTTCGTCCTCCCTAGGCTTATTCTAATCCAATTAGGGTTTTTAACCAATCTTGTGCATCCAATATGTGATTTTGTGTCATTGGCTTAACATTTAGGTCATTTTCGTCCTCCCTAGGCTTATTCTAATCCAATTAGGATTTTTAAACAATCTTGTGCATCCAATATCTGATTTTTTGTCATTTTGTGTCATTGGTTGAACATTTAGGTCATTTTCGTCCTCCCTAGGCTTATTCTAATCCAATTAGGATTTTTAACCAATCTTGTGCATCCAATATGTGATTTTGTGTCATTCGTTGAAAATTTTTGTCATTTTCGTTCTCCCAAGGCTTATTCTAATCCAATTAGGGTTTTTAACCAATCTTGTGCATCCAATATGTGATTTTGTGTCATTTTGTGTCATTGGTTGAACATTTAGGTCATTTTCGTCCTCCCTAGGCTTATTCTAATCCAATTAGGGTTTTTAACCAATCTTGTGCATCCAATATGTGATTTTGTGTCATTGGTTGAACATTTAGGTCATTTTCTTCCTGCCTAGGCTTATTCTAATCCAATTAGGGTTTTTAAACAATCTTGTGCATCCAATATGTGATTTTGTGTCATTGGTTGAATATTTAGGTCATTTTCGTCCTCCCTAGGCTTATTCTAATCCAATTAGGGTCTTAAACCAATCTTGTGCATCCAATATGTGATTTTGTGTCATTTTGTGTCATTGGTTGAACATTTAGGTCATTTTCGTTCTCCCTAGGCTTATTCTAATCCAATTAGGGTTATTAACCAATCTTGTGCTTCCAATATGTGATTTTGTGTCATTTGTTGAACATTTAGGTCATTTTCCCCTAGGCTTATTCTAATCCAATTAGGGTTTTAAACCAATCTTGTGCATCCAATATGTGATTTTGTGTCATTTTGTGTCATTGGTTGAACATTTAGGTCATTTTTGTCCTCCCTAGACTTATTCTAATCCAATTAGGGTTTTTAACCAATCTTGTGCATCCAATATGTGATTTTGTGTCATTTTGTGTCATTGGTTGAACATTTAGGTCATTTTCGTCCTCCTTAGGCATATTCTAATCCAATTAGGGTTTTTAACCAATCTTGTGCATTCAATATGTGATTTTGTGTCATTGGTTGAACATTTAGGTCATTTTCATCCTCCCTAGGCTTATTCTAATCCAATTAGGGTTTTTAACCAATCTTGTGCATCCAATATGTGATTTTGTGTCATTTTGTGTCATTGGTTGAACATTTAGGTCATTTTCGTCCTCCCTAGGCTTATTCTAATCCAATTAGGGTTTTTAACCAATCTTGTGCATATGATAAGTGATTTTATGTCATTGGTAATCCAATTAGGTCATTTTCGTCCTCCCTAGGCTTATTACAATCCAATTAGGGTTTTTAACCAATCTTGTGCATCCAATATGTGATTTTGTGTCATTTTGTGTCATTGGTTGAACATTTAGGTCATTTTCGTCCTCCCTAGGCTTATTCTAATCCAATTAGGGTTTTTAACCAATCTTGTGCATCCAATATGTGATTTTGTGTCATTTTGTGTCATTGGTTGAACATTTAGGTCATTTTCGTCCTCCCTAGGCTTATTCTAATCGAATTAGGGTTTTTAACCAATCTTGTGCATCCAATATGTGATTTTATGTCATTGGTTGAACATTTAGGTCATTTTCGTCCTCCCTAGGCTTATTCTAATCCAATTAGGGTTTTTAACCAATCTTGTGCATCCAATATGTGATTTTGTGTCATTGGTTGAACATTTAGGTCATTTTCGTCCCCCTTAGGCTTATTCTAATCCAATTAGGGTTTTTAACCAATCTTGTGCATCCAATATGTGATTTTGTGTCATTTTGTGTCATTGGTTGAACATTTAGGTCATTTTCGTCCTCCCTAGGCTTATTCTAATCCAATTAGGGTTTTTAACCAATCTTGTGCGTCCAATATGTGATTTTGCGTCATTTTGTATCATTGGTTGAACATTTAGGTCATTTTCGTCCTCCCTAGGCTTATTCTAATCCAATTAGGGTTTTTAACCAATCTTGTGCATCCAATATGTGATTTTGTGTCATTTTGTGTCATTGGTTGAACATTTAGGTCATTTTCGTCCTCCCTAGGCTTATTCTAATCCAATTAGGGTTTTTAACCAATCTTGTGCATCCAATATGTGATTTGGTGTCATTGGTTGAAAATTTAGGTCATTTTCGTCCTCCCTAGGCTTATTCTAATCCAATTAGCGTTTTTAACCAATCTTGTGCGTCCAATATGTGATTTTGTGTCATTGGTTGAACATTTAGGTCATTTTCGTCCTCCACAGGCTTATTCTAATCCAATTAGGGTTTTTAACCAATCTTGTGCATCCAATATGTGATTATGTGTTGTTTTGTGTCATTGGTTGAACATTTAGGTCATTTTCGTCCTCCCTAGGCTTATTCTAATCCAATTAGGGTTTTTAACCAATCTTGTGCATCCAATATGTGATTTTGTGTCATTTTGTGTCATTGGTTGAACATTTAGGTCATTTTCGTCCTCCCTAGGCTTATTCTAATCCAATTAGGGTTTTTAACCAATCTTGTGCATCCAATATGTGATTTTGTGTCATCAGTTGAACATTTTGGTCATTTTCGTCCTCCCTAGGCTTATTCTAATCCAATTAGGGTTTTTAACCAATCTTGTGCATCCAATATGTGATTTTGTGTCATTTTGTGTCATTGGTTGAACATTTAGGTCATTTTCATCCTCCCTAGGCTTATTCTAATTCAATTAGGGTTTTTAACCAATCTAGTGCATCCAATATGTGATTTTGTGTCATTAGTTGAACATTTAGATCATTTTCGTCCTCCCTAGGCTTATTCTAATCCAATTAGGGTTTTTAACCAATCTTGTGCATCCAATATGTGATTTTGTGTCATTTTGTGTCATTGGTTGAACATTTAGGTCATTTTCGTCCTCCCTAGGCTTATTCTAATCCAATTAGGGTTTTTAACCAATCTTGTCCATCCAATATGTGATTTTGTGTCATTTTGTGTCATTTGTTGAACATTTAGGTCATTTTCGTCCTCCCTAGGCTTATTCTAATCCAATTAGGGTTTTTAACCAATCTTGTGCATCCAATATGTGATTTTGTGTCATTTTGTGTCATTGGTTGAACATTTAGGTCATTTTCGTCCTCCCTAGGCTTATTATAATCCAATTAGGGTATTTAACCAATCTTGTGCATCCAATATGTGATTTTGTGTCATTTTGTGTCATTGGTTGAACATTTAGGTCATTTTCGTCCTCCCTAGGCTTATTCTAATCCAATTAGGGTTTTTAACCAATCTTGTGCATCTAATATGTGATTTAGTTTCATTTTGTGTCATTGGTTGAACATTTAGGTCATTTTCGTCCTCCCTAGGCTTATTCTAATCCAATTAGGGTTTTTAACCAATCTTGTGCATCCAATATGTGATTTTGTGTCATTTTGTGTCATTGGTTGAACATTTAGGTCATTTTCGTCCTCCCTAGGCTTATTCTAATCCAATTAAGGTTGTTAACCAATCTTATGCATCCAATATGTGATTTTGTGTCATTTTGTGTCATTGGTTGAAAATTTAGGTCATTTTCGTCCACCCTAGGCTTATTCTATTCCAATTAGGGTTTTTAAACAATCTTGTGCTTCCAATATGTGATTTTGTGTCATTGGTTGAACATTTAGGTCATTTTCGTCCTCCCTAGAGTTATTCTAATCCAATTAGTGTTTTTAACCAATCTTGTGCATCCAATATGTGATTTTGTGTCATTGGTTGAACATTTAGGTCATTTTCGTCCTCCCTAGGCTTATTCTAATCCAATTAGTGTTTTTAACCAATCTTGTGCATCCAATATGTGATTTTGTGTCATTGGTTAATCATTTAGGTCATTTTCGTCCTCCCTAGGCTTATTCTAATCCAATTAGGGTTTTTAACCAATCTTGTGCATCCAATATGTGATTTTGTGTCATTGGATGAACATTTAGGTTATTTTCGTCCTCCCTAGGCTTATTCTAATCCAATTAGGGTTTTTAACCAATCTTGTGCATCCAATATGTGATTTTGTGTCATTTTGTGTCATTGGTTGAACATTTAGGTCATTTTCGTCCTCCCTAGGCTTATTCTAATCCAATTAGGGTTTTTAACCAATCTTGTGCATCCAATATGTGATTTTGTGTCATTGGTTGAACATTTAGGTCATTTTCTTCCTCTATATGCTTATTGTAATCCAATTAGGATTTTTAACCAATCTTGTGCATCCAATATGTGATTTTGTGTCATTTTCTGTCATTGGTTGAACATTTAGGTCATTTCCGTCCTCCCTAGGCTTATTCTAACCCAATTAGGGTTTTTAACCAATCTTGTGCATCTATTATGTGATTTTGTGTCATTTTGTGTCATTGGTTGTACGTTTAGGTCATTTTCGTCCTCCCTAGGCTTATTCTAATCCAATTAGGGTTTTTAACCAATCTTGTGCATCCAATATGTGATTTTGTGTCATTTTGTGTCATTGGTTGAACATTTAGGTCATTTTCGTCCTCCCTAGGCTTATTTTAAACCAATTAGTGTTTTTAACCAATCTTGTGCATCCAATATGTGATTTTTTGTCATTGGTTGGATATTTAGGTCATTTTCGTCCTCCCTAGGCTTATTCTAATCCAATTAGGGTTTTTAACCAATCTTGTGCATCCAATATGTGATTTTGTGTCATTTTGTGTCATTGGTTGAACATTTAGGTCATTTTCGTCCTCCCTAGGCTTATTCTAATCCAATTAGGGTTTTTAACCAATCTTGTGCATCCAATATGTGATTTTGTGTCATTGGTTGAATATTTAGGTCATTTTTGTCCTCCCTAGTCTTATTCTAATCCAGTTAGGGTTTTTAACCAATCTTGTGCATCCAATATGTGATTTTGTGTCATTTTGTGTCATTTGTTGAACATTTAGGTCATTTTCGTCCTCCGTAGGCTTATTCTAATCCAATTAGGGTTTTTAACCAATCTTGTGCATCCAATATGTGATTTTGTGTCATTGGTTGAATATTTAGGCCATCTTTGTCCTCCCTAGGCTTATTCTAATCCAATTAGGGTTTTTAACCAATCTTGTGCATCCAATATGTGATTTTGTGTCATTTTGTGTCATTGGTTGAACATTTAGGTCATTTTCGTCCTCCCTAGGCTTATTCTAATCCAATTAGGGTTTTTAACCAATCTTGTGCATCCAATATGTGATTTTGTGTCATTGGTTGAACATTTAGGTCATTTTCGTCCTCTCTAGGCTTATTCTAATCCAATAAGGGTTTTAGGGTTTTTAACCAATCTTGTGCATCCAATATGTGATTTTGTGTCATTTTATGTCATTGGTTGAACATTTAGGTCATTTTCGTCCTCCCTAGGCTTATTCTAATCCAATTAGGGTTTTAAACCAATCTTGTGCATATAATAAGTGATTTTGTGTCATTGGTAATCCAATTAGGTCATTTTCTTCCTCGCTAGGCTTATTCTAATCCAATTAGGGTTTTTAACCAATCTTGTGCATCCAATATGTGATTTTGTGTCATTTTGTGTCATTGGTTGAACATTTAGGTCATTTTCGTCCTCCCTAGGCTTATTCTAATCCAATTAGGGTTTTTAACCAATCTTGTGCATCCAATATGTGATTTTGTGTCATTGGTTGAACATTAAGGTCATTATCGTCCTCCCTAGGCTTATTCTAATCCAATTACGGTTTTTAACCAATCTTGTGCATCCAATATGTGATTTTGTGTCATTGGTTGTACATTTAGGTCATTTTCGTCCTCCCTAGGCTTATTCTAATCCAATTAGGGTTTTTAAACAATCTTGTCGATCCAATATGTGATTTTGTGTCATTTTGTGTCATTGGTTGAACATTTAGGTGATTTTCGTCCTCCCTAGGCTTATTCTAATCCAATTAGGGTTTGTACCCAATCTTGTGCATCCAACATTTGATTTTGTGTCATTGGTTGAACATTTAGGTCATTTTCCCCTAAGCTTATTCTAATCCAATTAGGGTTTTAAACCAATCTTGTGCATCCAATATGTGATTTTGTGTCATTTTGCGTCATTGGTTGAACATTTAGGTCATTTTCGTCCTCCCTCGGCTTATTCTAATCCAATTAGGGTTTTTAACCAATCTTGTGCATCCAATATGTGATTTTGTGTCATTTTGTGTCATGGGTTGAACATTTAGATCATTTTCGTCCTCCCTAGGCTTATTCTAATCCAATTAGGGTTTTTAACCAATCTTGTGCATCCAATATTTGATTTTGTGTCATTGGTTGAACATTTAGGTCATTTTCGTCCTCCCTAGGCTTATTCTAATCCAATTAGGGTCTTAAACCATTCTTGTGCATCCAATATGTGATTTTGTGTCATTTTGTGTCATTGGTTGAACATTTAGGTCATTTTCGTTCTCCCTAGGCTTATTCTAATCCAATTAGGGTTTTTAACCAATCTTGTGCTTCCAATATGTGATTTTGTGTCATTTGTTGAACATTTAGGTCATTTTCCCCTAGGCTTATTCTAATCCAATTAGGGTTTTAAACCAATCTTGTGCATCCAATATGTGATTTTGTGTCATTTTGTGTCATTGGTTGAACATTTAGGTCATTTTTGTCCTCCCTAGACTTATTCTAATCCAATTAGGGTTTTTAACCAATCTTGTGCATCCAATATGTGATTTTGTGTCATTTTGTGTCATTGGTTGAACATTTAGGTCATTTTCGTCCTCCTTAGGCATATTCTAATCCAATTAGGGTTTTTAACCAATCTTGTGCATTCAATATGTGATTTTGTGTCATT
>JBBPBQ010000008.1:19000736-19047570 GCA_037974755.1 Cicer yamashitae | reverse complement strand
ACACAAAATGACACAAAATCACATATTGGATGCACAAGATTGGTTAAAAACCCTAATTGGATTAGAATAAGCCTAGGGAGGACGAAAATGACCTAAACGTTCAACCAATGACACAAAATGATACAAAATCACATATTGGATGCACAAGATTGGTTAAAAACCATAATTGGATTAGAATAAGCCTAGGGAGGACGAAAATGACCTAGATGTTCAACCAATGACACAAAATGACACAAAATCACATATTGGATGCACTGTTCAACCAATGACACAAAATGACACAAAATCACATATTGGATGCACATGATTGGTTAAAAACCCTAATTGGATTGGAATAAGCCTAGGGAGGACGAAATTGACCTTAAGGTTCAACCAATGACACAAAATGACACAAAATCACATATTGGATGCACAAGATTGGTTAAAAACTCTAATTGGATTAGAATAAGGCTAGGGAGGACGAAATTGACCTAAATGTTCAACCAATGACACAAAATGACACAAAATCACATATTGGATGCACAAGATTGGTTAAAAACCCTAATTGGATTAGAATAAGCCTAGGGAGGACGAAAATGACCTAAACGTTCAACCAATGACACAAAATGAAACAAAATCACATATTGGATGCACAAGATTGGTTAAAAACCCTAATTGGATTAGAATAAGCCTAGGGAGGACGAAATTGACCTAAATGTTCAACCAATGACACAAAATGACACAAAATCACATATTGGATGCACAAGATTGGTTAAAAACCGTAATTGGATTTGAATAAGCCTAGGGAGGACGAAAATGACCTAAATGTTCAACCAATGTAACAAAATCACATATTGGATACCCAAGATTGGTTAAAAACCCTAATTGGATTAGAATAAGCCTAGGGAGGACGAAAATGACCTAAATGTTCAACCAATGACACAAAATGACACAAAATCACATATTGGATGCACAAGATTGGTTAAAAACCCTAATTGGATTAGAATAAGCCTAGGGGGGACGAAAATGACCTAAATGTTAAACCAATGACACAAAATGACAGAAAATCACATATTGGATGCACAAGATTGGTTAAAAACCCTAATTGGATTAGAATAAGCCTAGGGAGGACGAAAATGACCTAAATGTTCAACCAATGACACAAAATCACATATTGGATGCACAAGATTGGTTAAAAACCCTAATTGGATTAGAATAAGCTTTGGGAGGACGAAAATGCCCTAAATGTTCAACCAATGACACAAAATCACATATTGGATGCACAAGATTGCTTAAAAACCCTAATTGGATTAGAATAAGCCTAGGGAGGACAAAAATGACCTAAATGTTCAACCAATGACACAAAATCACATATTGGAAGCACAAGATTGGTTAAAAACCCTAATCGGATTAGAATAAGCCTAGGGAGGACGAATATGACCTAAATGTTCAACCAATGACACAAAATGACACAAAATCACATATTGGATGCACAAGATTGGTTAAAAACCCTAATTGGATTAGAATAAGCCTAGGGAGGACGAAAATGACCTAAATGTTCAACCAATGACACAAAATGACACAAAATCACATATTGGATGCACAAGATTGGTTAAAAACCTTAATTGGATTAGAATAAGCCTAGGGAGGACGAATATGACCTAAATGTTCAACCAATGACACAAAATGACACAAAATCACATATTGGATGCACAAGATTGGTTAAAAACCCTAATTGGATTAGAATAAGCCTAGGGAGGACGAAAATGACCTAAATGTTCAACCAATGACACAAAATGACACAAAATCACATATTGGATGCACAAGATTGGTTAAAAACCCTAATTGGATTAGAATAAGCATAGCGATGACGAAAATGACCTAAATGTTCAACAAATGACACAAAATCACGTATTGGATGCACAAGATTGGTTAAAAACTCTAATTGGATTAGAATAAGCCTAGGGAGGACGAAAATGACCTAAATGTTCAACCAATGACACAAAATGACACAAAATCACATATTGGATGCACAAGATTGGTTAAAAACCCTAATTGGATTAGAATAAGCCTAGGGAGGACGAAAATGACCTAAATGTTCAACCAATGACACAAAATGGCACAAAATCACATATTGGATGCACAAGATTGGTTTAAAACCCTAATTGGATTAGAATAAGCCTAGGGAGGACGAAAATGACCTAAATGTTCAACCAATGACACAAAATCACATATTGGATGCACAAGATTGGTTAAAAACCCTAATTGGAGTAGAATAAGCCTAGGGAGGATGAAAATGACCTAAATGTTCAACCAATGACACAAAATCACATATTGGATGCACAAGATTGGTTTAAAACCCTAATTGGATTAGAATAAGCCTAGGGAGGACGAAAATGACCTAAATGTTCAACCAATGACACAAAATCACATATTGGACGCATAAGATTGGTTAAAAACCCTAATTGGATTAGAATAAGCCTAGGGAGGACGAAAATGACCTAAATGTTCAACCAATGACACAAAATGACACAAAATCACATATTGGATGCACAAGATTGGTTAAAAACCCTAATTGGATTAGAATAAGCCTAGGGAGGACGAAAATGACAAAAATGTTCAACCAATGACACAAAATCACATATTGGATGCACAAGGTTGGTTAAAAACCCTAATTGGATTAGAATAAGCCTAGGGAGGACGAAAATGACCTAAATGTTCAACCAATGACACAAAATCACATATTGGATGCACAAGATTGGTTAAAAACCCTAATTGGATTAGAATAAGCCTATGGAGGACAAAAATGACCTAAATGTTCAACCAATGATACAAAATCACATATAGGATGCACAAGATTGGTTAAAAACCCTAATTGGATTAGAATAAGCCTAGGGAGGACGAAAATGACCTAAATGTTCAACCAATGACACAAAATGACACAAAATCACATATTGGATGCACAAGATTGGTTAAAAACCCTAATTGGATTAGAATAAGCCTAGGGAGGACCAAAATTACCTAAACGTTCAACCAATGACACAAAATGACACAAAATCACATATTTGATGCACAAGATTGGTTAAAAACCCTAATTGGATTACAATAAGCCTAGGGAGGACGAAAATGACCTAAATGTTCAACCAATGACACAAAATGACACAAAATCACATATTGGATGCACAAGATTGGTTAAAAACCCTAATTGGATGAGAATAAGCCTAGGGAGGACGAAAATGACCTAAATGTTCAACCAATGACACAAAATGACACAAAATCACATATTGGATGCACAAGATTGGTTAAAAACCCTAATTGGATTAGAATAAGCCTAGGGAGGAAGAAAATGACCTAAACGTTCAACCAATGACACAAAATGACACAAAATCACATATTGGATGCACAAGATTGGTTAAAAACCCTAATTGGATTAGAATAAGCCTAGGGATGACGAAAATGACCTAAACGTTCAACCAATGACACAAAATGACACAAAATCACATATTGGATGCACTAGATTGGTTAAAAACCCAAATTGGATTACAATAAGCCTAGGGAGGATGAAAATGACCTAAATGTTCAACCAATGACACAAAATCACATATTGGATGCACATGATTGGTTAAATACCCTAATTGGATTAGAATAAGCCTAGGGAGGACGAAATTGACCTAAATGTTCAACCAATGACACAAAATTACACAAAATCACATATTGGATGCACAAGAATGGTTAAAAACCCTAATTGGATTAGAATAAGCTTAGGGAGGACGAAAATTAAATAATGTTCAACCAATGTCACAAAATAGCACAAAATCACATATTGTATGCACAAGATTGGTTAAAAACCCTAATTGGATTAGAATAAGCCTAGGGACGACGAAAATAACCTAAACGTTCAACCAATGACACAAAATGACACAAAATCACATATTGGATGCACAAGATTGGTTAAAAACCCTAATTGGATTAGAATAAGTATAGGGACGACGAAAATGACCTAAACGTTCAACAAATGACACAAAATGACACAAAATCACATATTGGATGCACAAGATTGGTTAAAAACCCTAATTGGATTAGAATAAGCTTAGGGAGGACGAAAATGAAATAATGTTCAACCAATGACACAAAATAGCACAAAATCACATATTGGATGCACAAGATTGTTTAAAAACCCTAACTGGATTAGAATAAGCCTAGGGAGGACGAAAATGACCTAAATGTTCGACCAATGACACAAAATCACATATTGGATGCACAAGATTGGTTAAAAACCCTAATTGGATTAGAATAAGCCTAGGGAGGACGAAAATGACCTAAACGTTCAACCAATGACACAAAATCACATATTTGATGCACAAGATTGGTTAAAAACCCTAATTGGATTAGAATAAGCCTAGGGAAGACGAAAATGACCTAAATGTTCAACCAATGACACAAAATGACACAAAATCACATATTGGATGCACAAGATTGGTTAAAAACCCTAATTGGAATAGAATAAGCCTAGGGAGGACGAAAATGACCTAAATGTTCAACCAATGACACAAAATGACACAAAATCACATATTGGATTCACAAGATATGTTAAAAACCCTAATTGGATTAGAATAAGCTTAGGGAGGACGAAAATGACCTAAATGTTCAACCAATGACACAAAATGACATATTGGATACACAAGATTGGTTAAAAACCCTAATTGGATTAGAATAAGCCTAGGGAGGAGGAAAATTACCTAAATGTTCAACCAATGACACAAAATCACATATTGGATGCACAAGATTGGTTAAAAACCGTAATTGGATTAGAATAAGCCTAGGGAGGACGAAAATGACCTAAATGTTCAACCAATGACACAAAATGACACAAAATCACATATTGGATGCACAAGATTGGTTAAAAACCCTAATTGGATTAGAATAAGCCTAGGGAGGACGAAAATGACCTAAAAGGTCAACCAATGACACAAAATCACATATTGGATGCACAAGATTGGTTAAAAACCCTAATTGGATTAGAATAAGCCTAGGGAGGACGAAAATGACCTAAATGTTCAACCAATGACACAAAATAACACAAAATCACATATTGGATGCTCAAGATTGGTTAAAAACCCTAATTGGATTAGAATAAGCCTAGGGAGGACGAAAATGACCTAAATGTTCAACCAATGACACAAAATCACATATTGGATGCACAAGATTGGTTAAAAACCATAATTGGATTAGAATAAGCCTAGGGAGGACGAAAATGACCTAAATGACACAAAATGACACAAAATCACATATTGGATGCACAAGATTAGTTAAAAACCCTAATTGAATTAGAATAAGCCTAGGGAGGACGAAAATGACCTAAATGTTCAACCAATGACACAAAATGACACAAAATCACATATTGGATGCACAAGATTGGTTAAAAACCCTAATTGGATTAGAATAAGCCTAGGGAGGACGAAGATGACCTAAACGTTCAACCAATGAAACAAAATCACATATTTGATGCACAAGATTGGTTAAAAACCCTAATTGGATTAGAATAAGCCTAGGGAGGACGAAAATGACCTAAATGTTCAACCAATGACACAAAATGGTACGAAATCACATATTGGATGCACAAGATTGGTTAGAAACCCTAATTGGATTAGAATAAGCCTAGGGAGGACGAAATTGACCTAAATGTTCAACCAATGACACAAAATGACACAAAATCACATATTGGATGCACAAGATTGGTTAAAAACCCTAATTTGATTAGAATAAGCCTAGGGAGGACGAAAATGACCTAAATGTTCAACCAATGACACAAAATGACACAAAATAACATATTGGATGCACAAGATTGGTTAAAAACCCTAATTGGATGAGAATAAGCCTAGGGAGGACGAAAATGACCTAAATGTTCAACCAATGACACAAAATCACATATTGGATGCACAAGATTGGTTAAAAACCCTAATTGGATTACAATAAGCCTAGGGAGGACGAAAATGACCTAAATGTTCAACCAATGACACAAAATGGCACAAAATCACATTTTGGATGCAAAAGATTGGTTAAAAACTCTAATTGGATTAGAATAAGCCTAGGGAGGACAAAAATGACCTAAATGTTCAACCAATGACACAAAATCACATATTGGATGCACAAGATTGGTTAAAAACCCTAATTGGATTAGAATAAGCCTAGGGAGGACAAAAATGACCTAAATGTTCAACCAATGACACAAAATCACATTTTGGATACACAAGATTGGTTAAAAACCCTAATTGGATTAGAATAAGCCTAGGGAGGACGAAAATGACCTAAATGTTCAACCAATGACACAAAATCACATATTAGATGCACAAGATTGGTTAAAAACCCTAATTGGATTAGAATAAGCCTAGGGAGGACGAAAATGACCTAAATGTTCAACCAATGACACAAAATGACACAAAATCACATATTGGATGCACAAGATTGGTTAAAAACCCTAATTGGATTAGAATAAGCCTAGGGAGGACGAAAATGACCTAAATGTTCAACCAATGACACAAAACAACACATAATCACATATTGGATGCACAAGATTGGTTAAAAACCCTAATTGGATTAGAATAAGCCTGTGGAGGACGAAAATGACCTAAATGTTCAACCAATGACACAAAATCACATATTGGACGCACAAGATTGGTTAAAAACGCTAATTGGATTAGAATAAGCCTAGGGAGGACGAAAATGACCTAAATTTTCAACCAATGACACCAAATCACATATTGGATGCACAAGATTGGTTAAAAACCCTAATTGGATTAGAATAAGCCTAGGGAGGACGAAAATGACCTAAATGTTCAACCAATGACACAAAATGACACAAAATCACATATTGGATGCACAAGATTGGTTAAAAACCCTAATTGGATTAGAATAAGCCTAGGGAGGACGAAAATGACCTAAATGTTCAACCAATGATACAAAATGACACAAAATCACATATTGGATGCACAAGATTTGTTAAAAACCATAATTGGATAAGAATAACCCAAGGGAGGACGAAAATGACCTAAATGTTCAACCAATGACACTAAATGACATATTGGATGCACAAGATTGGTTAAAAACCCTAATTGGATTAGATTAAGCCTAGGGAGGACGATAATGACCTAAATGTTCAACCAATGACACAAAATCACATATTGGATGCACAAGATTGGTTAAAAACCTTAATTGGATTAGAATAAGCCTAGGGAGGACGAAAATGACCTAAATGTTCAACCAATGACACAAAATGACACAAAATCACATATTGGATGCACAAGATTGGTTAAAAACCCTAATTGGATTAGAATAAGCCTAGGGAGGACGAAAATGACCTAAATGTTCAACCAATGACACAAAATGACACAAAATCACATATTGGATGCACAAGATTGGTTAAAAACCCTAATTGGATTAGAATAAGCCTAGGGAGGACGAAAATGACCTAAATGTTTAACCAATGACAGAAAATCACATATTGGATGCACAAGATTGGTTAAAAACCCTAATTGGATTAGAATAAGCCTAGGGAGGACGAAAATGACCTAAATGTTCAACCAATGACACAAAATCACATATTGTATGCACAAGATTGGTTAAAAACCCTAATTGGATTAAAAAGAGCCTAGGGAGGACGAATGACCTAAATGTTCAACCAATGACACAAAATGACACAAAATCACATATTGGATGCACAAGATTGGTTAAAAACCCTAATTGGATTAGAATAAGCCTAGGGAGGACGAAAATGACCTAAATGTTCAACCAATGGTACAAAATCACATATTGGATGCACAAGATTGGTTAAAAACCCTAATTGGATTAAAAAGAGCCTAGGGAGGACGAAAATGACCTAAATGTTCAACCAATGACACAAAATGACACAAAATCACATATTGGATGCACAAGATTGGTTAAAAACCCTAATTGGATGAGAATAAGCCTAGGGAGGACGAAAATGACCTAAATGTTCAACCAATGACACAAAATGACACAAAATCACATATTGGATGCACAAGAATGGTTAAAAACCCTAATTGGATTAGAATAAGCTTAGGGAGGACGAAAATGAAATAATGTTCAACCAATGACACAAAATAGCACAAAATCACGTATTGGATGCACAAGATTGGTTGAAAACCCTAATTGGATTAGAATAAGCCTAGGGTGGACGAAAATGACCTAAACGTTCAACCAATGACACAAAATGACACAAAATCACATATTGGATGCACAAGATTGGTTAAAAACCCTAATTGGATTAGAATAAGCCTAGGGAGGACGAAGATGACCTAAATGTTCAACCAATGACACAAAATGACACAAAATCACATATTGGATGCACAAGAATGGTTAAAAACCCTAATTGGATTAGAATAAGCTTAGGGAGGACGAAAATGAAATAATGTTCAACCAATGACACAAAATAGCACAAAATCACATATTGGATGCACAAGATTGGTTAAAAACCCTAATTGGATTAGAATAAGCCTAGGGAGGACGAAAATGACCTAAATGTTCAACCAATGACACAAAATGGCACAAAATCACATATTGGATGCACAAGATTGGTTAAAAACCCTAATTGGATTAGAATAAGCCTAGGGAGGACGAAATTGACCTAAAGGTTCAACCAATGACACAAAATGACACAAAATCACATATTTGATGCACAAGATTGGTTAAAAACCCTAATTGGTTTAGAATAAGCATAAGGAGGACGAAATTGACCTAAATGTTCAACCAATGACACAAAATGACACAAAATCACATATTTGATGCACAAGATTGGTTAAAAACCCTAATTGGATTAGAATAAGCCTAGGGAGGACGAAAATGACCTAAATGTTCAACCTATGACACAAAATGGCACAAAATCACATATTGGATGCACAAGATTGGTTAAAAACCCTAATTGGATTAGAATAAGCCTAGGGAGGACGAAAATGACCTAAATGTTCAACCAATGACAGAAAATGGCACAAAATCACATATTGGATGCACAAGATTGGTTAAAAACCCTAATTGCATTGGAATAAGCCAAGGGAGGACGAAAATGACCTAAATGTTCAACCAATGACACAAAATGGCACAAAATCACATATTGGATGCACAAGATTGGTTAAAAATCCTAATTGGATGAGAATAAGCCTAGGGAGGACGAAAATGACCTAAATGTTCAACCAATGACACAAAATGACACAAAATCACATATTGGATGCACAAGATTGATTAAAAACCCTAATTGGATTAGAATAAGCATAGGGAGGACGAAAATGACCTAAATGTTCAACCAATGACACAAAATGACACAAAATCACATATTGGATGCACAAGATTGGTTAAAAACCCTAATTGGATTAGAATACGCCTAGGGAGGACGAAAATGACCTAAATGTTCAACCAATGACACAAAATCACATGTTGGATGCACAAGATTGGTTAAAAACCCTAATTGGATTTGAATAAGCCAAGGGAGGACGAAAATGACCTAAATGTTCAACCAATGACACAAAATGACACAAAATCACATATTGGATGCACAAGATTGGTTAAAAACCCTAATTGGATTAGAATAAGCCTAGGGAGGACGAAAATGACCTAAATGTTCAACCGATGACACAAAATCACATATTGGATGCACAAGATTGGTTAAAAACCCGAATTGGATTAGAATAAACTTAGGGAGGACGAAAGTGACCTAAATGTTCAACCAATGACACAAAATGACACAAAATCACATATTGGATGCACAAGATTGGTTAAAAACCCTAATTGGATTAGAATAAGCCTAGGGAGGACGAAAATGACCTAAATGTTCAACCAATGACACAACATCACATATTGGATGCACAAGATTGGTTAAAAACCCTAATTGGATTTGAATAAGCCTAGGGAGGACGAAAATGACCTAAATGTTCAACCAATGACACAAAATGACACAAAATCACATATTGGATGCACAAGATTGGTTAAAAACCCTAATTGGATTAGAATAAGCCTAGGGAGGACGAAAATGACCTAAATAGTCAACCAATGACACAAAATCACATATTGGATGAACAAGATTGGTTAAAAACCCTAAATGGATTAGAATAAGCCTATGGGGGATGAAAATGACCTAAATGTTCAACCAATGACACAAAATGACACAAAATCACATATTGGATGCACAAGATTGGTTAAAAACCCTAATTGGATTAGAATAAGCCTAGGGAGGACGAAAATGACCTAAATGTTCAACCAATGACACAAAATCACATATTGGATGCACAAGATTGGTTAAAACCCTAATTGGATTAGAATAAGCCTAGGGAGCACGAAAATGACCTAAATGTTCAACCAATGACACAAAATGACACAAAATCACATATTGGATGCACAAGATTGGTTAAAAACCCTAATTGGATTAGAATAAGCCTAGGAAGGACGAAAATGACCTAAATGTTCAACCAATGACACAAAATGACACAAAATCACATATTGGATGCACAAGATTGGTTAAAAACCCTAATTGGATTAGAATAAGCCTAGGGAGGACGAAAATGACCTAAATGTTCAACCAATGAAACAAAATCACATATTGGATGCACAAGATTGGTTAAAAAACCTAATTGGATTAGAATCAGCCTAGAGAGGACGAAAATGACCTAATTGTTCAACCAATGACACAAAATCACATATTGGATGCACAAGATTGGTTAAAAACCCTAATTGGATTAGAATAAGCCTAGGGAGGACGAAAATGACCTATATGTTCAACCAATGACACAAAATCACATATTGGATGCACAAGATTGGTTAAAAACCCTAATTGGATTAGGATATGCCTAGGGAGGACGAAAATGACCTAAATGTTCAACCAATGACACAAAATCACATATTGGATGCACAAGATTGGTTAAAAACCCTAATTGGATTAGAAAAAGCCTAGCGAGGACGAAAATGACCTAAATGTTCAACCAATGACACAAAATCACATATTGGATGCACAAGATTGGTTAAAACCCTAATTGGATTAAAAAAAGCATAGGGAGGACGAAAAAGACCTAAATGTTCAACCAATGACACAAAATCACATATTGGATGCACAAGATTGGTTAAAAACCCTAATTGGATTAGAATAAGCATAGCGAGGACGAAAATGACCTAAATGTTCAACCAATGACACAAAATGACACAAAATCACATATTGGATGCACAAGATTGGTTAAAAACCCTAATTGGATTAGAATAAGCCTAGGGAGGACGAAAATGACCTAAATGTTCAACCAATGACACAAAATGACACAAAATCACATATTGGATGCACAAGATTGGTTAAAAACCCTAATTGGATTAGAATAAGCTTAGCGAGGACGAAAATGACCTAAATGTTCAACCAATGACACAAAATGACACAAAATCACATATTGGATGCACAAGATTGGTTAAAAACCCTAATTGGATTAGAATAAGCCTAGGGAGGACGAAAATGACCTAAATGTTCAACCAATGACACAAAATGACACAAAATCACATATTGGATGCACAAGATTGGTTAATAACCCTAATTGGATTAGAATAAGCCTAGGGAGGACGAAAATGACCTAAACGTTCAACCAATGACACAAAATGACACAAAATCACATATTGGATGCACAAGATTGGTTAAAAACCCTAATTGAATTAGAATAAGCCTAGGGAGGACGAAAATGACCTAAATGTTCAACCAATGACACAAAATGACACAAAATCACATATTGGATGCACAAGATTGGTTGAAAATCCTAATTGGATTAGAATAAGCATAGGGAGGACGAAATTGACCTAAATGTTCAACCAATGACACAAAATGACACAAAATCACATATTGGATGCACAAGATTGGTTAAAAACCCTAATTGAATTAGAATAAGCCTAGGGAGGACGAAAATGACCTAAATGTTCAACCAATGACACAAAATGACACAAAATCACATATTGGATGCACAAGATTGGTTAAAAACCCTAATTGGATTAGAATAAGCCTAGGGATGACGAAAATGACCTAAATGTTCAACCAATGACACAAACTCACATATTGGATGCACAAGATTGGTTAAAAACCCTAATTGGATTAGAATAAGCCTAGGGAGGACGAAAATGACCTAAATGTTCAACCAATGACACAAAATGGCACAAAATCACATATTGGATGCACAAGATTGGTTAAAAACCCTAATTGGATTAGAATAAGCCTAGGGAGGACGAAGATGACCTAAACGTTCAACCAATGACACAAAATCACATATTTGATGCACAAGATTGGTTAAAAACCCTAATTGGATTAGAATAAGCCTAGGGAGGACGAAAATGACCTAAATGTTCAACCAATGACACAAAATGGTACGAAATCACATATTGGATGCACAAGATTGGTTAGAAACCCTAATTGGATTAGAATAAGCCTAGGGAGGACGAAATTGACCTAAATGTTCAACCAATGACACAAAATGACACAAAATCACATATTGGATGCACAAGATTGGTTAAAAACCCTAATTTGATTAGAATAAGCCTAGGGAGGACGAAAATGACCTAAATGTTCAACCAATGACACAAAATGACACAAAATAACATATTGGATGCACAAGATTGGTTAAAAACCCTAATTGGATGAGAATAAGCCTAGGGAGGACGAAAATGACCTAAATGTTCAACCAATGACACAAAATGACACAAAATCACATATTGGATGCACAAGATTGGTTAAAAACCCTAATTGGATTTGAATAAGCATAGGGAGGACGAAAATGACCTAAATGTTCAACCAATGACACAAAATGACACAAAATCACATATTGGATGCACAAGATTGGTTAAAAACCCTAATTGGATTAGAATAAGCCTAGGGAGGACGAAAATGACCTAAACGTTCAACCAATGACACAAAATGACACAAAATCACATATTGGATGCACAAGCTTGGTTAAAAACCCTAATTGGATGAGAATAAGCCTAGGGAGGACGAAAATGACCTAAATGTTCAACCAATGACACAAAATGACACAAAATCACATATTGGATGCACAAGGTTGGTTAAAAACCCTAATTGGATTAGAATAAGCATAGGGAGGACGAAAATGACCTAAATGTTCAACCAATGACACAAAATGACACAAAATCACATATTGGATGCACAAGATTGGTTAAAAACCCTAATTGGATTAGAATAAGCCTAGGGAGGACGAAAATGACCTAAACGTTCAACCAATGACACAAAATGACACAAAATGACACAAAATCACATATTGGATGCACAAGCTTGGTTAAAAACCATAATTGGATTAGAATAAACTTAGGGAGGACGAAAATGAAATAATGTTCAACCAATGACACAAAATAGCACAAAATCACATATTGGATGGACAAGATTGGTTAAAAACCCTAATTGGATTAGAATAAGCATAGGGAGGACGAAAATGACCTAAATGTTCAACCAATAACACATATTCACATATTGGATGCACAAGATTGGTTAAAAACCCTAATTGGATTAGAATAAGCCTAGGGAGGACGAAAATGACCTAAACGTTCAACCAATGACACAAAATCACATATTTAATACACAAGATTGGTTAAAAACCCTAATTGGATTAGAATAAGCCTAGGGAGGACGAAAATGACCTAAATGTTCAACCAATGACACAAAATGGCACAAAATCACATATTGGATGCACAAGATTGGTTAAAAACCCTAATTGGATTAGAATAAGCCTAGGGAGGACGAAAATGACCTAAACGTTCAACCAATGACACAAAATCACATATTGGATGCACAAGATTGGTTAAAAACCCTAATTGGATTACAATAAGCCTAGGGAGGACGAAAATGACCTAAATGTTCAACCAATGACACAAAATGACACAAACTCACATATTGGATCCACAATGTTGGTTAAAAACCCTAATTGGATTAGAATAATCCTAGGGATGACGAAAATGACCGAAATGTTCAACCAATGACACAAAATGACACAAAATCACATATTAGATGCACAAGATTGGTTAAAAACCCTAATTGGATTAGAATAAGCCTAGCGAGGACGAAAATGACCTAAATGTTCAACCAATGACACAAAATGACACAAAATCACATATTGGATGCACAAGATTGGTTAAAAACCCTAATTGGATTACAATAAGCCTAGGGAGGACGAAAATGACCTAAATGTTCAACCAATGACACAAAATGACACAAAATCACATATTGGATGCACATGATTGGTTAAAAACCCTAATTGGATTGGAATAAGCCTAGGGAGGACGAAATTGACCTAAAGGTTCAACCAATGACACAAAATGACACAAAATCACATATTTGATGCACAAGATTTGTTAAAAACCCTAATTGGATTAGAATAAGCCTAGGGAGGACGAAAATGACCTAAATGTTCAACCAATGACAGAAAATGGCACAAAATCACATATTGGATGCACAAGATTGGTTAAAAACCCTAATTGCATTGGAATAAGCCAAGGGAGGACGAAAATGACCTAAATGTTCAACCAATGACACAAAATGGCACAAAATCACATATTGGATGCACAAGATTGGTTAAAAATCCTAATTGGATGAGAATAAGCCTAGGGAGGACGAAAATGACCTAAATGTTCAACCAATGACACAAAATGACACAAAATCACATATTGGATGCACAAGATTGATTAAAAACCCTAATTGGATTAGAATAAGCATAGGGAGGACGAAAATGACCTAAATGTTCAACCAATGACACAAAATGACACAAAATCACATATTGGATGCACAAGATTGGTTAAAAACCCTAATTGGATTAGAATACGCCTAGGGAGGACGAAAATGACCTAAATGTTCAACCAATGACACAAAATCACATGTTGGATGCACAAGATTGGTTAAAAACCCTAATTGGATTTGAATAAGCCAAGGGAGGACGAAAATGACCTAAATGTTCAACCAATGACACAAAATGACACAAAATCACATATTGGATGCACAAGATTGGTTAAAAACCCTAATTGGATTAGAATAAGCCTAGGGAGGACGAAAATGACCTAAATGTTCAACCAATGACCCAAAATGACACAAAATCACACATTGGATGCACTAGATTGGTTAAGAACCTTAATTGGATAAGAATAAGCCAAGGGAGGACGAAAATGACCTAAATGTTCAACCAATGACACAAAATGACACAAAATCACATATTGGATGCACAAGATTGGTTAAAAACCCTAATTGGATTAGAATAAGCCTAGGGAGGACGAAAATGACCTAAATGTTCAACCAATGACACAAAATGACACAAAATCACATATTGGATGCACAAGATTGGTTAAAAACCCTAATTGGATTAGAATAAGCCTAGGGAGGACGAAAATGACCTAAATGTTTAACCAATGACAGAAAATCACATATTGGATGCACAAGATTGGTTAAAAACCCTAATTGGATTAGAATAAGCCTAGGGAGGACGAAAATGACCTAAATGTTCAACCAATGACACAAAATCACATATTGTATGCACAAGATTGGTTAAAAACCCTAATTGGATTAAAAAGAGCCTAGGGAGGACGAATGACCTAAATGTTCAACCAATGACACAAAATGACACAAAATCACATATTGGATGCACAAGATTGGTTAAAAACCCTAATTGGATTAGAATAAGCCTAGGGAGGACGAAAATGACCTAAATGTTCAACTAATGACACAAAATGACGCAAAATCACATATTGGACGCACAAGATTGGTTAAAAACTCTAATTGGATTAGAATAAGCCTAGGGAGGACGAAAATGACCTAAATGTTCAACCAATGACACAAAATCACATATTGGATGCACAAGATTGGTTAAAAACCTAATTGGATTAGAATAAGCCTAGGGAGGACTAAACTGACCTAAATGTTCAACCAATGACACAAAATGACACAAAATCACATATTGGATGCACAAGATTGGTTAAAAACCCTAATTGGATTAGAATAAGCCTAGGGAGGACGAAAATGACCTAAATGTTCAACCAATGACACAAAATGACACAAAATCACATATTGGATGCACAAGATTGGTTAAAAACCCTAATTGGATTAGAATAAGCCTAGGGAGGACGAAAATGACCTAAATGTTCAACCAATGACACAAAATGACACAAAATCACATATTGGTTGCACAAGATTGGTTAAAAAACCTAATTGGATTAGAATAAGCCTAGGGAGGACGAAAATGACCTAAATGTTCAACCAATGACACAAAATTACACAAAATCACATATTGGATGCACAAGATTGGTTAAAAACCCTAATTGGATTAGAATAAGCCTAGCGAGGACGAAAATGACCTAATTGGATTACCAATGACACTAAATCACTTATTATATGCACAAGATTGGTTAAAAACCCTAATTGGATTAGAATAAGCCTAGGGAGGACGAAAATGACCTAAATGTTCAACCAATGACACAAAATGACACAAAATCACATATTGGATGCACAAGATTGGTTAAAAACCCTAATTGGATTAGAATAAGCCTAGGGAGGACGAAAATGACCTAATTGGATTACATATGACACAAAATGACAGAAAATGACACAAAATCACATATTGGATGCACAAGATTGGTTAAAAACCCTAATTGGATTAGAATAAGCCTAGGGAGGACGAAAATGACCTAAATGTTCAACCAATGACACAAAATGACACAAAATCACATATTGGATGCACAAGATTGGTTAAAAACCCTAATTGGATTAGAATAAGCCTAGGGAGGACGAAAATGACCTAAATGTTCAACCAATGACAAAAAATCACATATTTGGATGCACATGATTGGTTAAAAATCCTAATTGGATTAGAACAAGCCTAGCAAGGCCAAAATGACCTAAATGTTCAACCAATTAAACAAAATCACATATTGGATGCACAAGAATGGTTAAAAACACTAATTGGATTAGAATAAGCCTAGGGAGGACGAAAATGACCTAAATGTTCAACCAATGACACAAAATGACACAAAATCACATATTGGATGCACAAGATTGGTTAAAAACCCTAATTGGATTAGAATAAGCCTAGGGAGGACGAAAATGACCTAAATGTTCATCCAATTACACAAAATGACACAAAATCACATATTGGATGCACAAGATTGGTTAAAAACCCTAATTGGATTAGAATAAGCCTAGGGAGGACGAAAATGACCTAAATGTTCAACCAATGACACAAAATGACACAAAATCACATATTGGATGCACAAGATATGTTAAAAACCTTAATTGGATTAGAATAAGCCTAGGGAGGACGAAAATGACCTAAATGTTCAACCAATGACACAAAATGACACAAAATCACATATTGGATGCACAAGATTGGTTAAAAACCCTAATTGGATTAGAATAAGCCTAGGGAGGACGAAAATGACCTAAATGTTCAACCAATCACACAAAATCACATATTGGATGCACAAGATTGGTTAAAAACCCTAATTAAAATAGAATAAGCATAGCGAGGACGAAAATGACCTAAATGTTCAACCAATCACACAAAATCACATATTGGATGCACAAGATTGGTTAAAAACCATAATTGGATTAGAATAAGCCTAGGGAGGACGAAAATGACCTAAATGTTCAACCAATGACACAAAATGACACAAAATCACATATTGGATGTACAAGATTGGTTAAAAACCCTAATTGGATTAGAATAAGCCTAGGGAGGACAAGAATGACCTAAATGTGCCACCAATGACACAAAATCACATATTGGATGCATAAGATTGGTTAAAAACCCTAATTGGATTAAAATAAGTCTAGGGAGGACGAAAATGACCTAAATGTTCAACCAATGACACAAAATGACACAAAATCACATATTGGATGCACAAGATTGGTTAAAAACCCTAATTGGATTAGAATAAGCCTAGGGAGGACGAAAATGACCTAAATGTACAACCAATGACACAAAATGACATAAAATCACATATTGGATGCACAAGATTGGTTAAAAACCCTAATTGGATTAGAATAAGCCTAGGGAGGACGAAAATGACCTAAATGTTCATCCAATGACACAAAATGACACAAAATCACATATTGGATGCACAAGATTGGTTAAAAAACCTAATTGGATTAAAATAAGCCTAGCGAGGACGAAAGTGACCTAATTCAATTACCAATGACACAAAATCACATATTCGATGCACAAGATTGGTTAAAAACCCTAATTGGATTAGTATAAGCCTTGGGAGGACGAAAATGACCTAAATGTTCAACCAATGACACAAAATGACACAAAATCACATATTGGATGCACAAGATTGGTTAAAAACCCTAATTGGATTAGAATAAGCCTAGGGAGGACGAAAATGACCTAAATGTTCATCCAATGACACAAAATGACACAAAATCACATATTGGATGCACAAGATTGGTTAAAAACCCTAATTGGATTAGAATAAGCCTTGGGAGGGCGAAAATGACCTAAATGTTCAACCAATGACACAAAATGACACAAAATCACATATTGGATGCACAAGATTGGTTAAAAACCCTAATTGGATTAGAATAAGCCTAGGGAGGACGAAAATGACCTAAATGTTCAACCAATGACCCAATATGACACAAAATCACATATTGGATGCACAAGATTGTTGTTAAAAACCCTAATTCGATTAGAATAAGCCTAGGGAGGACGAAAATGACCTAAATGTTCAACCAATGACACAAAATGACACAAAATCACATATTGGATGCACAAGATTGGTTAAAAACCCTAATTGGATTAGAATAAGCCTAGGGAGGACGAAAATGACCTAAATGTTCAACCAATGATACAAAATGACACAAAATCACATATTGGATGCACAAGATTTGTTAAAAACCATAATTGGATAAGAATAACCCAAGGGAGGACGAAAATGACCTAAATGTTCAACCAATGACACTAAATGACATATTGGATGCACAAGATTGGTTAAAAACCCTAATTGGATTAGATTAAGCCTAGGGAGGACGATAATGACCTAAATGTTCAACCAATGACACAAAATCACATATTGGATGCACAAGATTGGTTAAAAACCTTAATTGGATTAGAATAAGCCTAGGGAGGACGAAAATGACCTAAATGTTCAACCAATGACACAAAATGACACAAAATCACATATTGGATGCACAAGATTGGTTAAAAACCCTAATTGGATTAGAATAAGCCTAGGGAGGACGAAAATGACCTAAATGTTCAACCAATGACACAAACTCACATATTGGATGCACAATTTTGGTTAAAAACCCTAATTGGATTAGAATAAGCCTAGGGAGGACGAAAATGACCTAAATGTTCAACCAATGACACAAAATCACATATTGGATGCACAAGATTGGTTAAAAACCCTAATTGGATTAGAATAAGCCTAAAGTGGACGAAAATATCCTAAATGTTCAACCAATGACACAAAATGACACAAAATCACATATTGGATGCACAAGATTGGTTAAAAACCCTAATTGGATTAGAATAAGCCTAGGGAGGACGAAAATGACCTAAATGTTCAACCAATCACACAAAATCACATATTGGATGCACAAGATTGGTTAAAAACCCTAATTGGATTAGAATAAGCATAGCGAGGACGAAAATGACCTAAATGTTCAACCAATCACACAAAATCACATATTGGATGCACAAGATTGGTTAAAAACCATAATTGGATTAGAATAAGCCTAGGGAGGACGAAAATGACCTAAATGTTCAACCTATGACACAAAATGACACAAAATCACATATTGGATACACAAGATTGGTTAAAAACCCTAATTCGATTAGAATAAGCCTAGGGAGGACGAAAATGACCTAAATGTTCAACCAATGGTACAAAATCACATATTGGATGCACAAGATTGGTTAAAAACCCTAATTGGATGAAAAAGAGCCTAGGGAGGACGAAAATGACCTAAATGTTCAACCAATGACACAAAATGACACAAAATCACACCTTGGATGCATTAGATTGGTTAAAAACCTTAATTGGATTAGAATAAGCCTAGGGAGGATGAAAATGACCTAAATGGTCGACCAATGACACAAAATGACACAAAATCACATATTGGATGCACAATATTGGTTAAAAACCCTAATTGGATTAGAATAAGCCTAGGGAGGACGAAAATGACCTAAATGTTCAACGAATGACACAACATGACACAAAATCACATATTGGATGCACAAGATTTGTTAAAAACCCTAATTGGATTAGAATAAGCCTAGGGAGGACGAAAATGACCTAAATGTTCAACCAATGACACAAAATGACACAAAATCACATATTGGAAGCACAAGATTGGTTAAAAACCCTAATTGGATTAGAATAAGCCTAGGGAGGACGAAAATGACCTAAATGTTCAACCAATGACACAAAATGGCACAAAATCACATATTGGATGCACAAGATTGGTTAAAAACCCTAATTGGATTAGAATAAGCCTAGGGAGGACGAAAATGACCTAAATGTTCAACCAATGACACAAAATGACATAAAATCACATATTGGATGCACAAGATTGGTTAAAAACCCTAATTGGATTAGAATAAGCCTAGGGAGGACGAAAATGAACTAAATGTTCAACCAATGACACAAAATGACACAAAATCACATATTGGATGCACAAGATTGGTTAAAAACCCTAATTGGATTAGAATAAGCTTAGGGAGGACGAAAATGAAATAATGTTCAACCAATGACACAAAATAGCAGAAAATCACATATTGGATGCACAAGATTTGTTAAAAACCCTAATTGGATTAGAATAAGCCTAGGGAGGACGAAAATGACCTAATTGTTCAACCAATGACACAAAATGACACAAAATCACATATTGGATGCACAAGATTGGTTAAAAACCCTAATTGGATTAGAATAAGCCTAGGGAGGACCAAAATGACCTAAACGTTCAACCAATGACACAAAATCACATATTGGATGCACAAGATTTGTTAAAAACCCTAGTTGGATTAGAATAAGCCTAGGGAGGACGAAAATGACCTAAATGTTCAACCAATGACACAAAATCACATATTGGATGCACAAGATTGGTTAAAAACCCTAATAGGATTATAATAAGCCTAGGGTGGACGAAAATGACCTAAACGTTCAACCAATGAAACAAAATCACATATTTGATGCACAAGATTGGTTAAAAACCCTAATTGGATTAGAATAAGCCTAGGGAGGACGAAAATGACCTAAATGTTCAACCAATGACACAAAATGGCACAAAATCACATATTGGATGCACAAGATTGGTTAAAAACCCTAATTGGATTAGAATAAGGCTAGGGAGGACGAAATTGACCTAAATGTTCAACCAATGACACAAAATGACACAAAATCACATATTGGATGCACAAGATTGGTTAAAAACCCTAATTGGATTAGAATAAGCCTAGGGAGGACGAAATTGACCTAAAGGTTCAACCAATGACACAAAATGACACAAAATCACATATTTGATGCACAAGATTGGTTAAAAACCCTAATTGGTTTAGAATAAGCATAAGGAGGACGAAATTGACCTAAATGTTCAACCAATGACACAAAATGACACAAAATCACATATTGGATGCACAAGATTGGTTAAAAACCCTAATTGGATTAGAACAAGCCTAGGGAGGACGAAGATGACCTAAACGTTCAACCAATGACACAAAATGACACAAAATCACATATTGGATGCACAAGATTGATTAAAAATCCTAATTGAATTAGAATAAGCTTAGGGAGGACGAAAATGACCTAAACGTTCAACCAATGACACAAAATCACATTTTTGATGCACAAGATTGGTTAAAAACCCTAATTGGATTAGAATAAGCCTAGGGAGGACGAAAATGACCTAAATGTTCAACCAATGACACAAAATGGTACGAAATCACATATTGGATGCACAAGATTGGTTAGAAACCCTAATTGGATTAGAATAAGCCTAGGGAGGACGAAATTGACCTAAATGTTCAACCAATGACACAAAATGACACAAAATCACATATTGGATGCACAAGATTGGTTAAAAACCCTAATTTGATTAGAATAAGCCTAGGGAGGACGAAAATGACCTAAATGTTCAACCAATGACACAAAATGACACAAAATAACATATTGGATGCACAAGATTGGTTAAAAACCCTAATTGGATGAGAATAAGCCTAGGGAGGACGAAAATGACCTAAATGTTCAACCAATGACACAAAATCACATATTGGATGCACAAGATTGGTTAAAAACCCTAATTGGATTACAATAAGCCTAGGGAGGACGAAAATGACCTAAATGTTCAACCAATGACACAAAATGGCACAAAATCACATTTTGGATGCAAAAGATTGGTTAAAAACTCTAATTGGATTAGAATAAGCCTAGGGAGGACAAAAATGACCTAAATGTTCAACCAATGACACAAAATCACATATTGGATGCACAAGATTGGTTAAAAACCCTAATTGGATTAGAATAAGCCTAGGGAGGACAAAAATGACCTAAATGTTCAACCAATGACACAAAATCACATTTTGGATACACAAGATTGGTTAAAAACCCTAATTGGATTAGAATAAGCCTAGGGAGGACGAAAATGACCTAAATGTTCAACCAATGACACAAAATCACATATTAGATGCACAAGATTGGTTAAAAACCCTAATTGGATTAGAATAAGCCTAGGGAGGACGAAAATGACCTAAATGTTCAACCAATGACACAAAATGACACAAAATCACATATTGGATGCACAAGATTGGTTAAAAACCCTAATTGGATTAGAATAAGCCTAGGGAGGACGAAAATGACCTAAATGTTCAACCAATGACACAAAATGACACAAAATCACATATTGGATGCACAAAATTGCTTAAAAACCCTAATTGGATTAGAATAAGCAAAGGGAGGAAGAAAATGACCTAAATGTTCAACCAATGACACAAAATGAGACAAAATCACATATTGGATGCACAAGATTGGTTAAAAACCCTAATTGGATTAGAATAAGCCTAGGGAGGACGAAAATGACCTAAATGTTCAACCAATGACACAAAATGACAGAAAATCACATATTGGATGCACAAGATTGGTTAGAAACCCTAATTGGATTAGAATAAGCCTTGGGAGGACGAAAATGACCTAAATTTTCAACCAACGACACAAAAATGACACAAAATCCCATGTTGGATGCACAAGATTGGTTAAAAACCCTAATTGGATTAGAATAAGCCTAGGGAGGACGAAAATGACCTAAATGTTCAACCAATGACACAAAATGACACAAAATCACATATTGGATGCACAAGATTGGTTAAAAACCCTAATTGGATTAGAATAAGCCTAGGGAGGACGAAAATGACCTAAATGTTGAATCAATGACATAAAATGACACAAAATCACATATTGGATGCACAAGATTGGTTAAAAACCCTAATTGGATTAGAATAAGCCTAGGGAGGACGAAAATGACCTAAATGTTCAACCAATGACACAAAATGACACAAAATCACATATTGGATGAACAAGATCGGTTAAAAACCCTAATTGGATTAGAATAAGCCTAGGGAGGACGAAAATGACCTAAATGTTCAACCAATGACACAAAATGACACAAAATCACATATTGGATGCACAAGATTGGTTAAAAACCCTAATTGGATTAGAATAAGCCTAGGGAGGATGAAAATGACCTCAATGTTCAACTAGTGACACAAAATCACATATTGGATACACAAGATTGGTTAAAAACCGTAATTGGATTAGAATAAGCCTAGGGAGGACGAAAATGACCTAAATGTTCAACCAATGACACAAAATGACACAAAATCACATATTGGATGCACAAGATTGGTTAAAAACCCTAATTGGATTAGAATAAGCCTAGGGAGGACGAAAATGACCTAAATGTTCAACCAATGACACAAAATGACACAAAATCACATATTGGATGAACAAGATCGGTTAAAAACCCTAACTGGATTAGAATAAGCCTAGGGAGGACGAAAATGACCTAAATGTTCAACCAATGACACAAAATGACACAAAATCACATATTGGATGCACAAGATTGGTTAAAAACCCTAATTGGATTAGAATAAGCCTAGGGAGGATGAAAATGACCTCAATGTTCAACTAGTGACACAAAATCACATATTGGATACACAAGATTGGTTAAAAACGCTAATTGGATTAGAATAAGCCTAGGGAGGACGAAAATGACCTAAATGTTCAACCAATGACACAAAATGACACAAAATCACATATTGGATGCACAAGATTGGTTAAAAACCCTAATTGGATTAGAATAAGCCTAGGGAGGACGAAAATGACCTAAATGTTCAACCAATGACACAAAATGACACAAAATCACATATTGGATGCACAAGATTGGTTAAAAACGCTTTTTGGATTAGAATAAGCCTAGGGAGGACGAAAATACATTAAATGTCCAACCAATGACACAAAATCACATATTGGATGCACAAGATTGGTTAAAAACCCTAATTGGATTAGAATAAGCCTAGGGAGGACGAAAATGATCTAAATGTTCAACCAATGACACAAAATCACATATTGGATGCACAAGATTGGTTAAAAACCCTAATTGGACTAGAATAAGCCTAGGGAGGTCCAAAATGACCTAAATGTTCAACCAATGACACAAAATCACATATTGGATGCACAAGATTGGTTAAAAACCCTAATTGGATTACAATAAGCCTAGGGAGGACGAAAATGACCTAAATGTTCAACCAATGACACAAAATGACACAAAATCACATATTGGATGCACAAGATTGGTTAAAAACCCTAATTGGATGAGAATAAGCCTAGGGAGGACGAAAATGACCTAAACGTTCAACCAATGACACAAAATCACATATTTGATGCACAAGATTGGTTAAAAACCCTAATTGGATTAGAATAAGCCTAGGGAGGACGAAAATGACCTAAATGTTTAACCAATGACACAAAATAGCACAAAATCACATATTGGATGCACAAGATTGGTTAAAAACCCTAATTGGATTAGAATAAGCCTAGGGAGGACGAAAATGACCTAAACGTTCAACCAATGACACAAAATCACATATTGGATGCACAAGATTGGTTAAAAAACCTAATTGGATTAGAATAAGCCTAGGGAGGACGAAAATGACCTAAACGTTCAACCAATGACACAAAATCACATATTTGATGCCCAAGATTGGTTAAAACCCCTAATTGGATTAGAATAAGCCTAGGGAGGACAAAAATGACCTAAATGTTCAACCAATGACACAAAATTGCACAAAATCACATATTGGATGCACAAGATTGATTAAAAACCCTAATTGGATTAGAATAAGCATAGGGAGGACGAAAATGACCTAAATGTTCAACCAATGACACAAAATGACACAAAATCACATATTGGATGCACAAGATTGGTTAAAAACCCTAATTGGATTAGAATAAGCCTAGGGAGGACCAAAATGACCTAAGCGTTCAACCAATGACACAAAATCACATATTTGATGCACAAGATTGGTTAAAAACTCTAATTAGATTAGAATAAGCCTAGGGAGGACGAAAATGACCTAAATGTTCAACCAATGATACAAAATGACACAAAATCACATATTGGATGCACAAGATTGGTTAAAACCCCTAATTGGATTAGAATAAGCCTAGGGAGGACGAAATTGACCTAAATGTTCAACCAATGACACAAAATGACACAAAATCACATATTTGATGCACAAGATTGGTTAAAAACCCTAATTGGATTAGAATAAGCCTAGGGAGGACGAAAATGACCTAAATGTTCAACCAATGACAGAAAATGGCACAAAATCACATATTGGATGCACAAGATTGGTTAAAAACCCTAATTGGATTAGAATAAGCCTAGGGAGGACGAAAATGACCTAAATGTTCAACCAATGACACAAAATGGCACAAAATCACATATTGGATGCACAAGAATGGTTAAAAACCCTAATTGGATTAGAATAAGCTTAGGGAGGACGAAAATGAAATAATGTTCAACCAATGACACAAAATAGCACAAAATCACATATTGGATGCACAAGATTGGTTAAAAACCCTAATTGGATTAGAATAAGCCTAGGGAGGACGAAAATGACCTAAATGTTCAACCAATGACACAAAATGGCACAAAATCACATATTGGATGCACAAGATTGGTTAAAAACCCTAATTGGATGAGAATAAGCCTAGGGAGGACGAAAATGACCTAAATGTTAAACCGATGACACAAAATGACACAAAATCACATATTGGACGCACAAGATTGATTAAAAACCCTAATTGGATTAGAATAAGCATAGGGAGGACGAAAATGACCTAAATGTTCAACCAATGACACAAAATTGTACGAAATCACATATTGGATGCACAAGATTGGTTAAAAACCCTAATTGGATTAGAATAAGCCTAGGGAGGACGAAATTGACCTAAATGTTCAACCAATGATACAAAATGACACAAAATCACATATTGGATGCACAAGATTGGTTAAAAACCCTAATTGGATTAGAATAAGCCTAGGGAGGACGAAAATGACCTAAATGTTCAACCAATGACACAAAATGACACAAAATCACATATTGGATGCACAAGATTGTTTAAAAAGCCTAATTCGATTACAATAAGCCGAGCGAGGACGAAATTGACCTAATTGGATTACCAATGATACAAAATCACTTATTATATGCACAAGATTGGTTAAAAACCCTAATTGGATTAGAATAAGCCTAGGGAGGATGAAAATGACCTAAATGTTCAACTAGTGACCCAAAATGACAAAAAATCACATATTGGATGCACAAGATTGGTTAAAAACCCTAATTGAATTAGAATAAGCCTAGGGAGGATGAAAATGACCTAAGTGTGCAACCAATGACACAAAATGACACAAAATCACATATTGGATGCACAAGATTGGTTAAAAACCCTAATTGGATTAGAATAAGCCTAGGGAGGACGAAAATGACCTAAATGTTCAACCAATGACACAAAATGACACAAAATCACATATTGGATGCACAAGATTGATTAAAAACCCTAATTGGATTAGAATAAGCCTAGGGAGGACGAAAATGACCTAAATGTGCAACCAATGACACAAAATCACATATTGGATGCACAAGATTGGTTAAAAACCCTAAATGGATTAGAATAAGCCTATGGAGGACGAAAATGACCTAAATGTTCAACCAATGACACAAAATGACACAAAATCACATATTGGATGCACAAGATTGGTTAAAAACCCTAATTGGATTAGAATAAGCCTAGGGAGGACGAAAATGACCTAAATGTTCAACCAATGACACAAAATGACACAAAATCACATATTGGATGCACAAGATTGGTTAAAAACCCTAATTGGATTAGAATAACCCTAGGGAGGACGAAAATGACCTCAATGTTCATCCAATGACACAAAATGACACAAAATCCCACATTGGATGCACAAGATTGGTTAAAAACCCTAATTGGATTAGAATAAGTCTAGGGAGGACGAAAATGACCTAAATGTTCAACCAATGACACAAAATCACATATTGGATGCACAAGATTGGTTAAAATTCCTAATTGGATTAGAATAAGCCTAGGGAGGACGAAAATGACCTTAATGTACAACCAATGACACAAAATGACACAAAATGACATATTGGATGCACAAGATTGGTTAAAAACCCTAATTGGATTTGAATAAGCCTAGGGAGGACGAAAATGACCTAAATGTTCAACCAATGACACAAAATCACATATTGGATGCACAAGATTGGTTAAAAACCCTAATTGGATTAGAATAAGCCTAGGGAGGACGAAAATGACCGAAATGTTCAACCAATGACAAAAAATCACATATTGGATTCACAAGATTGGTTAAAAACCCTAATTGGATTAGAATAAGCCTAGGGAGGACGAAAATGACCTAAATGTTCAACCAATGACACAAAATGACACAAAATCACATATTGGATGCACAAGATTGGTTAAAAACCCTAATTGGATTAGAATAAGCCTAGGGAGGACGAAAATGACCTAAATGTTCACCCAATGACACAAAATCACATATTGGATGCACAAGATTGGTTAAAAACCCTAATTGGATTAGAATAAGCCTAGGGAGGACGAAAATGACCTAAATGTTCAACCAATGACACAAAATCACATATTGGATGCCCAAGATTGGATAAAAACCCTAATTGGATTAGAATAAGCCTAGGGAGGACGAAAATGACCTAAATGTTCAACCAATGACACAAAATGACACAAAATCACATATTGGATGCACAAGATTGGTTAAAAACCCTAATTGGATTAGAATAAGCCTAGGGAGGACGAAAATGACCTAAATGTTCAACCAATGACAAAAAATCACATATTTGGATGCACATGATTGGTTAAAAATCCTAATTGGATTAGAACAAGCCTAGCAAGGCCAAAATGACCTAAATGTTCAACCAATTAAACAAAATCACATATTGGATGCACAAGAATGGTTAAAAACACTAATTGGATTAGAATAAGCCTAGGGAGGACGAAAATGACCTAAATGTTCAACCAATGACACAAAATGACACAAAATCACATATTGGATGCACAAGATTGGTTAAAAACCCTAATTGGATTAGAATAAGCCTAGGGAGGACGAAAATGACCTAAATGTTCAGCCAATGACACAAAATGACAAAAAATTACATATTGGATGCACAAGATTGGTTAAAAACCCTAATTGGATTAGAATAAGCCTAGGGAGGACGAAAATGACCTAAATGTTCAACCAATGACACAAAATCACATATTGGATGCACAAGATTGGTTAAAAACCATAATTGGATTAGAATAAGCCTAGGGAGGACGAAAATGACCTAAATGACACAAAATGACACAAAATCACATATTGGATGCACAAGATTAGTTAAAAACCCTAATTGAATTAGAATAAGCCTAGGGAGGACGAAAATGACCTAAATGTTCAACCAATGACACAAAATGACACAAAATCACATATTGGATGCACAAGATTGGTTAAAAACCCTAATTGGATTAGAATAAGCCTAGGGAGGACGAAGATGACCTAAACGTTCAACCAATGACACAAAATCACATATTGGATGCACAAGATTGATTAAAAATCCTAATTGAATTAGAATAAGCTTAGGGAGGACGAAAATGAAATAATGTTCAACCAATGACACAAAATAGCACAAAATCACATATTGGATGCACAAGATTGGTTAAAAACCCTAATTGGATTAGAATAAGCCTAGGGAGGACGAAAATGACCTAAATGTTCAACCAATGACACAAAATGACACAAAATCACATATTGGATGCACAAGATTGGTTAAAAGTCCTAATTGGATGAGAATAAGCCTAGGGAGGACGAAAATGACCTAAATTTTCAACCAATGACACAAAATGACACAAAATCACATATTGGATGCACAAGATTGGTTAAAAACCCTAATTGGATTAGAATAAGCCTAGGGAGGACGAAGATGACCTAAACGTTCAACCAATGACACAAAATCACATATTTGATGCACAAGATTGGTTAAAAACCCTAATTGGATTAGAATAAGCCTAGGGAGGACGAAAATGACCTAAATGTTCAACCAATGACACAAAATGGTACGAAATCACATATTGGATGCACAAGATTGGTTAGAAACCCTAATTGGATTAGAATAAGCCTAGGGAGGACGAAATTGACCTAAATGTTCAACCAATGACACAAAATGACACAAAATCACATATTGGATGCACAAGATTGGTTAAAAACCCTAATTTGATTAGAATAAGCCTAGGGAGGACGAAAATGACCTAAATGTTCAACCAATGACACAAAATGACACAAAATAACATATTGGATGCACAAGATTGGTTAAAAACCCTAATTGGATGAGAATAAGCCTAGGGAGGACGAAAATGACCTAAATGTTCAACCAATGACACAAAATGACACAAAATCACATATTGGATGCACAAGATTGGTTAAAAACCCTAATTGAATTAGAATAAGCCTAGGGAGGACGAAAATGACCTAAATGTTCAACCAATGACACAAAATGACACAAAATCACATATTGGATGCACAAGATTGGTTGAAAATCCTAATTGGATTAGAATAAGCATAGGGAGGACGAAATTGACCTAAATGTTCAACCAATGACACAAAATGACACAAAATCACATATTGGATGCACAAGATTGGTTAAAAACCCTAATTGAATTAGAATAAGCCTAGGGAGGACGAAAATGACCTAAATGTTCAACCAATGACACAAAATGACACAAAATCACATATTGGATGCACAAGATTGGTTAAAAACCCTAATTGGATTAGAATAAGCCTAGGGACGACAAAAATGACCTAAATGTTCAACCAATGACACAAAATGACACAAAATCACATATTGGATGCACAAGATTGGTTAAAAACCGTAATTGAATTAGAATAAGCCTAGGGAGGACGAAAATGACCTAAATGTTCAACCAATGACACAAAATGACACAAAATCACATATTGGATGCACAAGATTGGTTAAAAACCCTAATTGGATTAGAATAAGCCTAGGGAGGACGAAAATGACCTAAATGTTCAACCAATGACACAAAATGACACAAAATCACATATTGGATGCACAAGATTGGTTAAAAACCCTAATTGGATTAGAATAAGCCTAGGGAGGACGAAAATGATCTAAATGTTCAACTAATGACACAAAATCACATATTGGATGCACTAGATTGGTTAAAAACCCTAATTGAATTAGAATAAGCCTAGGGAGGATGAAAATGACCTAAATGTTCAACCAATGACACAAAATGACACAAAATCACATATTGGATGCACAAGATTGGTTAAAAACCCTAATTGGATTAGAATAAGCCTAGGGAGGACGAAAATGACCAAAATGTTCAACTGATGACACAAAATCACATATTGGATGCACAAGATTGGTTAAAAACCCTAATTGGATTAGAATAAGCCTAGGGAGGACGAAAATGACCTAAATGTTCAACCAATGACACAAAATGACACAAAATCACATATTGGATGCACAAGATTGGTTAAAAACCCTAATTGGATTAGAATAAGCCTAGGGAGGACGAAAATGACCTAAATGTTCAACCAATGACAGAAAATGGCACAAAATCACATATTGGATGCACAAGATTGGTTAAAAACCCTAATTGGATTAGAATAAGCCTAGGGAGGACGAAAATGACCTAAATGTTCAAGCAATGACACAAAATGGCACAAAATCACATATTGGATGCACAAGATTGGTTAAAAACCCTAATTGGATGAGAATAAGCCTAGGGAGGACGAAAATGACCTAAATGTTAAACCGATGACACAAAATGACACAAAATCACATATTGGATGCACAAGATTGATTAAAAACCCTAATTGGATTAGAATAAGCATAGGGAGGACGAAAATGACCTAAATGTTCAACCAATGACACAAAATTGTACGAAATCACATATTGGATGCACAAGATTGGTTAAAAACCCTAATTGGATTAGAATAAGCCTAGGGAGGACGAAATTGACCTAAATGTTCAACCAATGATACAAAATGACACAAAATCACATATTGGATGCACAAGATTGGTTAAAAACCCTAATTGGATTAGAATAAGCCTAGGGAGGACGAAAATGACCTAAATGTTCAACCAATGACACAAAATGACACAAAATCACATATTGGATGCACAAGATTGTTTAAAAAGCCTAATTCGATTACAATAAGCCGAGCGAGGACGAAATTGACCTAATTGGATTACCAATGATACAAAATCACTTATTATATGCACAAGATTGGTTAAAAACCCTAATTGGATTAGAATAAGCCTAGGGAGGATGAAAATGACCTAAATGTTCAACTAGTGACCCAAAATGACAAAAAATCACATATTGGATGCACAAGATTGGTTAAAAACCCTAATTGAATTAGAATAAGCCTAGGGAGGATGAAAATGACCTAAGTGTGCAACCAATGACACAAAATGACACAAAATCACATATTGGATGCACAAGATTGGTTAAAAACCCTAATTGGATTAGAATAAGCCTAGGGAGGACGAAAATGACCTAAATGTTCAACCAATGACACAAAATGACACAAAATCACATATTGGATGCACAAGATTGATTAAAAACCCTAATTGGATTAGAATAAGCCTAGGGAGGACGAAAATGACCTAAATGTGCAACCAATGACACAAAATCACATATTGGATGCACAAGATTGGTTAAAAACCCTAAATGGATTAGAATAAGCCTATGGAGGACGAAAATGACCTAAATGTTCAACCAATGACACAAAATGACACAAAATCACATATTGGATGCACAAGATTGGTTAAAAACCCTAATTGGATTAGAATAAGCCTAGGGAGGACGAAAATGACCTAAATGTTCAACCAATGACACAAAATGACACAAAATCACATATTGGATGCACAAGATTGGTTAAAAACCCTAATTGGATTAGAATAACCCTAGGGAGGACGAAAATGACCTCAATGTTCATCCAATGACACAAAATGACACAAAATCCCACATTGGATGCACAAGATTGGTTAAAAACCCTAATTGGATTAGAATAAGTCTAGGGAGGACGAAAATGACCTAAATGTTCAACCAATGACACAAAATCACATATTGGATGCACAAGATTGGTTAAAATTCCTAATTGGATTAGAATAAGCCTAGGGAGGACGAAAATGACCTTAATGTACAACCAATGACACAAAATGACACAAAATGACATATTGGATGCACAAGATTGGTTAAAAACCCTAATTGGATTTGAATAAGCCTAGGGAGGACGAAAATGACCTAAATGTTCAACCAATGACACAAAATCACATATTGGATGCACAAGATTGGTTAAAAACCCTAATTGGATTAGAATAAGCCTAGGGAGGATGAAAATGACCTAAATGTTCAACCAACGACACAAAATCACATATTGGATGCACAAGATTGGTTCAAAACCCTAATTGGATTAGAATAAGCCTAGGGAGGACGAAAATGACCTAAATGTTCAACCAATGACACAAAATGACACAAAATCACATATTGGATGCACAAGATTGGTTAAAAACCCTAATTGGATTAGAATAAGCCTAGGGAGGACCAAAATGACCTAAGCGTTCAACCAATGACACAAAATCACATATTTGATGCACAAGATTGGTTAAAAACTCTAATTAGATTAGAATAAGCCTAGGGAGGACGAAAATGACCTAAATGTTCAACCAATGATACAAAATGACACAAAATCACATATTGGATGCACAAGATTGGTTAAAAACGCTAATTGGATTAGAATAAGCCTAGGGAGGACGAAATTGACCTAAATGTTCAACCAATGACACAAAATGACACAAAATCACATATTTGATGCACAAGATTGGTTAAAAACCCTAATTGGATTAGAATAAGCCTAGGGAGGACGAAAATGACCTAAATGTTCAACCAATGACAGAAAATGGCACAAAATCACATATTGGATGCACAAGATTGGTTAAAAACCCTAATTGGATTAGAATAAGCCTAGGGAGGACGAAAATGACCTAAATGTTCAACCAATGACACAAAATGACACAAAATCACATATTGGATGCAAAGATTGGTTAAAAACCCTAATTGGATTAGAATAAGCCTAGGGAGGACGAAAATGACCTAAATGTTCAACCAATGACACAAAATGACACAAAATCACATATTGGATGCACAAGATTGGTTAAAAACCCTAATTGGATTAGAATAAGCCGAGGGAGGACGAAAATGACCCAAATGTTCAACCAATGACACAAAATGACACAAAATCACATATTGGATGCACAAGATTGGTTAAAAACCCTAATTGGATTAGAATAAGCCTAGGGAGGACGAAAATGACCTAAATGTTCAACCAATGACACAAAATGACACAAAATCACATATTGGATGCACAAGATTGGTTAAAAACCCTAATTGGATTAGAATAAGCCTAGGGAGGACAAAAATAACCTAAATGTTCAACCAATGACACAAAATCACATATTGGATGCACAAGATTGGTTAAAAACCCTAATTGGATTAGAATAAGCCTAGGGAGGACGAAAATGACCTAAATGTTCAACCAATGACACAAAATCCCATATTGGATGCACAAGATTGGTTAAAAACCCTAATTGTATTAGAATAAGCCTAGGGAGGACAAAAATGACCTAAATAGTCAACCAATGACACAAAATCACATATTGGATGAACAAGATTGGTTAAAAACCCTAATTGGATTAGAATAAGCCTATGGAGGATGAAAATGACCTAAATGTTACACTAATGACAAAATGACACAAAATCACATATTGGATGCACAAGATTGGTTAAAAACCCTAATTGGATTAGAATAAGCCTAGGGAGGACGAAAATGACCTAAATGTTCAACCAATGACACAAAATGACACAAAATCACATATTGGATGCACAAGATTGGTTAAAAACCCTAATTGGATTAGAATAAGCCTAGGGAGGACGAAAATGACCTAAATGTTCAACCAATGACACAAAATGACACAAAATCACATATTGGATGCACAAGATTGGTTAAAAACCTTAATTGGATTAGAATAAGCCTAGGGAGGACGAATATGACCTAAATGTTCAACCAATGACACAAAATGACACAAAATCACATATTGGATGCACAAGATTGGTTAAAAACCCTAATTGGATTAGAATAAGCCTAGGGAGGACGAAAATGACCTAAATGTTCAACCAATGACACAAAATGACACAAAATCACATATTGGATGCACAAGATTGGTTAAAAATCCTAATTGGATTAAAATAACCCTAGGGAGGACGAAAATGACCTAAATGTTGAACCAATGACACAAAATGACACAAAATCACATATTGGATGCAGAAGATTGGTTAAAAACCCTAAATGGAATAGAATAAGCCTAGGGAGGACGAAAATGAACTAAATGTTCAACCAATGACACAAAATCACATATTGGATGCACAAGATTGGTTAAAAACCCTAATTGGATTAGAATAAGCCTAGGGAGGACGAAAATGACCTAAATGTTCAACCAATGACACAAAATGACACAAAATCACATATTGGATGCACAAGATTGGTTAAAAACCCTAATTGTTTTAGAATAAGCCTAGGGAGGACGAAATGACCTAAATGTTCAACCAATGACACAAAATGACACAAAATCACATATTGGATGCACAAGATTGGTTAAAAACCCTAATTGGATTAGAATAAGCCTAGGGAGGACGAAAATGACCTAAATGTTCAACTAATGACAAAAAATCACATATTGGATTCACAAGATTGGTTAAAAACCCTAATTGGATTAAAATAAGCCTAGGAAGGACGAAAATGACCTAAATGTTCAACCAATGACACAAAATGACACAAAATCACATATTGGATACCCAAGATTGGTTAAAAACCCTAATTGGATTAGAATAAGCCTAGGAAGGACAAAAATGACCTAAATGTTCAACCAATGACATAAAATGACACAAAATCACATATTGGATGCACAAGATTGGTTAAAAACCCTAATTGGATTAGAATAAGCCTAGGGAGGATGTAAATGACCTAAATGTTCAACCAATGACACAAAATGACACAAAATCACATATTGGATGCACAAGATTGGTTAAAAACCCTAATTGGATTAGAATAAGCCTAGGGAGGACGAAATTGACCTAAATGTTCAACCAATGACACAAAATGACACAAAATCATATATTGGATGCACTAGATTGGTTAAAAACCCTAATTGGATTACAATAAGCCTAGGGAGGACGAAAATGACCTAAATGTTCAACCAATGACACAAAATGACCCAAAATCACATATTGGATGCACAAGATTGGTTAAAAACCCTAATTGGATTAGAATAAGCCTAGGGAGGACGAAAATGACCTAAACGTTCAACCAATGACACAAAATGACACAAAATCACATATTGGATGCACAAGATTGATTAAAAACCCTAATTGGATTAGAATATGCATAGGGAGGACGAAAATGACCTAAATGTTCAACCAATGACACAAAATGACACAAAATCACATATTGGATGCACAAGATTGGTTAAAAACCCTAATTGGATTAGAATAAGCCTAGGGAGGACGAAGATGACCTGAACGTTCAACCAATGACACAAAATGACACAAAATGACACAAAATCACATATTGGATGCACAAGAATGGTTAAAAACCCTAATTGGATTAGAATAAGCTTAGGGAGGACGAAAATGAAATAATGTTCAACCAATGACACAAAATAGCACAAAATCACATATTGGATGCACAAGATTGGTTAAAAACCCTAATTGGATTAGAATAAGCCTAGGGAGGACCAAAATGACCTAAACGTTCAACCAATGACACAAAATCACATATTGGATGCACAAGATTGGTTAAAAACCCTAATTGGATTACAATAAGCCTAGGGAGGACGAAAATGACCTAAATGTTCAACCAATGACACAAAATGACACAAAATCACATATTGGATGCACAAGATTGGTTAAAAACCCTAATTGGATTAGAATAAGCCTAGGGAGGACGAAAATGACCTAAATGTTCAACCAATGACACAAAATGACACAAAATCACATATTGGATGCACAAGATTGGTTAAAAATCCTAATTGGATTAAAATAACCCTAGGGAGGACGAAAATGACCTAAATGTTGAACCAATGACACAAAATGACACAAAATCACATATTGGATGCAGAAGATTGGTTAAAAACCCTAAATGGAATAGAATAAGCCTAGGGAGGACGAAAATGAACTAAATGTTCAACCAATGACACAAAATCACATATTGGATGCACAAGATTGGTTAAAAACCCTAATTGGATTAGAATAAGCCTAGGGAGGACGAAAATGACCTAAATGTTCAACCAATGACACAAAATGACACAAAATCACATATTGGATGCACAAGATTGGTTAAAAACCCTAATTGGATTAGAATAAGCCTTGGGAGAACGAAAATGACAAAAATTTTCAACGAATGACACAAAATCACATATTGGATGCACAAGATTGGTTAAAAATCCTAATTGGATTAGAATAAGCCTAGGGAGGACGAAAATGACCTAAATGTTCAACCAATGACACAAAATGACAAAAAATCAGATATTGGATGCACAAGATTGTTTAAAAATCCTAATTGGATTAGAATAAGCCTAGGGAGGACGAAAATGACCTAAATGTTAAGCCAATGACACAAAATCACATATTGGATGCACAAGATTGGTTAAAAACCCTAATTGGATTAGAATAAGCCTAGGGAGGACGAAAATGACCTAAATGTTCAACCAATGACACAAAATGACACAAAATCACATATTGGATGCACAAGATTGGTTAAAAACCCTAATTGGATTAGAATAAGCCTTGGGAGAACGAAAATGACAAAAATTTTCAACGAATGACACAAAATCACATATTGGATGCACAAGATTGGTTAAAAATCCTAATTGGATTAGAATAAGCCTTGGGAGGACGAAAATGACCTAAATGTTCAACCAATGACACAAAATGACAAAAAAATCACATATTGGATGCACAAGATTGGTTAAAAACCCTAATTGGATTAGAATAAGCCTAGGGAGGACGAAAATGACCTAAATGTTCAACCAATGACACAAAATGACACAAAATCACATATTGGATGCACAAGATTGGTTAAAAACCCTAATTGGATTAGAATAAGCCTATGGAAGACGAAAATGACCCAAATGTTCAACCAATGACACAAAATGACATATTCGATGCACAAGATTGGTTAAAAACCCTAATTGGATTAGAATAACCTTAGGGAGGACGAAAATGACCTAAATGTTCAACCAATGACACAAAATCACATATTGGATGCACAAGATTGGTTAAAAATCCTAATTGGATTAGAATAAGCCTAGGGAGGACGAAAATGACCTAAATTTTCAACCAATGACACAAAATGACACAAAATCACATATTGGATGCACAAGATTGGTTAAAAACCCTAATTGGATTAGAATAAGCCTAGCGAGGACGAAAATGACCTAATTGGATTACCAATGACACAAAATCACTTATTATATGCACAAGATTGGTTAAAAACCCTAATTGGAATAGAATAAGCCTAGGGAGGACGAAAATGAACTAAATGTTCAACCAATGACACAAAATCACATATTGGATGCACAAGATTGGTTAAAAACCCTAATTGGATTAGAATAAGCCTAGGGAGGACAAAAATGACCTAAATGTTTAACCAATGACACAAAATCACATATTGGATGCACAAGATTGGTTAAAAACCCTAATTGGATTAGAATAAGCCTAGGGAGGACGAAAATGACCTAAATGTTCAACCAATGACACAAAATGACACAAAATCACATATTGGATGCACAATATTGGTTAAAAACCCTAATTGGATTAGAATAAGCTTAGGGAGGACGAAAATGATCTAAATGTTCAACCAATGACACAAAATGACACAAAATCACATATTGGATGCACAAGATTGGTTAAAAACCCTAATTGGATTAGAATAAGCCTAGGGAGGACGAAAATGACCTAAATGTGCAACCAATGACACAAAATCAGATATTGGATGCACAAGATTGGTTAAAAACCCTAATTGGATTAGAATAAGCCTAGGGAGGACGAAAATGACCTAAATGTGCAACCAATGACACAAAATCACATATTGGATGCACAAGATTGGTTAAAAACTTAATTGGATTAGAATAAGCCTAGGGAGGACGAAAATGACCTAAATGTTCAACCAATGACACAAAATGACACAAAATCACATATTGGATGCACAAGATTGGTTAAAAACCCTAATTGGATTAGAATAAGCCTAGGGAGGACGAAAATGGCCTAAATGTTCAACCAATGAGACAAAATCACATATTGGATGCACAAGATTGGTTAAAAACCCTAATTGGATTAGAATAAGCCTAGGGAGGACGAAAATGACCTAAATGTTCAACCAATGACACAAAATGACACAAAATCACATATTGGATGCACAAGATTGGTTAAAAACCCTAATTGGATTAGAATAGGCCTAGGGAGGACGATAATGACCTAAATGTTATACCAATGACATAAAATGACACAAAATCACATATTGGATGCACAAGATTGGTTAAAAACCCTAATTGGATTAGAATAAGCCTAGGGAGGACGAAAATGACCTAAATGTTCAACCAATGACACAAAATGACACAAAATCACATATTGGATGCACATGATTGGTTAAAAACCCTAATTGGATTGGAATAAGCCTAGGGAGGACGAAATTGACCTAAAGGTTCAACCAATGACACAAAATGACACAAAATCACATATTGGATGCACAAGATTGGTTAAAAACCCTAATTGGATTAGAATAAGCCTAGGGAGGACGAAAATGACCTAAATGTTCAACCAATGACACAAAATGGCACAAAATCACATATTGGATGCACAAGATTGGTTAAAAACCCTAATTGGATTAGAATAAGCCTAGGGAGGACGAAATTGACCTAAAGGTTCAACCAATGACACAAAATGACACAAAATCACATATTTGATGCACAAGATTGGTTAAAAACCCTAATTGGTTTAGAATAAGCATAAGGAGGACGAAATTGACCTAAATGTTCAACCAATGACACAAAATGACACAAAATCACATATTTGATGCACAAGATTGGTTAAAAACCCTAATTGGATTAGAATAAGCCTAGGGAGGACGAAAATGACCTAAATGTTCAACCAATGACAGAAAATGGCACAAAATCACATATTGGATGCACAAGATTGGTTAAATACCCTAATTGGATTAGAATAAGCCTAGGGAGGACGAAAATGACCTAAATGTTCAACCAATGACACAAAATGGCACAAAATCACATATTGGATGCACAAGACTGGTTAAAAACCCTAATTGGATGAGAATAAGCCTAGGGAGGACGAAAATGACCTAAATGTTCAACCAATGACACAAAATGACACAAAATCACATATAGGATGCACAAGATTGATTAAAAACCCTAATTGGATTAGAATAAGCATAGGGAGGACGAAAATGACCTAAATGTTCAACCAATGACACAAAATGACACAAAATCACATATTGGATGCACAAGATTGGTTAAAAACCCTAATTGGATTAGAATAAGCCTAGGGAGGACGAAATTGACCTAAATGTTCAACCAATGACACAAAATGACACAAAATCACATATTGGATGCACAAGATTGGTTAAAAACCCTAATTGGATTAGAATAAGCCTAGGGAGGAAGAAATTGATCTAATTGTTCAACCAATGACACAAAATGACACAAAATCACATATTGGATGCACAAGATTGGTTAAAAACCCTAATTGGATTAGAATAAGCCTAGGGAGGACGAAGATGACCTAAACGTTCAACCAATGAAACAAAATGACACAAAATGACACAAAATCAAATATTGGATGCACAAGATTGGTTTAAAACCCTAATTGGATTAGAATATGCTTAGGGAGGACGAAAATGAAATAATGTTCAACCAATGACACAAAATAGCACAAAATCACATATTGGATGCACAAGATTGGTTAAAAATCCTAATTGGATTAGAATAAGCCTAGGGAGGACGAAAATGACCTAAATGTTCAACCAATGACACAAAATGACACAAAATCACATATTGGATGCACAAGATTGATTAAAAACCCTAATTGGATTAGAATAAGCATAGGGAGGACGAAAATGACCTAAATGTTCAACCAATGACACAAAATGACACAAAATCACATATTGGATGCAAAAGATTGGTTAAAAACCCTAATTGGATTAGAATAAGCCTAGGGAGGACGAAAATGACCTAAATGGTCAACCAATAACACAAAATGACACAAAATCACATATTGGATGCACAAGATTGGTTAAAAACCCTAATTGGATTAGAATAAGCCTAGGGAGGTTGAAAATGACCTAAATGTTCAACCAATGACACAAAATCACATATTGGATGCACAAGATTGGTTAAAAACCCTAATTGGATTAGAATAAGCCTAGGGAGGACGAAAATGACCTAAATGTTCAACCAATGACACAAAATGACACAAAATCACATATTGGATGCACAAGATTGGTTAAAAACCCTAATTGGATTAGAATAAGCCTAGGGAGAACGAAAATGAACAAAATCTTCAACCAATGACACAAAATGACACAAAATCACATATTGGATGCACAAGATTGGTTAAAAACCCTAATTGGATTAGAATAAGCCTAGGGAGGACGAAAATGACCTAAATGTTCAACCAATGACACAAAATCACATATTGGATGCACAAGATTGGTTAAAAACCCTAATTGGATTAGAATAAGCTTTGGGAGGACGAAAATGCCCTAAATGTTCAACCAATGACACAAAATCACATATTGGATGCACAAGATTGCTTAAAAACCCTAATTGGATTAGAATAAGCCTAGGGAGGACAAAAATGACCTAAATGTTCAACCAATGACACAAAATCACATATTGGAAGCACAAGATTGGTTAAAAACCCTAATCGGATTAGAATAAGCCTAGGGAGGACGAATATGACCTAAATGTTCAACCAATGACACAAAATGACACAAAATCACATATTGGATGCACAAGATTGGTTAAAAACCCTAATTGGATTAGAATAAGCCTAGGGAGGACGAAAATGACCTAAATGTTCAACCAATGACACAAAATGACACAAAATCACATATTGGATGCACAAGATTGGTTAAAAACCCTAATTGGATTAGAATAAACCTAGGGAGGACGAAAATAACCTAAATGTTCAACCAATGACACAAAATCACATATTGGATGCACAAGATTGGTTAAAAACCCTAATTGGATTAGAATAAGCCTAGCGAGGATGAAAATGACCTAATTGGATTACCAATGACACAAAATCACATATAGGATGCACAAGATTGGTTAAAAACCCTAATTGGATTAGAATAAGCCTAGGGAGGACGAAAATGACCTAAATGTTCAACCAATGACACAAAATGACATAAAATCACATATTGGATGCACAAGATTGGTTAAAAACCCTAATTGGATTAGAATAAGCCTAGTGAGGACGAAAATGACCTAATTGGATTACCAATGACACAAAATCACTTATTATATTCACAAGATTGGTTAAAAACCCTAATTGGATTAGAATAAGCCTAGGGAGGACGAAAATGACCTAAATGTTCAACCAATGACACAAAATGACACAAAATCACATATTGGATGCACAAGATTGGTTAAAAACCCTAATTGGATTAGAATAAGCCGAGGGAGGACGAAAATGACCCAAATGTTCAACCAATGACACAAAATGACACAAAATCACATATTGGATGCACAAGATTGGTTAAAAACCCTAATTGGATTAGAATAAGCCTAGGGAGGACGAAAATGACCTAAATGTTCAACCAATGACACAAAATGACACAAAATCACATATTGGATGCACAAGATTGGTTAAAAACCCTAATTGGATTAGAATAAGCCTAGCGAGGACGAAAACGACCTAAATGTTCAACTGATGACACAAAATGACACAAAATCACATATTGGATGCACAAGATTGGTTAAAAACCATAATTGGATTAGAATAAGCCTAGGGAGGACGAAAATGACCTAAATGTTCAACCAATGACACAAAATGACACAAAATCACATATTGGATGCACAAGATTGGTTAAAAACCCTAATTGGATTAGAATAAGCCTAGGGAGGACGAAGATGACCTAAACGTTCAACCAATGACACAAAATCACATATTGGATGCACAAGATTGATTAAAAATCCTAATTGAATTAGAATAAGCTTAGGGAGGACGAAAATGAAATAATGTTCAACCAATGACACAAAATAGCACAAAATCACATATTGGATGCACAAGATTGGTTAAAAACCCTAATTGGATTAGAATAAGCCTAGGGAGGACGAAAATGACCTAAATGTTCAACCAATGACACAAAATGACACAAAATCACATATTGGATGCACTAGATTGGTTTAAAACCCTAATTGGATTAGAATAAGCCTAGGGAGGACGAAAATGACCTAAATGTTCAACCAATGACACAAAATCACATATTGGATGCACAAGATTGGTTAAAAACCCTAATTGGATTAGAATAAGCCTATGGAGGACAAAAATGACCTAAATGTTCAACCAATGATACAAAATCACATATAGGATGCACAAGATTGGTTAAAAACCCTAATTGGATTAGAATAAGCCTAGGGAGGACGAAAATGACCTAAATGTTCAACCAATGACACAAAATGACACAAAATCACATATTGGATGCACAAGATTGGTTAAAAACCCTAATTGGATTAGAATAAGCCTAGGGAGGACGAAGATGACCTAAACGTTCAACCAATGACACAAAATCACATATTGGATGCACAAGATTGATTAAAAATCCTAATTGAATTAGAATAAGCTTAGGGAGGACGAAAATGAAATAATGTTCAACCAATGACACAAAATAGCACAAAATCACATATTGGATGCACAAGATTGGTTAAAAACCCTAATTGGATTAGAATAAGCCTAGGGAGGACGAAAATGACCTAAATGTTCAACCAATGACACAAAATGACACAAAATCACATATTGGATGCACAAGATTGGTTAAAAACCCTAGTTGGATTATAATAAGCCTAGGGAGGACGAAAATGACCTAAATGTTCAACCAATGACACAAAATCACATATTGGATGCACAAGATTGGTTAAAAACCCTAATTGGATTAGAATAAGCCTAGGGAGGACGAAAATGACCTAAATGTTCAACCAATGACACAAAATGACACAAAATCACATATTGGATGCACAAGATTGGTTAAAAACCCTAATTGGATTAGAATAAGCCTAGGGAGGACAAAAATGACCTAAATGTTCAACCAATGACACAAAATCACATATTGGATGCCCAAGATTGGTTAAAAACCCTAATTGGATTAGAATAAGCCTAGGGAGGACGAAAATGACCTAAATGTTCAACCAATGACACAAAATGACACAAAATCACATATTGGATGCACAAGATTGGTTAAAAACCCTAATTGGATTAGAATAAGTCTAGGGAGGACGAAAATGACCTAATTGGATTACATATGACACAAAATGACAGAAAATGACACAAAATCACATATTGGATGCACAAGATTGGTTAAAAACCCTAATTGGATTAGAATAAGCCTAGGGAGGACGAAAATGACCTAAATGTTCAACCAATGACACAAAATGACACAAAATCACATATTGGATGCACAAGATTGGTTAAAAACCCTAATTGGATTAGAATATGCCTAGGGAGGACCAAAATGACCTAAATGTTCAACCAATGACACATAATGACACAAAATCACATATTGGATGCACAAGATTGGTTAAAAACCCTAATTGGATTAGAATAAGCCTAGGGAGGACGAAAATGACCTAAATGTTCAACCAATGACACAAAATGACACAAAATCACATATTGGATGCACAAGATTGGTTAAAAACCCTAATTGGAGTAGAATAAGCTTAGGGAGAACGAAAATGAACTAAATGTTCAACCAATGACACAAAATGACACAAAATCACATATTGGATGCACAAGATTGGTTAAAAACCCTAATTGGATTAGAATAAGCCTAGCGAGGACGAAAATGACCTAATTGGATTACCAATGACACAAAATCACTTATTATATGCACAAGATTGGTTAAAAACCCTAATTGGATTAGAATAAGCCTAAGGAGGACGAAAATGACCTAAATGTTCAACCAATGACACAAAATGACACAAAATCACATATTGGATGCACAAGATTGGTTAAAAACCCTAATTGGATTAGAATAGGCCTAGGGAGGACGAAAATGACCTAAATGTTATACCAATGACACAAAATGACACAAAATCACATATTGGATGCACAAGATTGGTTAAAAACCCTAATTGGATTAGAATAAGCCTTGGGAGGACGAAAATGACCTAAATGTTCAACCAATGACACAAAATGACACAAAATGACACAAAATCACATATTGGATGCACAAGATTGGTTAAAAACCCTAATTGGATTAGAATAAGCCTAGGGAGGACGAAGATGACCTAAACGTTCAACCAATGACACAAAATGACACAAAATCACATATTGGATGCACAAGATTGATTAAAAACCCTAATTGGATTAGAATAAGCATAGGGAGGACGAAAATGACCTAAATGTTCAACCAATGACACAAAATGACACAAAATCACATATTGGATGCACAAGATTGGTTAAAAACCCTAATTGGATTAGAATAAGCCTAGGGAGGACGAAGATGACCTAAACGTTCAACCAATGACACAAAATGACACAAAATCACATATTGGATGCACAAGATTGGTTAAAAACCCTAATTGGATTAGAATAAGCCTAGGGATGACGAAAATGACCTAAACGTTCAACCAATGACACAAAATGACACAAAATCACATATTGGATGCACAAGATTGGTTAAAAACCTTAATTGGATTAGAATAAGCATAGGGAGGACGAAAATGACCTAAATGTTCAACCAATGACACAAAATGACACAAAATCACATATTGGATGCACAAGATTGGTTAAAAACCCTAATTGGATTAGAATAAGCCTAGGGAGGACCAAAATGACCTAAGCGTTCAACCAATGACACAAAATCACATATTTGATGCACAAGATTGGTTAAAAACTCTAATTAGATTAGAATAAGCCTAGGGAGGACGAAAATGACCTAAATGTTCAACCAATGATACAAAATGACACAAAATCACATATTGGATGCACAAGATTGGTTAAAAACGCTAATTGGATTAGAATAAGCCTAGGGAGGACGAAATTGACCTAAATGTTCAACCAATGACACAAAATGACACAAAATCACATATTTGATGCACAAGATTGGTTAAAAACCCTAATTGGATTAGAATAAGCCTAGGGAGGACGAAAATGACCTAAATGTTCAACCAATGACAGAAAATGGCACAAAATCACATATTGGATGCACAAGATTGGTTAAAAACCCTAATTGCATTGGAATAAGCCAAGGGAGGACGAAAATGACCTAAATGTTCAACCAATGACACAAAATGGCACAAAATCACATATTGGATGCACAAGATTGGTTAAAAATCCTAATTGGATGAGAATAAGCCTAGGGAGGACGAAAATGACCTAAATGTTCAACCAATGACACAAAATGACACAAAATCACATATTGGATGCACAAGATTGATTAAAAACCCTAATTGGATTAGAATAAGCATAGGGAGGACGAAAATGACCTAAATGTTCAACCAATGACACAAAATGACACAAAATCACATATTGGATGCACAAGATTGGTTAAAAACCCTAATTGGATTAGAATAAGCCTAAGGAGGACGAAGATGACCTAAACGTTCAACCAATGACACAAAATGACACAAAATGACACAAAATCACATATTGGATGCACAAGATTGATTAAAAATCCTAATTGAATTAGAATAAGCTTAGGGAGGACGAAAATGATATAATGTTCAACCAATGACACAAAATAGCACAAAATCACATATTGGATGCACAAGATTGGTTAAAAACCCTAATTGGATTAGAATAAGCCTAGGGAGGACGAAAATGACCTAAATGTTCAACCAATGACACAAAATGACACAAAATCACATATTGG
>JBBPBQ010000008.1:18982566-19000236 GCA_037974755.1 Cicer yamashitae | reverse complement strand
TTTGTGTCATTGGTTGAACGTTTAGGTCATCTTCGTCCTCCCTAGGCTTATTCTAATCCAATTAGGGTTTTTAACCAATCTTGTGCATCCAATATGTGATTTTGTGTCATTTTGTGTCATTGGTTGAACATTTAGGTCATTTTCGTCCTCCCTAGGCTTATACTAATCCAATTAGGGTTTTTAGCCAATCTTGTGCATCAAATATGTGATTTTGTGTCATTGGTTGAACGTTTAGGTCATCTTCGTCCTACCTAGGCTTATTCTAATCCAATTAGGGATTTTAACCAATCTTGTGCATCCAATATGTGATTTTGTGCTATTTTGTGTCATTGGTTGAACATTATTTCATTTTCGTCCTCCCTAAGCTTATTCTTATCCAATTATGGTTTTTAACCAATCTTGTGCATCAAATATGTGATTTTGTGTCATTTTGTGTCATTTGTGTCATTGGTTGAACGTTTAGGTCATCTTCGTCCTCCCTAGGCTTATTCTAATCCAATTAGGGTTTTTAACCAATCTTGTGCATCCAATATGTGATTTTGTGTCATTTTGTGTCATTGGTTGAACATTTAGGTCATTTTCGTCCTCCCTAGGCTTATTCTAATCCAATTAGGGTTTTTAACCAATCTTATGCATCAAATATGTGATTTTGTGTCATTGGTTGAACGTTTAGGTCATTTTCTTCCTCCCTAGGCTTATTCAAATCCAATTAGGGTTTTTAACCAATCTTGTGCTTCAAATATGTGATTTTGTGTCATTGGTTGAACGTTTAGGTCATTTTCGTCCTCCCTAGGCTTATTATAATCCAATTAGGGTTTTTAACCAATCTTGTGCATCCAATATGTGATTTTGTGTCATTTTGTGTCATTGGTTGAACATTTAGGTCATTTTTGTCCTCCCTAGGCTTATTCTAATCCAATTAGGGTTTTTAACCAATCTTTTGCATCCAATATGTGATTTTGTGTCATTGGTTGAACATTTAGGTCATTTTCGTCCTCCCTAGGTTTATTCTAATCCAATTAGGGTTTTTAACCAATCTTGTGCATCCAATATGTGATTTTGTGTCATTTTGTGTCATTTGTTGAACATTTAGGTCATTTTCGTCCTCCCTAGGCTTATTCTAATCCAATTAGGGTTTTTAACCAATCTTGTGCATCCAATATGTGATTTTGTGTCATTGGTTGAACATTTAGGTCATTTTCGTCCTCCCTAGGCTTATTCTAATCCAATTAGAGTTTTTAACCAATCTTGAGCATCCAATATGTGATTTTGTGTCATTTTGTGTCATTGGTTGAACATTTAGGTCATTTTCGTCCTCCCTAGGCTTATTCTAATCCAATTAGGATTTTTAACCAATCTTGTGCGTCCAATATGTGATTTTGTGTCATTTTGTGTCATTGGTTGAACATTTAGTTCATTTTCGTTCTCCCTAGGCTTATTCTAATCCAATTAGTGTTTTTAACCAATCTTGTGCATCCAATATGTGATTTTGTGTCATTTTGTGTCATTTGTTGAACATTTAGGTCATTTTCGTCCTCCTTAGGCTTATTCTAATCCAATTAGGGTTTTTAACCAATCTTGTGCATCCAATATGTGATTTTGTGTCATTGGTTGAACATTTAGGTCATTTTCGTCCTCCCTAGGCTTACTCTAATCCAATTAGGGTTTTTAACCAATCTTGTGCGTCCAATATGTGATTTTGTGTCATTGGTTGAACATTTAGATCATTTACGTCCTCCCTAGGCTTATTCTAATCCAATTAGGGTTTTTAACCAATCTTGTGCATCCAATATGTGATTTTGTGTCATTGGTTGAACATTTAGGTCATTTTCGTCCTCCCTAGGCTTATTCTAATCCAATTAGGGTTTTTAACCAATCTTGTGCATCCAATATGTGATTTTGTGTCATTGCTTGAACATTTAGTTCATTTTCGTTCTCCCTAGGCTTATTCTAATCCAATTAGGGTTTTTAACCAATCTTGTGCATCCAATATGTGATTTTGTGTCATTTTGTGTCATTGGTTGAACATTTAGGTCATTTTCGTCCTCCCTAGGCTTATTCTAATCCAATTAGGGTTTTTAACCAATCTTGTGCATCCAATATGTGATTTTGTGTCATTTTGTGTCATTGGTTGAACATTTAGGTCATTTTCGTCCTCCCTAGGCTTATTCTAATCCATTAGGGTTTTTAACCAATCTTGTGCATCCAATATGTGATTTTGTGTCATTGGTTGAACATTTAGGTCATTTTCGTCCTCCCTAGGCTTATTCTAATCCAATTAGGGTTTTTAACCAATCTTGTGCATCCAATATGTGATTTTGTGTCATTTTGTGTCATTGGTTGAACATTTAGGTCATTTTCGTCCTCCCTAGGCTTATTCTAATCGAATTAGGCTTTTTAACCAATCTTGTGCATCCAATACGTGATTTTGTGTCATTTTGTGTCATTTGTTGCACATTTAGGTCATTTTCGTCCTCCGTAGGCTTATTCTACTCCAATTAGGGTTTTTAACCAATCTTGTGCATCCAATATGTGATTTTCTGTCATTTTGTGTCATTGGTTGGACATTTAGGTCATTTTCGTCCTCCTTAGGCTTATTCTAATCCAATTAGGGTTTATAACCAATCTTGTGCATCCAATATGTGATTTTGTGTCATTGGTTGAACATTTAGGTCATTTTCGTCCTCCCTAGGCTTATTCTAATCCAATTAGGGTTTTTAACCAATCTTGTGCATCCAATATGTGATTTTGTGTCATTTTGTGTCATTGGTTGAACATTTAGGTCATTTTCGTTCTCCCTAGGCTTATTCTAATCCAATTAGCGTTTTTAACCAATCTTGTGCATCCAATATGTGATTTTGTGTCATTTTCTGTCATTGGTTGAACATTTAGGTCATTTTCGTCCTCCCTAGGCTTATTCTAATCCAATTAGGGTTTTTAACCAATCTTGTGCATCCAATATGTGATTTTGTGTCATTTTGTGTCATTGGTTGAACATTTAGGTCATTTTCGTCCTCCCTAGGCTTATTCTAATCCAATTAGGATTTTTAACCAATCTTGTGCATCCAATATGTGACTTTGTGTTATTTTGTGTAATTGGTTGAAAATTTAGGTCATTTTCGTCGTCCCTAGGCTTATTCTAATCCAATTAGGGTTTTAAACCAATCTTGTGCATTCAATATGTGATTTTGTGTCATTGGTTGAACATTTAGGTCATTTTCGTCCTCCCTAGGCTTATTCTAATCCAATTAGGGTTTTTAACAAATCTTGTGCATCCAATATGTGATTTTTTGTCATTTTGTGTCATTGGTTGAACATTTAGGTCATTTTCGTCCTCCCTAGGCTTATTCTAATCCAATTAGGGTTTTTAACCAATCTTGTGCATCCAATATGTGATTTTGTGTCATTTTGTGTCATTGGTTGAACATTTAGGTCATTTTCGTCCTCCCTAGGCTTATTCTAATCCAATTAGGGTTTTTAACCAATCTTGGGTATCCAATATGTGATTTTGTTACATTGGTTGAACATTTAGGTCATTTTCGTCCTCCCTAGGCTTATTCAAATCCAATTACGGTTTTTAACCAATCTTGTGCATCCAATATGTGATTTTGTGTCATTTTGTGTCATTGGTTGAACATTTAGGTCAATTTCGTCCTCCCTAGGCTTATTCTAATCCAATTAGGGTTTTTAACCAATCTTGTGCATCCAATATGTGATTTTGTGTCATTTTGTGTCATTGGTTGAACATTTAGGTCATTTACATCCTCCCTAGGCTTATTCTAATCCAATTAGGGTTTTTAACCAATCTTGTGCATCCAATATGTGATTTTGTGTCATTTTGTGTCATTGGTTGAACATTTAGGTCATTTTCGTCCTCCCTAGGCTTATTCTAATCCAATTAGGGTTTTTAACCAATCTCGTGCATCCAATATGTGATTTTGTGTCATTTTGTGTCATTGGTTGAACATTAAGGTTATTATCGTCCTCCCTAGGCTTATTCTAATCCAATTAGGGTTTTTAACCAATCTTGTGCATCCAATATGTGATTTTGTGTCATTGGTTGAACATTTAGGTCATTTTCGTCCTCCCTAGAGTTATTCTAATCCAATTAGTGTTTTTAACCAATCTTGTGCATCCAATATGTGATTTTGTGTCATTTGGTTGATCATTTAGGTCATTTTCGTCCTCCCTAGGCTTATTCTAATCCAATTAGGGTTTTTAACCAATCTTGTGCATCCAATATGTGATTTTGTGTCATTTTGTGTCATTGGTTGAACATTTAGGTCATTTTCGTCCTCCCTAGGCTTATTCTAATCTAATTAGGGTTTTTAACCAATCTTGTGCATCCAATATGTGATTTTGTGTCATTTTGTGTCATTGGTTGAACATTTAGGTCATTTTCGTCTTCCCTAGGCTTATTCTAAACCAATTAAGGTTTTTTACCAATCTTGTGCATCCAATATGTGATTTTGTGTCATTTTGTGTCATTGGTTGAACATGTAGGTCATTTTCGTCCTCCCTAGGCTTATTCTAATCCAATTAGGGTTTTTAACCAATCTTGTGCATCCAATATGTGATTTTGTGTCATTTTGTGTCATTGGTTGAACATTTAGGTCATTTTCGTCCTCCCTAGGCTTATTCTAATCCAATTAGGGTTTTTAACCAATCCTGTGCATCCAATATGTGATTTTGTGTCATTTTGTGTCATTGGTTAAATATTTAGGTCATTTTCGTCCTCGCTAGGCTTATTCTAATCCAAGTAGGGTTTTTAACCAATCTTGTGCATCCAATATGTGATTTTGTGTCATTTTGTGTCATTGGTTGAACATTTAGGTCATTTTCGTCCTCCCTAGGCTTATTCTAATCCAATTAGGGTTTTTAACCAATCTTGTGCATCCAATATGTGATTTTGTGTCATTTTGTGTCATTGGTTGAACATTTAGGTCATTTTCGTCCTCCCTAGGCTTATTCTAATCATATTAGGGTTTTTAACCAATCTTGTGCATCCAATATGTGATTTTGAGTCATTTTTTGTCATCGGTTGAACATTTAGGTCATTTTCGTCCTCCCTAGGCTAATTCTAATCCAATTAGGGTTTTTAACCAATCTTGTGCATCCAATATGTGATTTTGTGTCATTTTGTGTCATTGGTTGAACATTTAGGTCATTTTCATCCTCCCTAGGCTTATTCTAATCCAATTAGGGTTTTTAACCAATCTTGTGCATCCAATATGTGATTTTATGTCATTTTTTGTCATTGGATGAATATTTAGGTCATTTTCGTCCTCCCTAGGCTAATTCTAATCCAATTAGGGTTTTTAACCAATCTTGTGCATCCAATATGTGATTTTGTGTCATTTTGTGTCATTGGTTGAACATTTAGGTCATTTTCGTCCTCCCTAGGCATATTCTAATCCAATTAGGGTTTGTAACCAATCTTGTGCATCTAATATGTGATTTTGTGTCATTGGTTGAACATTTAGGTCTTCTTCGTCCTCCCTAGGCTTATTCTAATCCAATTAGGGTTTTTAACCAATCTTGTGCATCCAATATGTGATTTTGTGTCATTTTGTGTCATTGGTTGAACATTTAGGTCATTTTCGTCCTCCCTAGGCTTATTCTAATCCAATTAGGGTTTTTAACCAATCTTGTGCATCCAATATGTGATTTTGTGTCATTTTGTGTCATTGGTTGAACATTTAGGTCATTTTCGTCCTCCCTAGGCTTATTCTAATCCAATTAGGGTTTTTCACCAATCCTGTGCATCCAATATGTGATTTTGTGTCATTGGTTGAACATTTAGGTCATTTTCGTCCTCCCTAGGGTTATTTTAATCCAATTAGGATTTTTAACCAATCTTGTGCATCCAATATGTGATTTTGTGTCATTTTGTGTCATTGGTTGAACATTTAGGTCATTTTCGTCCTCCCTAGGCTTATTCTAATCCAATTAGGATTTTTAACCAATCTTGTGCATCCAATATGTGATTTTTTGCCATTTTGTGTCATTGGTTGAACATTTAGGTCATTTTCGTCCTCCCTAGGCTTATTCTAATCCAATTAGGGTTTTTAACCAATCTTGTGCATCCAATATGTGATTTTGTGTCATTTTGTGTCATTGGTTGAACATTTAGGTCATTTTCGTCCTCCCTAGGCTTATTCTAATCCAATTAGGGTTTTTAACCAATCTTGTGCATCCAATATGTGATTGTGTCATTGGTTGAACATTTAGGTCATTTTCGTCCTCCCTAGGCTTATTCTAATCCAATTAGGGTTTTTAACCAATCTTGTGCATTGTATATGTGATTTTGTGTCATTTTGTGTCATTGGTTGAACATTTAGGTCATTTTCGTCCTTCCTACGCTTATTCTAATCCAATTAGGGTTTTTAACCAATCTTGTGCATCCAATATGTGATTTTGTGTCATTTTGTGTCATTGGTTGAACATTTTCGTTCTCTCTAGGCTTATTCTAATCCAATTAGGGTTTTTAACCAATCTTCTGCATCTAATATATGATTTTGTGTCATTGGTTGAACATTTAGGTCATTTTCGTCCTCCCTAGGCTTATTCTAATCCAATTAGGGTTTTTAACCAATCTTGTGCATCCAATATGTGATTTTGTGTCATTGGTTGAACATTTAGGTCATTTTCGTCCTCCCTAGGCTTATTCTAATCCAATTAGGGTTTTTAACCAATCTTGTGCATCCAATATATGATTTTGTGTCATTTTGTGTCATTGGTTGAACATTTAGGTCATTTTCGTCCTCCCTAGGCTTATTCTAATCCAATTAGCGTTTTTAACCAATCTTGTGCATCCAATATGTGAGTTTGTGTCATTGGTTGAACATTTTGGTCATTTTCGTCCTTCCTAGGCTTATTCTAATCCAATTAGGGTTTTTAACCAATCTTGTGCATCCAATATGTGATTTTGTGTCATTGGTTGAACATTTTGGTCATTTTCATCCTCCCTAGGCTTATTCTAATCCAATTAGGGTTTTTAACCAATCTTGTGCATCCAATATGTGAGTTTGTGTCATTGGTTGAACATTTTGGTCATTTTCGTCCTCCCTAGGCTTATTCTAATCCAATTAGGGTTTTTAACCAATCTTGTGCATCCAATATGTGATTTTGTGTCATTTTGTGTCATTGGTTGAACATTTAGGTAATTTTCGTCCTCCCTAGGCTTATTCTAATCCAATTAGGGTTTTTAACCAATCTTGTGCATCCAATAAGTGATTTTGTGTCATTTTGTGTCATTGGTTCAACATTTTTGTCATTTTCGTCCTCCCTAGGCTTATTCTAATCCAATTAGGGTTTTTAACCAATCTTGTGCATCCAATATGTGATTTTGTGTCATTTTGTGTCATTGGTTGAACATTTAGGTCATTTTCGTCCTCCCTAGGCTTATTCTAATCCAATTAGGGTTTTTAACCAATCTTGTGCATCCAATATGTGATTTTGTGTCATTGGTTGAACATTTAGGTCATTTTCGTCTTCCCTAGGCTTATTCCAATCCAGTTAGGGTTTTTAACCAATCTTTTGCACCCAATATGTCATTTTGTGTCATTGGTTGAACATTTAGGTCATTTTCGTCCTCCATAGGCTTATTCTAATCCAATTAGGGTTTTTAGCCAATCTTGTGCATCCAATATGTGATTTTGTGTCATTTTGTGTCATTGGTTGAACATTTAGGTCATTTTCGTCCTCCCTAGGCTTATTCTAATCCAATTAGGGTTTTTAACCAATCTTGTGCATCCAATATGTGATTTTGTGTCATTTTGTGTCATTGGTTGAACATTTAGGTCAATTTCGTCCTCCCTAGGCTTATTCTAATCCATTTAGGGTTTTTAACCAATCTTGTGCATCCAATATGTGATTTTGTGTCATTTTGTGTCATTGGTTGAACATTTAGGTCATTTTCGTCCTCCCTAGGCTTATTCTAATCCAATTAGGGTTTTTAACCAATCTTATGCATCCAATATGTGATTTTGTGTCATTTTGTGTCATTGGTTGAACATTTAAGTCATTTTCGTCCTCCCTAGGCTTATTCTAATCCAATTAGGGTTTTTAACCAATCTTGTGCATCCAATATGCGAGTTTGTGTCATTGGTTGAACATTTAGGTCATTTTCGTCCTCCCTAGGCTTATTCTAATCCAATCAGGGTTTTTAACCAATCTTGTGCATATAATAAGTGATTTTGTGTCATCGGTAATCCAATTATGCCATTTTCGTCCTCGCTAGGCTTATTCTAATCCAATTAGGGTTTTTAACCAATCTTATGCATCCAATATGCGAGTTTGTGTCATTGGTTGAACATTTAGGTCATTTTCGTCCTGCATAGACTTATTCTAATCCAATTAGGGTTTTTAACCAATCTTGTGCATCCAATATGTGATTTTGTGTCATTGGTTGAACATTTAGGTCATTTTCGTCCTCCCTAGGCTTATTCTAATCCAATTAGGGTTTTAACCAATCTTGTGCATCCAATATGTGATTTTGTATCATTTTGTGTCATTGGTTGAACATTTAGGTCATCTTCGTCCTCCCTAGGCTTATTCTAATCCAATTAGGGTTTTTAACCAATCTTGTGCATCCAATATGTGATTTTGTGTCATTTTGTGTCATTGGTTGAACGTTTAGGTCATCTTCGTCCTCCCTAGGCTTATTCTAATCCAATTAGGGTTTTTAACCAATCTTGTGCATCCAATATGTGATTTTGTGTCAATTTGTGTCATTGGTTGAACGTTTAGGTCATTTTCGTCCTCCCTAGGCTTATTCTAATCCAATTAGGGTTTTCAACCAATCTTGTGCATCCAATATGTGATTTTGTGCTATTTTGTGTCATTGGTTGAACATTATTTCATTTTCGTCCTACCTAAGCTTATTCTAATCCAATTAGGGTTTTTAACCATTCTTGTGCATCCAATATGTGATTTTGTGTCATTTTGTGTCATTGGTTGAACATTTAGGTCATCTTCGTCCTCCCTAGGCTTATTCTAATCCAATTAGGGTTTTTAACCAATCTTGTGCATCCAATATGTGATTTTGTGTCATTTTGTGTCATTGGTTGAACGTTTAGGTCATTTTCGTCCACCCTAGGCTTATTCTAATCCAATTAGGGTTTTCAACCAATCTTGTGCATCCAATACGTGATTTTGTGCTATTTTGTGTCATTGGTTGAACATTATTTCATTTTCGTCCTCCCTAAGCTTATTCTAATCCAATTAGGGTTTTTAACCATTCTTGTGCATCCAATATGTGATTTTGTGTCATTTTGTGTCATTGGTTGAACGTTTAGGTCATCTTCGTCCTCCCTAGGCTTATTCTAATCCAATTAGGGTTTTTAACCAATCTTGTGCATCCAATATGTGATTTTGTGTCATTTTGTGTCATTGGTTGAACATTTAGGTCATTTTCGTCCTCCCTAGGCTTATTCTAATCCAATTAGGGTTTTTAACCAATCTTGTGCATCAAATATGTGATTTTGTGTCATTGGTTGAACGTTTAGGTCATCTTCGTCCTACCTAGGCTTATTCTAATCCAATTAGGGATTTTAACCAATCTTGTGCATCCAATATGTGATTTTGTGTCATTTTGTGTCGTTGGTTGAACATTTAGGTCATTTTCGTCCTCCCTAGGCGTATTCTAATCCAATTACTGTTTTTAAGCAATCTTGTGCATCAAATATGTGATTTTGTGTCATTGGTTGAACGTTTAGGTCATCTTCATCCTCCCTAGGCTTATTCTAATCCAATTAGGGGTTTTAACCAATCTTGTGCATCCAATATGTGATTTTGTGTCATTTTGTGTCATTGGTTGAACATTTAGGTCATTTTCGTCCTCCCTAGGCTTATTCTAATCCAATTAGGGTTTTTAACCAATCTTGTGCACCCAGTATGTGATTTTGTATCATTCTTTTAAAATTTAGGTCATGTTCATCCTCCCTAGGCTTATTCTAATCCAATTAGGATTTTTAACCAATCTTGTGCATCCAATATGTGATTTTGTGTCATTTTGTGTCATTGGTTGAACATTTAGGTCATTTTCGTCCTCCCTAGGCTTATTCTAATCTAATTAGGGTTTTTAACCAATCTTGTGCATCCAATATGTGAGTTTGTGTCATTTTGTGTCATTGGTTGAACATTTAGGTCATTTTCGTCCTCCCTAGGCTTATTGTAATCCAATTAGGGTTTTTAACCAATCTTGTGCATCCAATATGTGATTTTGTGTCATTTTGTGTCATTGGTTGAACGTTTAGGTCATTTTCGTCCTCCCTAGGCTTATTCTAATCCAATTAGGGTTTTTAACCAATCTTGTGCATCCAATATGTGATTTTGTGTCATTTTGTGTCACTGGTTGAACGTTTAGGTCATTTTCTTCCTCCCTAGGCTTTTTCTAATCCAATTAGGGTTTTTAACCAAACTTGTGTATCCAATATGTGATTTTGTGCTATTTTGTGTCATTGGTTGAACATTATTTCATTTTCGTCCTCCCTAAGCTTATTCTAATCCAATTAGGGTTTTTAACCATTCTTGTGCATCCAATATGTGATTTTGTGTCATTTTGTGTCATTGGTTGAACGTTTAGGTCATCTTCGTCCTCCCTAGGCTTATTCTAATCCAATTAGGGTTTTTAACCAATCTTGTGCATCCAATATGTGATTTTGTGTCATTTTGTGTCATTGGTTGAACATTTAGGTCATTTTCGTCCTCCCTAGGCTTATTCTAATCCAATTAGGGTTTTTAACCAATCTTGTGCATCAAATATGTGATTTTGTGTCATTGGTTGAACGTTTAGGTCATCTTCGTCCTACCTAGGCTTATTCTAATCCAATTAGGGATTTTAACCAATCTTGTGCATCCAATATGTGATTTTGTGTCATTTTGTGTCGTTGGTTGAACATTTAGGTCATTTTCGTCCTCCCTAGGCGTATTCTAATCCAATTACTGTTTTTAAGCAATCTTGTGCATCAAATATGTGATTTTGTGTCATTGGTTGAACGTTTAGGTCATCTTCATCCTCCCTAGGCTTATTCTAATCCAATTAGGGGTTTTAACCAATCTTGTGCATCCAATATGTGATTTTGTGTCATTTTGTGTCATTGGTTGAACAATTAGGTCATTTTCGTCCTCCCTAGGCTTATTCTAATCCAATTAGCGTTTTTAACCAATCTTGTGCATCAAATATGTGATTTTGTGTATTTGGTTGAACGTTTAGGTCATCTTCGTCCTCCCTAGGCTTATTCTAATCCAATTAGGGTTTTTAACCAAACTTGTGCATCCAATATGTGATTTTGTGTCATTGGTTGAACATTTAGGTCATTTTCGTCCTCCCTAGGCTTATTCTAATCCAATTAGGGTTTTTAACCAATCTTGTGCATCCAACATGTGATTTTGTGTCATTGGTTGAACATTTAGGTAATTTTCGTCCTCCCTAGGCTTATTCTAATCCAATTAGGGTTTTTAACCAATCTTGTGCATTCAATATGTAATTTTGTGTCATTTTGTGTCAATGGTTCAACATTTAGGTCATTTTCGTCCTCCCTAGGCTTATTCTAATCCAATTAGGGTTTTTAACCAATCTTGTGCATCCAATATGTGATTTTGTGTCATTGGTTGAACATTTAGGTCATTTTCGTCCTCCCTAGGCTTATTCTAATCCAATTAGGGTTTTTAACCAATCTTGTGCATCCAATATGTGATTTTGTGTCATTTTGTGTCATTGGTTGAACATTTAGGTCATTTTCGTCCTCCCTAGGCTTATTCTAATCCAATTACGGTTTTTAACCAATCTTGTGTATCCAATATGTGATTTTGTGTCACTAGTTGAACATTGAGGTCATTTTCATCCTCCCTAGGCTTATTCTAATCCAATTAGGGTTTTTAACCAATCTTGTGCATCCAATATGTGATTTTGTGTCATTTTGTGTCATTGGTTGAACATTTAGGTCATTTTCGTCCTCCCTAGGCTTATTCTAATCCAATTAGGGTTTTTAACCGATCTTGTTCATCCAATATGTGATTTTGTGTCATTTTGTGTCATTGGTTGAACATTTAGGTCATTTTCGTCCTCCCTAGGCTTATTCTAATCCAATTAGGGTTTTTAACCAATCTTGTGCATCCAATATGTGATTTTGTGTCATTTTGTGTCATTGGTTGAACATTTAGGTGATTTTCGTCCTCCCTAGGCTTATTCTAATCCAATTAGGGTTTTTAACCAATCTGTTGCATCCAATATTTGCTTTTGTGTCATTTTGTGTCATTGGTTGAACATTTATGTCATTTTCGTCCTCCCTAGGCTTATTCTAATCCATTCAGGGTTTTTAACCAGTCTTGTGCATCCAATATGTGATTTTGTGTCATTTTGTGTCATTGGTGGAACATTTAGGTCATTTTCGTCCTCCCTAGGCTTATTCTAATCCAATTAGGGTTTTTAACCAATCTTGTGCATCCAATATGTGATTTTGTGTCATTTTGTGTCATTGGTTGAACATTTAGGTCATTTTCGTCCTCCCTAGGCTTATTCTAATCCAATTAGGGTTTTTAACCAATCTTGTGCATCAAATATGTGATTTTGTGTATTTGGTTGAACGTTTAGGTCATCTTCGTCCTCCCTAGGCTTATTCTAATCCAATTAGGGTTTTTAACCAATCTTGTGCATCCAATATGTGATTTTGTGTCATTTTTTGTGATTGGTTGAACATTTAGGTAATTTTCGTCCTCCCTAGGCTTATTCTAATCCAATTAGGGTTTTTAACCAATCTTGTGCATCCAATATGTGATTTTGTGCTATTTTGTGTCATTGGTTGAACATTATTTCATTTTCGTCCTCCCTAACCTTATTCTTATCCAATTAGGGTTTTTAACCAATCTTGTGCATCCAATATGTGATTTTGTGTCATTTTGTGTCATTTGTGTCATTGGTTGAACGTTTAGGTCATCTTCGTCCTCCCTAGGCTTATTCTAATCCAATTAGGGTTTTTAACCAATCTTGTGCATCCAATATGTGATTTTGTGTCATTTTGTGTCATTGGTTGAACATTTAGGTCATTTTCGTCCTCCCTGTGCTTATACTAATCCAATTAGGGTTTTTAATCAATCTTGTGCATCCAATATGTGATTTTGTGTCATTAGTTGAACATTTAGGTCATTTTCGTCCTCCCTAGGCTTATTCTCATCCAATTAGGGTTTTTAACCAATCTTGTGCATCCAATATGTGATTTTGTGTCATTTTGTGTCATTGGTTGAACGTTTAGGTCATTTTCGTCATCCCTAGGCTTATTCTAAACCAATTAGGGTTTTTAACCAATCTTGTGCATCCAATATGTGATTTTGTGTCATTTTGTGTCATTGGTTGAACGTTTAGGTCATCTTCGTCCTCCCTAGGCTTATTCTAATCCAATTAGGGTTTTTAACCAATCTTGTGCATCCAATATGTGATTTTGTGTCATTTTGTGTCATTGGTTGAACATTTAAGTCATTTTCGTCCTCCCTGTGCTTATTCTAATCCAATTAGGGTTTTTAATCAATCTTGTGCATCCAATATGTGATTTTGTGTCATTTTGTGTCATTAGTTGAACATTTAGGTCATTTTCGTCCTCCCTAGGCTTATTCTCATCCAATTAGGGTTTTTAACCAATCTTGTGCATCCAATATGTGATTTTGTGCTATTTTGTGTCATTGGTTGAACATTATTTCATTTTCGTCCTCCCTAAGCTTATTCTTATCCAATTATGGTTTTTAACCAATCTTGTGCATCCAATATGTGATTTTGTGTCATTTTGTGTCATTTGTGTCATTGGTTGAACGTTTAGGTCATCTTCGTCCTCCCTAGGCTTATTCTAATCCAATTAGGGATTTTAACCAATCTTGTGCATCCAATATGTAATTTTGTGTCATTTTGTGTCATTGGTTGAACATTTAGGTCATTTTCGTCCTCCCTAGGCTTATTCTAATCCAATTAGGGTTTTTAACCAATCTTGTGCATCAAATATGTGATTTTGTGTATTTGGTTGAACGTTTAGGTCATCTTCGTCCTCCCTAGACTTATTCTAATCCAATTAGGGTTTTTAACCAATCTTGTGCATCCAATATGTGATTTTGTGTCAATGGTTGAACATTTAGGTCATTTTCGTCCTCCCTAGGCTTATTCTAATCCAATTAGGGTTTTTAACCAATCTTGTGCATCCAATATGTGATTTTGTGTCATTTAGTGTCATTGGTTGAACATTTAGGTCATTTTCGTCCTCCCTAGGCTTATTCTAATCCAATTAAGGTTTTTAACCAATCTTGTGCATCCAATATGTGATTTTGTGTCATTGGTTGAACATTTAGGTCATTTTCGTCCTCCCTAGGCTTATTCTAATCCAATTAGGGTTTTTAACCAATCTTTTGCATCCAATATGTGATTTTGTGCCATTTTGTGTCATTGGTTGAACATTTAGGTCACTTTCGTCCTCCCTAGGCTAATTCTAATCCAATTAGGGTTTTTAACCAATCTTGAGCATCCAATATGTGATTTTATGATTGGTTGAACATTTATGTCATTTTCGTCCTCCCTAGGCTTATTCTAATCCAATTAGGGTTTTTAACCAATCTTGTGCATCCAATATGTGATTTTGTGTCATTTTGTGTCATTGGTTGAACATTTAGGTCATTTTCGTCCTCCCTAGGCTTATTCTAATCCAATTAGGGTTTTTAACCAATCTTGTGCATCCAATATATAATTTTGTGTCATTGGTTGAACATTTAGGTCATTTTCGTCCTCCCTAGGCTTATTCTAATCCAATTAGGGTTTTTAACCAATCTTGTGCATCCAATATGTGATTTTGTGTCATTTTGTGTCATTGGTTGAACATTTAGGTCATTTTCGTCCTCCCTAGGCTTATTCTAATCCAATTAGTGTTTTTAACCATTCTTGTGCATCCAATATGTGATTTTGTTTAATTGGTTGAACATTTAGGTCATTTTGGCCTTGCTAGGCTTGTTCTAATCCAATTAGGATTTTTAACCAATCATGTGCATCCAAATATGTGATTTTTTGTCATTGGTTGAACATTTAGGTCATTTTCGTCCTCCCTAGGCTTATTCTAATCCAATTAGGGTTTTTAACCAATCTTGTGCATCCAATATGTGATTTTGTGTCATTTTGTGTCATTGGTTGAACATTTAGGTCATTTTCGTCCTCCCTAGGCTTATTCTAATCCAATAAGGGTTTTTAACCAATCTTTAGCATCCAATATGTGATTTTGTGTCATTGGTTGAACATTTCGGTCATTTTCGTCCTCCCTAGGCTTATTCTAATCCAATTAGGGTTTTTAACCAATCTTGTGCATCCAATATGTGATTTTGTGTCATTTTGTGTCATTGGTTGAACATTTAGGTCATTTTCGTCCTCCCTAGGCTTATTCTAATTAGGGTTTTTAACCAATCTTGTGCATCCAATATGTGATTTTGTGTCATTGGTTGAACATTTAGGTCATTTTCGTCCTCCCTAGGCTTATTCTAATCCAATTAGGGTTTTTAACCAATCTTGTGCATCCAATATGTGATTTTGTGTCATATTGTGTCATTGGTTGAACATTTAGGTCATTTTCGTCCTCCCTAGGCTTATTCTAATCCAATTAGGGTTTTTAACCAATCTTGTGCATCCAATATGTGATTTAGTGTCATTTTGTGTCATTGGTTGAACATTTAGGTCATTTTCGTCCTCCCTAGGCTTATTCTAATCCAATTAGGGTTTTTAACCAATCTTGTGCATCCAATATCTGATTTTGTGTCATTTTGTGTCATTGGTTGAACATTTAGGTCATTTTCGTCCTCCCTAGGCTTATTCTAATCCAATTAGGGTTTTTAACCAATCTTGTGCATCCAATATGTGATTTTGTGCTATTTTGTGTCATTGGTTGAACATTATTTCATTTTCGTCCTCCGTAAGCTTATTCTAATCCAATTAGGGTTTTTAACTAATCTTGTGCATCCAATATGTGATTTTGTGTCATTTTGTGTCATTGGTTGAACGTTTAGGTCATTTTCGTCCTCCCTAGGCTTATTCTAATCCAATTAGGGTTTTTAACCAATCTTGTGCATCCAATATGTGATTTTGTGTCATTTGTTTAACATTTAGGTCATTTTCGTCCTCCCTAGGCTTATTCTAATCCAATTAGGGTTTTTAACCAATCTTGTGCATCCAATATGTGATTTTGTGTCATTTTGTGTCATTGGTTGAACGTTTAGGTCATTTTCGTCATCCCTAGGCTTATTCTAATCCAATTAGGGTTTTCAACCAATCTTGTGCATCCAATATGTGATTTTGTGCTATTTTGTGTCATTGGTTGAACATTATTTCATTTTCGTCCTCCCTAAGCTTATTCTAATCCAATTAGGGTTTTTAACCATTCTTGTGCATCCAATATGTGATTTTGTGTCATTATGTGTCATTGGTTGAACGTTTAGGTCATCTTCGTCCTCCCTAGGCTTATTCTAATCCAATTAGGGTTTTTAACCAATCTTCTGCATCCAATATGTGATTTTGTGTCATTTTGTGTCATTGGTTGAACGTTTAGGTCATTTTCGTCCTCCCTAGGCTTATTCTAATCCAATTAGGGATTTCAACCAATCTTGTGCATCCAATATGTTTTTTTGTGCTATTTTGTGTCATTGGTTGAACATTATTTCATTTTCGTCCTCCCTAAGCTTATTCTAATCCAATTAGGGTTTTTAGCCATTCTTGTGCATCCAATATGTGATTTTGTGTCATTTTGTGTCATTGGTTAAACGTTTAGGTCATTTTCGTCCTCCCTAGGCTTATTCTAATCCAATTAGGGTTTTCAACCAATCTTGTGCATCCAATATGTGATTTTGTGCTATTTTGTGTCATTGGTTGAACATTATTTCATTTTCGTCCTCACTTAGCTTATTCTAATCCAATTAGGGTTTTTAACCATTCTTGTCCATCCAATATGTGATTTTGTGTCATTTTGTGTCATTGGTTGAACGTTCAGGTCATCTTCGTCCTCCCTAGGCTTATTCTAATCCAATTAGGGTTTTTAACCAATCTTGTGCATCCAATATGTGATTTTGTGTCATTTTGTGTCATTGGTTGAACATTTAGGTCATTTTCGTCCTCCCTATGCATATTCTAATCCAATTAGGGTTTTTAATCAATCTTATGCATCCAATATGTGATTTTGTGTCATTTTGTGTCATTGGTTGAACATTTAGGTCATTTTCGTCATCCCTAGGCTTATTCTAATCCAATTAGGGTTTTTAACCAATCTTGTGCATCAAATATGTGATTTTATGTCATTGGTTGAACGTTTAGGTCATCTTCTTCCTCCCTAGGCTTATTCTAATCCAATTAGGGATTTTAACCAATCTTGTGCATCCAATATGTGATTTTGTGTCATTTTGTGTCATTTTGTGTCATTGGTTGAACATTTAGGTCATTTTCGTCCTCCCTAGGCTTATTCTAATCCAATTAGGGTTTTTAACCAATCTTGTGCATCCAATATGTGATTTTGTGTCATTTTGTGTCATTGGTTGAACATTTAGGTCATTTTCGTCCTCCCTATGCATATTCTAATCCAATTAGGGTTTTTAATCAATCTTATGCATCCAATATGTGATTTTGTGTCATTTTGTGTCATTGGTTGAACATTTAGGTCATTT
>JBBPBQ010000008.1:18955104-18982066 GCA_037974755.1 Cicer yamashitae | reverse complement strand
TAAAAACCCTAATTGGATTAGAATAAGCTTAGGGAGGACGAAAATGAAATAATGTTCAACCAATGACACAAAATAGCACAAAATAACATATTGGATGCACAAGATTGGTTGAAAACCCTAATTGGATTAGAATAAGCCTAGGGAGGACGAAAATGACCTAAACGTTCAACCAATGACACAAAATGACACAAAATCACATATTGGATGCACAAGATTGGTTGAAAACCCTAATTGGATTAGAATAAGCCTAGGGAGGACGAAAATGACTTAAACGTTCAACCAATGACACAAAATGACACAAAATCACATATTGGATGCACAAGATTGGTTAAAAACCCTAATTGGATTAGAATAAGCCTAGGGAGGACGAAGATGACCTAAACGTTCAACCAATGACACAAAATGACACAAAATCACATATTGGATGCACAAGAATGGTTAAAAACCCTAATTGGATTAGAATAAGCTTAGGGAGGACAAAAATGAAATAATGTTCAACCAATGACACAAAATAGCACAAAATCACATATTGGATGCACAAGATTGGTTGAAAACCCTAATTGGATTAGAATAAGCCTAGGGAGGACGAAAATGACCTAAACGTTCAACCAATGACACAAAATGACACAAAATCACATATTGGATGCACAAGATTGGTTAAAAACCCTAATTGGATTAGAATAAGCCTAGGGAGGACGAAGATGACCTAAACGTTCAACCAATGACACAAAATGACACAAAATCACATATTGGATGCACAAGATTGGTTAAAAACCCTAATTGGATTAGAATAAGCCTAGGGAGGACGAAGATGACCTGAACATTCAACCAATGACACAAAATGACACAAAATGACACAAAATCACATATTGGATGCACAAGAATGGTTAAAAACCCTAATTGGATTAGAATAAGCTTAGGGAGGACGAAAATGAAATAATGTTCAGCCAATGACACAAAATAGCACAAAATCACATATTGGATGCACAAGATTGGTTGAAAACCCTAATTGGATTAGAATAAGCCTAGGGAGGACGAAAATGACCTAAACGTTCAACCAATGACACAAAATGACACAAAATCACATATTGGATGCACAAGATTGGTTAAAAACCCTAATTGGATTAGAAAAAGCTTAGGGAGGACGAAAATGAGCTAAATGTTCAACCAATGAAACAAAATAGCACAAAATCACATATTGGATGCACAAGATTGGTTAAAAACCCTAATTGGATTAGAATAAGCCTAGGGAGGACGAAAATGACCTAAACGTTCAACCAATGACACAAAATGACACAAAATCACATATTGGATGCAGAAGATTGGTTAAAAACCCTAATTGGATTAGAATAAGCCTAGGGAGGACGAAGATGACCTAAACGTTCAACCAATGACACATAATGACACAAAATCACATATTGGATGCACAAGAATGGTTAAAAACCCTAATTGGATTAGAATAAGCTTAGGGAGGACGAAAATGAAATAATGTTCAACCAATGACACAAAATAGCACAAAATCACATATTGGATGCACAAGATTGGTTGAAAACCCTAATTGGATTAGAATAAGCCTAGCGAGGACGAAAATGACCTAAACGTTCAACCAATGACACAAATTGACACAAAATCAAATATTGGATGCACAAGATTGGTTAAAAACCCTAATTGGATTAGAATAAGCCTAGGGAGGACGAAGATGACCTAAACGTTCAACCAATGACACAAAATGACACAAAATCACATATTGGATGCACAAGAATGGTTAAAAACCCTAATTGGATTAGAATAAGCTTAGGGAGGACGAAAATGAAATAATGTTCAACCAATGACACAAAATAGCACAAAATCACATATTGGATGCACAAGATTCGTTGAAAACCCTAATTGGATTAGAATAAGCCTAGGGAGGACGAAAATGACCTAACCGTTCAACCAATGACACAAATTGACACAAAATCACATATTGGATGCACAAGATTGGTTAAAAACCCTAATTGGATTAGAATAAGCCTAGGGAGGACGAAGATGACCTAAACGTTCAACCAATGACACAAAATGACACAAAATCACATATTGGATGCACAAGATTGGTTAAACACCCTAATTGGATTAGAATAAGCCTAGGGAGGACGAAGATGACCTAAACATTCAACCAATGACACAAATGACACAAAATGACACAAAATCACATATTGGATGCACAAGATTGGTTAAAAACCATAATTGGTTAAGAATAAGCTTAGGGAGGACGAAAATGAAATAATGTTCAACCAATGACACAAAATAGCACAAAATCACATATTGGATGCACAAGATTGGTTAAAAACCCTAATTGGATTAGAATAAGCCTAGGGAGGACGAAAATGACCTAAATGTTCAACCAATGACACAAAATGGCACAAAATCACATATTGGATGCACAAGAATGGTTAAAAACCCTAATTGGATTAGAATAAGCTTAGGGAGGACGAAAATGAAATAATGTTCAACCAATGACACAAAATAGCACAAAATCACATATTGGATGCACAAGATTGGTTAAAAACCCTAATTGGATTAGAATAAGCCTAGGGAGGACGAAAATGACCTAGATGTTCAACCAATGACACAAAATGACACAAAATCACATATTGGATGCACAAGATTGGTTAAAAACCCTAATTGGATTAGAATAAGCCTAGGGAGGACGAAAATGACCTAAATGTTCAACCAATGACACAATCACATATTGGATGCACAAGATTGGTTAAATACGCTAATTGGATTAGAATAAGCCTAGGGAGGACGAAAATGACCTAAATGTTCAACCAATGACACAAAATGACACAAAATCACATATTGGATGCACAAGATTGGTTAAAAACCCTAATTGGATTAGAATAAGCCTAGGGAGGACGAAAATGACCTAAATGTTCAACCAATGACACAAAATGACACAAAATCACATATTGGATGCACAAGATTGGTTAAAAACCTTAATTGGATTAGAATAAGCCTAGGGAGGACGAATATGACCTAAATGTTCAACCAATGACACAAAATGACACAAAATCACATATTGGATGCACAAGATTGGTTAAAAACCCTAATTGGATTAGAATAAGCCTAGGGAGGACGAAAATGACCTAAATGTTCAACCAATGACACAAAATGACACAAACTCACATATTGGATGCACAATGTTGGTTAAAAACCCTAATTGGATTAGAATAATCCTTGGGATGACGAAAATGACCGAAATGTTCAACCAATGACACAAAATGACACAAAATCACATATTGGATGCACAAGATTGGTTAAAAACCCTAATTGGATTACAACAAGTCTAGGGAGGACGAAAATGACCTAAATGTTCAACCAATGACACAAAATGACACAAAATCACATATTGGATGCACATGATTGGTTAAAAACCCTAATTGGATTAGAATAAGCCTAGGGAGGAAGAAAATGACCTAAATGTTCAACCAATGATACAAAATCACATATTGGATGCACAAGATTGGTTAAAAACCCTAATTGGATTAGAATAAGCCTAGGGAGGATGAAAATGACCTAAATGTTCAACCAATGACACAAAATGACACAAAATCACATATTGGATGCACTAGATTGGTTAAAAACCCTAATTGGATTAGAATAAGCCTAGGGAGGACGAAAATGACCTAAATGTTCAACCAATGACACAAAATGACACAAAATCACATATTGGATGCACAAGATTGATTAAAAACCCTAATTGGATTAGAATATGCATAGGGAGGACGAAAATGACCTAAATGTTCAACCAATGACACAAAATCACATATTTGATGCACAAGATTGGTTAAAAACCCTAATTGGATTAGAATAAGCCTAGGGAGGACGAAAATGACCTAAATGTTCAACCAATGACACAAAATGACACAAAATCACATATTGGATGCACAAGATTGATTAAAAACCCTAATTGGATTAGAATATGCATAGGGAGGACAAAAATGACCTAAATGTTCAACCAATGACACAAAATGACACAAAATCACATATTGGATGCACAAGATTGGTTAAAAACCCTAATTGGATTAGAATAAGCCTAGGGAGGACGAAGATGACCTAAACGTTCAACCAATGACACAAAATGACACAAAATCACATATTGGATGCACAAGAATGGTTAAAAACCCTAATTGGATTAGAATAAGCTTAGGGAGGACGAAAATGAAATAATGTTCAACCAATGACACAAAATCGCACAAAATCACATATTGGATGCACAAGATTGGTTGAAAACCCTAATTGGATTAGAATAAGCCTAGGGAGGACGAAGATGACCTAAACGTTCAACCAATGACACAAAATGACACAAAATCACATATTGGATGCACAAGAATGGTTAAAAACCCTAATTGGATTAGAATAAGCTTAGGGAGGACGAAAATGAAATAATGTTCAACCAATGACACAAAATAGCACAAAATCACATATTGGATGCACAAGTTTGGTTAAAAACCCTAATTGGATTAGAATAAGCCTAGGGAGGACGAAAATGACCTAAACGTTCAACCAGTGACACAAAATGACACAAAATCACATATTGGATGCACAAGATTGGTTAAAAACCCTAATTGGTTTAGAATAAGCCTAGGGATGACGAAAATGACCTAAACGTTCAACCAATGACACAAAATGACACAAAATCACATATTGGATGCACAAGATTGGTTAAAAACCCTAATTGGATGAGAATAAGCTTAGGGAGGACGAAAATGAAATAATGTTCAACCAATGACACAAAATAGCACAAAATCACATATTGGATGCACAAGATTGGTTAAAATCCCTAATTGGATTAGAATAAGCCTAGGGAGGACGAAGATGACCTAAACGTTCAACCAATGACATAAAATCACATATTTGATGCACAAGATTGGTTAAAAACCCTAATTGGATTAGAATAAGCCTAGGGATGACGAAAATGACCTAAATGTTCAACCAATGACACAAAATGACACAAAATCACATATTGGATGCACAAGATTGATTAAAAACCCTAATTAGATTAGACTATGCATAGGGAGGACGAAAATGACCTAAATGTTCAACCAATGACACAAAATGACACAAAATCACATATTGGATGCACAAGATTGGTTAAAAACCCTAATTGGATTAGAATAAGCCTAGGGAGGACGAAGATGACCTGAACGTTCAACCAATGACACAAAATGACACAAAATGACACAAAATCACATATTGGATGCACAAGAATGGTTAAAATCCCTAATCGGATTAGAATAAGCCTAGGGACGACGAAAATGACCTAAATGTTCAACCAATGACACAAAATCACATATTGGATGCACAGGATTGGTTAAAAACCCTAATTGGATTAGAATAAGCCTAGGGAGGACGAAACTGACCTAAATTTTCAACCAATGACACAAAATCACATATTGGATGCACAAGATTGGTTAAAAACCCTAATTGGATTAGAATAAGCCTAGGGAGGACGAAAATGACCTAAATGTTCAACCAATGACACAAAATCACATATTGGATGCACAAGATTGGTTAAAAACCCTTATTGGAATAGAATAAGCCTAGGGAGGACGAAAATGACCTAAATGTTCAACCAATGACACAAAATGACACAAAATCACATATTGGATGCACAAGATTGGTTAAAAACCCTAATTGGATTAGAATAAGCCTAGGGAGGACGAAGATGACCTAAACGTTCAACCAATGACACAAAATGACACAAAATCACATATTGGATGCACAAGATTGGTTAAAAACCCTAATTGGTTTAGAATAAGCCTAGGGAGGACGAAAATGACCTAAACGTTCAACCAATGACACAAAATGACACAAAATCACATATTGGATGCACAAGATTGGTTAAAAACCCTAATTGGATTAGAATAAGCCTAGGGAGGACGAAGATGACCTAAACGTTCAACCAATGACACAAATGACACAAAATGACACAAAATCACATATTGGATGCACAAGATTGGTTAAAAACCCAAATTGGATAAGAATAAGCTTAGGGAGGACGAAAATGAAATAATGTTCAACCAATGACACAAAATAGCACAAAATCACATATTGGATGCACAAGATTGGTTAAAAACCCTAATTGGATTAGAATAAGCCTAGGGAGGACGAAAATGACCTAAATGTTCAACCAATGACACAAAATGACACAAAATCACATATTGGATGCACAAGATTGGTTAAAAACCCTAATTGGATTAGAATAAGCATAGGGAGGACGAAAATGACCTAAATGTTTAACCAATGACACAAAATGACACAAAATCACATATTGGATGCACAAGATTGGTTAAAAACCCTAATTGGATTAGAATAAGCTTAGGGAGGACGAAAATGACCTAAATGTTCAACCAATGACACAAAATGACACAAAATCACATATTGGATGCACAAGATTGGTTAAAAACCCTAATTGGATTAGAATAAGCCTACGGACGATGAAAATGACCTAAATGTTCAACCAATGACACAAAATGACACAAAATCACATATTGGATGCACAAGATTGGTTAAAAACCCTAATTGGATGAGAATAAGCCTAGGGAGGACGAAAATGACCTAAATGTTCAACCAATGACACAAAATCACGTATTGATTGCACAAGATTGGTTAAAAACCCTAATTGGATTAGAATAAGCCTAGGGAGGACGAAAATGACCTAAATGTTCAACCAATGACACAAAATGACACAAAATCACATATTGGATGCACAAGATTGGTTAAAAACCCTAATTGGATTAGAATAAGCCTAGGGAGGACGAAAATGACCTAAATGTTATACCAATGACACAAAATGACACAAAATCACATATTGGATGCACAAGATTGGTTAAAAACCCTAATTGGATTAGAATAAGCCTAGGCAGGACGAAAATGACCTAAATGTTCAACCAATGACACAAAAGGACACAAAATCACATATTGGATGCACAAGATTGGTTAAAAACCCTAATTGGATTAGAATAAGCCTAGGGAGGATGAAAATGACCTAAATGTTCAACCAATGACACAAAATGACACAAAATCACATATTGGATGCACTAGATTGGTTAAAAACCCTAATTGGATTAGAATAAGCCTAGGGAGGACGAAAATGACCTAAATGTTCAACCAATGACACAAAATGACACAAAATCACATATTGGATGCACAAGATTGATTAAAAACCCTAATTGGATTAGAATATGCATAGGGAGGACGAAAATGACCTAAATGTTCAACCAATGACACAAAATGACACAAAATCACATATTGGATGCACAAGATTGGTTAAAAACCCTAATTGGATTAGAATAAGCCTAGGGAGGACGAAGATGACCTGAACGTTCAACCAATGACACAAAATGACACAAAATGACACAAAATCACATATTGGATGCACAAGAATGGTTAAAAACCCTAATTGGATTAGAATAAGCTTAGGGAGGACGAAAATGAAATAATGTTCAACCAATGACACAAAATAGCACAAAATCACATATTGGATGCACAAGATTGGTTAAAAACCCTAATTGGTTTAGAATAAGCCTAGGGATGACGAAAATGACCTAAACGTTCAACCAATGACACAAAATGACACAAAATCACATATTGGATGCACAAGATTGGTTAAAAACCCTAATTGGATGAGAATAAGCTTAGGGAGGACGAAAATGAAATAATGTTCAACCAATGACACAAAATGACACAAAATCACATATTGGATGCACAAGATTGGTTAAAAACCCTAATTGGATTAGAATAAGCCTAGGGACGACGAAGATGACCTAAACGTTCAACCAATGACACAAAATGACACAAAATCACATATTGGATGCACAAGAATGGCTAAAAACCCTAATTGGATTAGAATAAGCTTAGGGAGGACGAAAATGAAATAATGTTCAACCAATGACACAAAATAGCACAAAATCACATATTGGATGCACAAGATTGGTTAAAAACCCTAATTGGTTTAGAATAAGCCTAGGGATGACGAAAATGACCTAAACGTTCAACCAATGACACAAAATGACACAAAATCACATATTGGATGCACAAGATTGGTTAAAAACCCTAATTGGATGAGAATAAGCCTAGGGAGGACGAAAATGACCTAAATGTTCAACTAATGACACAAAATGACACAAAATCACATATTGGATGCACAAGATTGATTAAAAACCCTAATTGGATTAGAATATGCATAGGGAGGACGAAAATGACCTAAATGTTCAACCAATGACACAAAATGACACAAAATCACATATTGGATGCACAAGATTGGTTAAAAACCCTAATTGGATTAGAATAAGCCTAGGGAGGACGAAGATGACCTAAACGTTCAACCAATGACACAAAATGACACAAAATCACATATTGGATGCACAAGATTGGTTAAAAACCCTAATTGGATTAGAATAAGCCTAGGGAGGACGAAGATGACCTAAACGTTCAACCAATGACACAAATGACACAAAATGACACAAAATCACATATTGGATGCACAAGATTGGTTAAAAACCCAAATTGGATAAGAATAAGCTTAGGGAGGACGAAAATGAAATAATGTTCAACCAATGACACAAAATAGCACAAAATCACATATTGGATGCACAAGATTGGTTAAAAACCCTAATTGGATTAGAATAAGCCTAGGGAGGACGAAAATGACCTAAATGTTCAACCAATGACACAAAATGACACAAAATCACATATTGGATGCACAAGATTGGTTAAAAACCCTAGTTGGATTATAATAAGCCTAGGGAGGACGAAAATGACCTAAATGTTCAACCAATGACACAAAATCACATATTGGATGCACAAGATTGGTTAAAAACCCTAATTGGATTAGAATAAGCCTAGGGAGGACGAAAATGACCTAAATGTTCAACCAATGACACAAAATGACACAAAATCACATATTGGATGCACAAGATATGTTAAAAACCTTAATTGGATTAGAATAAGCCTAGGGAGGACGAAAATGACCTAAATGTTCAACCAATGACACAAAATGACACAAAATCACATATTGGATGCACAAGATTGGTTAAAAACCCTAATTGGATGAGAATAAGCCTAGGGAGGACGAAAATGACCTAAATGTTCAACCAATGACACAAAATGACACAAAATCACATATTGGATGCACAAGATTGGTTAAAATCCCTAATTGGATTAGATAAAGCCTAGGGAGGACGAAGATGACCTAAACGTTCAACCAATGACACAAAATCACATATTTGATGCACAAGATTGGTTAAAAACCCTAATTGGATTAGAATAAGCCTAGGGAGGACGAAAATGACCTAAACGTTCAATCAATGACACAAAATCACATGTTTGATGCACAAGATTGGTTAAAAACCCTAATTGGATTAGAATAAGCCTAGGGAGGACGAAAATGACCTAAATGTTCAACCAATGACACAAAATGACACAAAATCACATATTGGATGCACAAGATTGGTTAAAAACGCTAATTGGTTTAGAATAAGCCTATGGAGGACGAAAATGACCTAAATGTTCAACCAATGACACAAAATCACATATTGGATGCACTAGATTGGTTAAAAACCCTAATTGGATTAGAATAAGCCTAGGGAGGACGAAAATGACCTAAATGTTCAACCAATGACACAAAATGACACAAAATCACATAATGGATGCACAAGATTGGTTAAAAACCCTAATTGGATTAGAATAAGCCTTGGGAGGACGAAAATGACCTAAATGTTCAACCAATGACACAAAATGACACAAAATCACATATTGGATGCACAAGATTGGTTAAAAATCCTAATTGGATTAGAATAAGCCTAGGGAGGACCAAAATAACCTAAAAGTTAAACCAATGACACAAAATCACATATTGGATGCACAAGATTAGTTAAAAACCCTAATTTGATTAGAATAAGCCTAGGGAGGACGAAAATGACTTAAACGTTCAACCAATGACACAAAATGACACAAAATCACATATTGGATGCACAAGATTGGTTAAAAACCCTAATTGGATTAGAATAAGCCTAGGGAGGACGAAGATGACCTAAACGTTCAACCAATGACACAAAATGACACAAAATCACATATTGGATGCACAAGAATGGTTAGAAACCCTAATTGGATTAGAATAAGCTTAGGGAGGACGAAAATGAAATAATGTTCAACCAATGACACAAAATAGCACAAAATCACATATTGGATGCACAAGATTGGTTGAAAACCCTAATTGGATTAGAATAAGCCTAGGGAGGACGAAAATGACCTAAACGTTCAACCAATGACACAAAATGACATAAAATCACATATTGGATGCACAAGAATGGTTAAAAATCCTAATTGGATTAGAATAAGCTTAGGGAGGACGAAAATGAAATAATGTTCAACCAATGACACAAAATAGCACAAAATCACATATTGGATGCACAAGATTGGTTGAAAACCCTAACTGGATTAGAATAAGCCTAGGGAGGACGAAAATGACCTAAACGTTCAACCAATGACACATAATGACACAAAATCACATATTGGATGCACAAGAATGGTTAAAAACCCTAATTGGATTAGAATAAGCTTAGGGAGGACGAAAATGAAATAATGTTCAACCAATGACACAAAATAGCACAAAATCACATATTGGATGCACAAGATTGGTTGAAAACCCTAATTGGATTAGAATAAGCCTAGGGAGGACGAAAATGACCTAAACGTTCAACCAATGACACAAAATGACACAAAATCACATATTGGATGCACAAGAATGGTTAAAAATCCTAATTGGATTAGAATAAGCTTAGGGAGGACGAAAATGAAATAATGTTCAACCAACGACACAAAATAGCACAAAATCACATATTGGATGCACAAGATTGGTTAAAAACCCTAATTGGATTAGAATAAGCCTAGGGAGGAAGAAAATGACCTAAACGTTCAACCAATGACACAAAATGACACAAAATCACATATTGGATGCACAAGATTGGTTAAAAACCCTAATTGGTTTAGAATAAGCCTAGGGATGACGAAAATGACCTAAACGTTCAACCAATGACACAAAATGACACAAAATCACATATTGGATGCACTAGATTGGTTAAAAACCCTAATTGGATTACAATAAGCCTAGGGAGGACGAAAATGACCTAAATGTTCAACCAATGACACAAAATGACACAAAATCACATATTGGATGCACATGATTGGTTAAAAACCCTAATTGCATTAGAATAAGCCTAGGGAGGACGAAATTGACCTAAATGTTCAACCAATGACACAAAATGGCACAAAATCACATATTGGATGCACAAGATTGGTTAAAAACCCTAATTGGATTAGAATAAGCCTAGGGAGGACGAAAATGACCTAAACGTTCAACCAATGATACAAAATTACATATTTGATTCACAAGATTGGTTAAAAACCCTAATTGGATTAGAATAAGCCTAGGGAGGAAGAAAATGACCTAAACGTTCAACCAATGACACAAAATGACACAAAATCACATATTGGATGCACAAGATTGGTTAAAAACCCTAATTGGTTTAGAATAAGCCTAGGGATGACGAAAATGACCTAAACGTTCAACCAATAACACAAAATGACACAAAATCACATATTGGATGCACTAGATTGGTTAAAAACCCTAATTGGGTTACAATAAGCCTAGGGAGGACGAAAATGACCTAAATGTTCAACCAATGACACAAAATGACACAAAATCACATATTGGATGCACATGATTGGTTAAAAACCCTAATTGCATTAGAATAAGCCTAGGGAGGACGAAAATGACCTAAACGTTCAACCAATGACACAAAATCACATATTTGATGCACAAGATTGGTTAAAAGCCCTAATTGGATTAGAATAAGCCTAGGGAGGACGAAAATGACCTAAATGTTCAACCAATGACACAAAATGACACAAATCACATATCGGATGCACAAGATTGGTTAAAAACCCTAATTGGATGAGAATAAGCCTAGGGAGGACGAAATTGACCTAAATGTTCAACCAATGACACAAAATGGCACAAAATCACATATTTGATGCACAAGATTGGTTAAAAACCCTAATTGGATTAGAATAAGCCTAGGGAGGACGAAAATGACCTAAACGTTCAACCAATGATACAAAATTACATATTTGATTCACAAGATTGGTTAAAAACCCTAATTGGATTAGAATAAGCTTAGGGAGGACAAAAATGACCTAAATGTTCAACCGATGACACAAAATGACACAAAATCACATATTGGATGCACAAGATTGATTAAAAACCCTAATTGGATTAGAATAAGCATAGGGAGGACGAAAATGACCTAAATGTTCAACCAATGACACAAAATGACACAAAATCACATATTGGATGCACAAGATTGGTTAAACACCCTAATTGGATTAGAATAAGCCTAGGGAGGACGAAAATGACCTAAACGTTCAACCAATGACACAAAATCACATATTTGATGCACAAGATTGGTTAAAAACCCTAATTGGATTAGAATAAGCCTAGGGAGGACGAAAATGACCTAAATGATCAACCAATGACACAAAATGACACAAAATCACATATTGGATGCACAAGATTGGTTAAAAACCCTAAATGGATTAGAATAAGCCTAGGGAGGACGAAAATGACCTAAATGTTCAACCAATGACACAAAATGGCACAAAATCACATATTGGACGCACAAGATTGGTTAAAAACCCTAATTGGATTAGAATAAGCCTAGGGAGGACGAAAATGACCTAAATGTTCAACCAATGACACAAAATGACACAAAATCACATATTGGATGCACAAGATTGGTTAAAAACCCTAATTGGATTAGAATAAGCCAAGGGAGGACGAAAATGACCCAAAGGTTCAACCAATGACACAAAATGACACAAAATCACATATTGGATGCACAAGATTGGTTAAAAACGCTAATTGGATTAGAATAAGCCTAGGGAGGACTAAAATGACCTAAATGTTCAACCAATGACACAAAATCACATATTGAATGCACAAAATTGGTTAAAAACCCTAATTGGATTAGAATAAGCCTAGGGAGGACGAAAATGGCCTAAATGTTCAACCAATGACACAAAATGACACAAATTCAGATATTGGATGCACAAGATTTGTTGAAAACCCTAATTGGATTAGAATACGCCTAGGGAGGACAAAAATGACCTAAATGTTCAACCAATGACACAATATCACATATTGGATGCACAAGATTGGTTAAAAACCCTAAATGGATTAGAATAAGCCTAGGGAGGACAAAAATGACCTAAATGTTCAACCAATGACACAAAATGACACAAAAGCACATATTGGATGCACAAGATTGGTTAAAAACCCTAATTGGATTAGAATAAGCCTAGGGAGGAAGAAAATGACCTAAATGTTCAACCAATGACACAAAATGACACAAAATCACATATTGGATGCACAAGATTGGTTAAAAACCCTAATTGGATTAGAATAAGCCTAGGGAGGACGAAGATGACCTAAACGTTCAACCAATGACACAAATGACACAAAATGACACAAAATCACATATTGGATGCACAAGATTGGTTAAAAACCCAAATTGGATAAGAATAAGCTTAGGGAGGACGAAAATGAAATAATGTTCAACCAATGACACAAAATAGCACAAAATCACATATTGGATGCACAAGATTGGTTAAAAACCCTAATTGGATTAGAATAATCCTAGGGAGGACGAAAATGACCTAAATGTTCAACCAATGACACAAAATGACACAAAATCACATATTGGATGCACAAGATTGGTTAAAAACCCTAATTGGATTAGAATAAGCCTAGGGAGGACAAAAATGACGTAAATGTTCAACCAATGACACAAAATGACAGAAAATCACATATTGGATCCACAAGATTGGTTAAAAACCCTAATTGGATTAGAATAAGCCTAGGGAGGACGAAAATGACCTAAATGTTCAACCAATGACACAAAATGACACAAAATCACATATTGGATGCACAAGATTGGTTAAAAACCCTAATTGGATGAGAATAAGCCTAGGGAGGACGAAATTGACCTAAATGTTCAACCAATGACACAAAATGGCACAAAATCACATATTGGATGCACAAGATTGGTTAAAAACCCTAATTGGATTAGAATAAGCCTAGGGAGGACGAAAATGACCTAAACGTTCAACCAATGACATAAAATCACATATTTGATGCACAAGATTGGTTAAAAACCCTAATTAGATTAGAATAAGCCTAGGGAGGACGAAAATGACCTAAATATTCAACCAATGACACAAAATGACACAAAATCACATATTGGATGCACAAGATTGGTTAAAAACCCTAATTGGATGAGAATAAGCCTAGGGAGGACGAAAATGACCTAAATGTTCAACCAATGACACAAAATGACACAAAATCACATATTGGATGCACAAGAATGGTTAAAAACCCTAATTGGATTAGAATAAGCCTAGGGAGGACGAAAATGACGTAAATGTTCAATTAATGACACAAAATCACATATTGGATGCACAAGATTGGTTAAAAACCCTAATTAGATTAGAATAAGCCTAGGGAGGACGAAAATGACCTAAATGTTCAACCAATGACACAAAATGACACAAAATCACATATTGGATGCACAAGATTTGTTAAAAACCCTAATTGGATTAGAATAAGCCTAGGGAGGACGAAAATGACCTAAATGTTCAACCAATGACACAAAATCACATATTTGATGCACAAGATTGGTTAAAAACCCTAATTGGATTAGAATAAGCCTAGGGAGGACGAAAATGACCTAAACGTTCAACCAATGACACAAAATGACAAAAAATCACATATTGGGTGCAGAAGATTGGTTGAAAACCCTAATTGGATTAGAATAAGCCTAGGGAGGACGAAGATGACCTAAACGTTCAACCAATAACACAAAATGACACAAAATCACATATTGGATGCACAAGAATGGTTAAAAACCCTAATTGGTTTAGAATAAGCCTAGGGATGACGAAAATGACCTAAACGTTCAACCAATAACACAAAATGACACAAAATCACATATTGGATGTACTAGATTGGTTAAAAACCCTAATTGGGTTACAATAAGACTAGGGAGGACGAAAATGACCTAAATGTTCAACCAATGACACAAAATGACACAAAATCACATATTGGATGCACATGATTGGTTAAAAACCCTAATTGCATTAGAATAAGCCTAGGGAGGACGAAAATGACCTAAACGTTCAACCAATGACACAAAACCACATATTTGATGCACAAGATTGGTTAAAAACCCTAATTGGATTAGAATAAGCCTAGGGAGGACGAAAATGACCTAAATGTTCAACCAATGACACAAAATGACACAAAATCACATATTGGATGCACAAGATTGGTTAAAAACCCTAATTGGATTAGAATAAGCCTATGGGGGACAAAAATGACCTAAATGTTCAACCAATGACACAAAATCACATATAGGATGCACAAGATTGGTTAAAAACCCTAATTTGATTAGAATAAGCCTAGGGAGGACGAAAATGACCTAAATGTTCAACCAATGACACAAAATGACACAAAATCACATATTGGATGCACAAGATTGGTTAAAAACCCTAATTGGATTAGAATAAGCCTAAGGAGGACGAAAATGACCTAAATGTTCAACCAATGACACATAATGACACAAAATCACATATTGGATGCACAAGATTGGTTACAAACCCTAATTGGATTAGAATAAGCCTAGGGAGGACGAAAATGACCTAAATGTTCAACCAATGACACAAAATGACACAAAATCACATATTGGATGCACAAGATTGGTTAAAAACCCTAATTGGATGAGAATAAGCCTAGGGAGGACGAAAATGACCTAAATGTTCAACCAATGACACAAAATCACGTATTGATTGCACAAGATTGGTTAAAAACCCTAATTGGATTAGAATAAGCCTAGGGAGGACGAAAATGACCTAAATGTTCAACCAATGACACAAAATGACACAAAATCACATATTGGATGCACAAGATTGGTTAAAAACCCTAATTGGATTAGAATAAGCCAAAGGAGGACAAAAATGACCTAAATGTTCAACCAATGACACAAAATCACATATTGGATGCACAAGATTGGTTAAAAACCCTAATTGGATTAGAATAAGCCTAGGGAAGACGAAAATGACCTAAATGTTCAACCAATGACACAAAATGACACAAAATCACATATTGGATGCACAAGATTGGTTAAAAACCCTAATTGGATGAGAATAAGCCTAGGGAGGACGAAAATGACCTAAATGTTCAACCAATGACACAAAATGACACAAAATCACATATTGGATGCACAAGATTGGTTAAAAACCCTAATTGGATTAGAATAAGCATAGGGAGGACGAAAATGTCCTAAATGTTCAACCAATGACCCAAAATCACATATTGGATGCACAAGATTGGTTAAAAACCCTAATTGGATTAGAATAAGCTTAGGGAGGACGAAAATGAAATAATGTTCAACCAATGACACAAAATAGCACAAAATCACATATTGGATGCACAAGATTGGTTAAAAACCCTAATTGGATTAGAATAAGCCTAGGGAGGACGAAAATGACCTAGATGTTCAACCAATGACACAAAATGACACAAAATCACATATTGGATGCACTAGATTGGTTAAAAACCCTAATTGGATTAGAATAAGCCTAGGGAGGACGAAAATGACCTAAATGTTCAACCAATGACACAAAATGACACAAAATCACATATTGGATGCACAAGATTGATTAAAAACCCTAATTGGATTAGAATATGCATAGGGAGGACGAAAATGACCTAAATGTTCAACCAATGACACAAAATCACATATTTGATGCACAAGATTGGTTAAAAACCCTAATTGGATTAGAATAAGCCTAGGGAGGACGAAAATGATCTAAATGTTCAACCAATGAAACAAAATGACACAAAATCACATATTGGATGCACAAGACTGATTAAAAACCCTAATTGGATTAGAATATGCATAGGGAGGACGAAAATGACCTAAATGTTCAACCAATGACACAAAATGACACAAAATAACATATTGGATGCACAAGATTGGTTAAAAACCCTAATTGGATTAGAATAAGCCTAGGGAGGACGAAAATGACCTAAACATTCAACCAATGACACAAAATGACACAAAATCACATATTGGATGCACAAGATTGGTTAAAAACCCTAATTGGATTAGAATAAGCCTAGGGAGGACGAAAATGACCTAAATGTTCAACCAATGACACAAAATTATATATTGGATGCACAAGATTGGTTAAAAACCCTAATTGGATTAGAATAAGCCTAGGGAGGACGAAAATGACCTAAATGTTCAACCAATGACACAAAATGACACAAAATCACATATTGGATGCACAAGATTGGTTAAAAACCCTAATTGGATTAGAATAAGCCTAGGGAGGACGAAGATGACCTACACGTTCAACCAATGACACAAAATCACATATTTGATGCACAAGATTGGTTAAAAACCCTAATTGGATTAGAATAAGCCTAGGGAGGACGAAAATGACCTAAATGATCAACCAATGACACAAAATGACACAAAATCACATATTGGATGCACAAGATTGATTAAAAACCCTAATTGGATTAGAATATGCATAGGGAGGACGAAAATGACCTAAATGTTCAACCAATGACACAAAATCACATATTTGATGCACAAGATTGGTTAAAAACCCTAATTGGATTAGAATAAGCCTAGGGAGGACGAAAATGACCTAAATGTTCAACCAATGACACAAAATGGCACAAAATCACATATAGGATGCACAAGATTGGTTAAAAACCCTAATTGGATTAGAATAAGCCTAGGGAGGACGAAAATGACCTAAATGTTCAACCAATGACACAAAATGACACAAAATCACATATTGGATGCACAAGATTGGTTAAAAACCCTAATTGGATTAGAATAAGCCTAGGGAGGACAAAAAAGACCTAAATGTTCAACCAATGACACAAAATCACATATTGGAAGCACAAGATTGGTTAAAAACCCTAATCGGATTAGAATAAGCCTAGGGAGGACGAATATGACCTAAATGTTCAACCAATGACACAAAATGACACAAAATCACATATTGGATGCACAAGATTGGTTAAAAACCCTAATTGGATTAGAATAAGCCTAGGGAGGACGAATATGACCTAAATGTTCAACCAATGACCCAAAATGACACAAAATCACATATTGGATGCACAAGATTGGTTAAAAACCCTAATTGGATTAGAATAAGCCTAGGGAGGACGAAAATGACCTAAATGTTCAACCAATGACACAAAATGACACAAAATCACATATTGGATGCACAAGATTGGTTAAAAACCCTAATTGGATTAGAATAAGCCTAGGGAGGACAAAAATGACCTAAATGTGCAACCAATGACACAAAAGGACACAAAATCACATATTGGATGCACAAGATTGGTTAAAAACCCTAATTGGATTAGAATAGGCCTAGGGAGGACGAAAATGACCTAAATGTTCAACCAATGACACAAAATGATACAAAATCACGTATTGGATGCACAAGATTGGTTAAAAACCCTAAGTGAATTAGAATAAGCCTACGGAGGACGAAAATGACCTAAATGTTCAACCAATGGCACAAAATCACATATTGGATGCACAAGATTGGTTAAAAACCCTAATTAGATTAGAATAAGCCTAGGGAGGACGAAAATCACCTAAATGTTCAACCAATGACACAAAATGACACAAAATCACATATTGGATGCACAAGATTGGTTAAAAACCCTAATTGGATTAGAATAAGCCTAGGGAGGACGAAAATGACGTAAATGTTCAACCATTGACACAAAATGACACAAAATCACATATTGGATGCACAAGATTGGTTAGAAACCCTAAGTGGATTAGAATAAGCTTAGGGAGGACGAAAATGACCTAAATGTTCAACCAATGACACAAAATCACATATTGGATGCACAAGATTGGTTAAAAACCCTAATTGGATTAGAATAAGCCTAGGGAGGACGAAAATGACGTAAATGTTCAACAAATGACACAAAATCACATATTGGATGCACAAGATTGGTTAAAAACCCTAATTGGATTAGAATAAGCCTAGGGAGGACGAAAATGACCTAAATGTTCAACCAATGACACAAAATCAGATATTGGATGCACAAGATTGGTTAAAAACACTAATTGGATTAGAATAAGCCTAGGGAGGACGAAAATGACCTAAATGTTCAACCAATGACACAAAATCACATATTTGATGCACAAGATTGGTTAAAAACCCTAATTGGATTAGAATAAGCCTAGGGAGGACGAAAATGACCTAAACGTTCAACCAATGACACAAAATGACAAAAAATCACATATTGGGTGCAGAAGATTGGTTGAAAACCCTAATTGGATTAGAATAAGCCTAGGGAGGACGAAGATGACCTAAACGTTCAACCAATAACACAAAATGACACAAAATCACATATTGGATGCACAAGAATGGTTAAAAACCCTAATTGGTTTAGAATAAGCCTAGGGATGACGAAAATGACCTAAACGTTCAACCAATAACACAAAATGACACAAAATCACATATTGGATGTACTAGATTGGTTAAAAACCCTAATTGGGTTACAATAAGACTAGGGAGGACGAAAATGACCTAAATGTTCAACCAATGACACAAAATGACACAAAATCACATATTGGATGCACATGATTGGTTAAAAACCCTAATTGCATTAGAATAAGCCTAGGGAGGACGAAAATGACCTAAACGTTCAACCAATGACACAAAACCACATATTTGATGCACAAGATTGGTTAAAAACCCTAATTGGATTAGAATAAGCCTAGGGAGGACGAAAATGACCTAAATGTTCAACCAATGACACAAAATGACACAAAATCACATATTGGATGCACAAGATTGGTTAAAAACCCTAATTGGATTAGAATAAGCCTAGGGAGGACGAAAACGACCTAAATGTTCAATTGATGACACAAAATGACACAAAATCACATATTGGATGCACAAGATTGGTTAAAAACCATAATTGGATTAGAATAAGCCTAGGGAGGACGAAAATGACCTAAATGTTCAACCAATGACACAAAATGACACAAAATCACATATTGGATGCACAAGATTGGTTAAAAACCCTAATTGGATGAGAATAAGCCTAGGGAGGACGAAAATGACCTAAATGTTCAACCAATGACACAAAATCACGTATTGATTGCACAAGATTGGTTAAAAACCCTAATTGGATTAGAATAAGCCTAGGGAGGACGAAAATGACCTAAATGTTCAACCAATGACACAAAATGACACAAAATCACATATTGGATGCACAAGATTGGTTAAAAACCCTAATTGGATTAGAATAAGCCAAAGGAGGACAAAAATGACCTAAATGTTCAACCAATGACACAAAATCACATATTGGATGCACAAGATTGGTTAAAAACCCTAATTGGATTAGAATAAGCCTAGGGAAGACGAAAATGACCTAAATGTTCAACCAATGACACAAAATGACACAAAATCACATATTGGATGCACAAGATTGGTTAAAAACCCTAATTGGATGAGAATAAGCCTAGGGAGGACGAAAATGACCTAAATGTTCAACCAATGACACAAAATGACACAAAATCACATATTGGATGCACAAGATTGGTTAAAAACCCTAATTGGATTTGAATAAGCATAGGGAGGACGAAAATGACCTAAATGTTCAACCAATGACACAAAATGACACAAAATCACATATTGGATGCACAAGATTGGTTAAAAACCCTAATTGGATTAGAATAAGCCTAGGGAGGACGAAAATGACCTAAACGTTCAACCAATGACACAAAATGACACAAAATCACATATTGGATGCACAAGATTGATTAAAAACCCTAATTGGATTAGAATATGCATAGGGAGGACGAAAATGACCTAAATGTTCAACCAATGACACAAAATTACACAAAATCACATATTGGATGCACAAGATTGGTTAAAAACCCTAATTGGATTAGAATAAGCCTAGGGAGGACGAAGATGACCTAAACGTTCAACCAATGACACAAAATGACACAAAATCACATATTGGATGCACAAGAATGGTTAAAAACCCTAATTGGATTAGAATAAGCTTAGGGAGGACGAAAATGAAATAATGTTCAACCAATGACACAAAATAGCACAAAATCACATATTGGATGCACAAGATTGGTTGAAAACCCTAACTGGATTAGAATAAGCCTAGGGAGGACGAAAATGACCTAAACGTTCAACCAATGACACAAAATGACATAAAATCACATATTGGATGCACAAGAATGGTTAAAAATCCTAATTGGATTAGAATAAGCTTAGGGAGGACGAAAATGAAATAATGTTCAACCAATGACACAAAATAGCACAAAATCACATATTGGATGCACAAGATTGGTTGAAAACCCTAACTGGATTAGAATAAGCCTAGGGAGGACGAAAATGACCTAAACGTTCAACCAATGACACATAATGACACAAAATCACATATTGGATGCACAAGAATGGTTAAAAACCCTAATTGGATTAGAATAAGCTTAGGGAGGACGAAAATGAAATAATGTTCAACCAATGACACAAAATAGCACAAAATCACATATTGGATGCACAAGATTGGTTGAAAACCCTAATTGGATTAGAATAAGCCTAGGGAGGACGAAAATGACCTAAACGTTCAACCAATGACACAAAATGACAAAAAATCACATATTGGATGCAGAAGATTGGTTGAAAACCCTAATTGGATTAGAATAAGCCTAGGGAGGACGAAGATGACCTAAACGTTCAACCAATAACACAAAATGACACAAAATCACATATTGGATGCACAAGAATGGTTAAAAACCCTAATTGGTTTAGAATAAGCCTAGGGATGACGAAAATGACCTAAACGTTCAACCAATAACACAAAATGACACAAAATCACATATTGGATGTACTAGATTGGTTAAAAACCCTAATTGGGTTACAATAAGACTAGGGAGGACGAAAATGACCTAAATGTTCAACCAATGACACAAAATGACACAAAATCACATATTGGATGCACATGATTGGTTAAAAACCCTAATTGCATTAGAATAAGCCTAGGGAGGACGAAAATGACCTAAACGTTCAACCAATGACACAAAATCACATATTTGATGCACAAGATTGGTTAAAAACCCTAATTGGATTAGAATAAGCCTAGGGAGGACGAAAATGACCTAAATGTTCAACCAATGACACAAAATGACACAAAATCACATAATGGATGCACAAGATTGGTTAAAAACCCTAATTGGATTAGAATAAGCCTAGGGAGGACGAAAATGACCTAAATGTTCAACCAATGACACAAAATCACATATTGGTTGCACAAGATTGGTTAAAAACCCTAATCGGATTAAAATAAGCCTAGGGAGGACGAAAATGACCTAAATGTTCAACCAATGACACAAAATCACATATTGGATGCACAAGATTGGTTAAAAACCCTAATTGGATTAGAATAAGCCTAGGGAGGACGAAAATGACCTAAATGTTCAACCAATGACACAAAATGACACAAAATCACATATTGGATGCACAAGATTGGTTAAAAACCCTAATTGGATTAGAATAAGCCTAGCGAGGACGAAAATGACCTAAATGTTCAACCAATGACACAATATCACATATTGGATGCACAAGATTGGTTAAAAACCCTAATTGGATTAGAATAAGCCTAGGGAGGACGAAAATGACCTAAATGTTCAACCAATGACACAAAATGACATAAAATCACATATTGGATGCACAAGATTGGTTAAAAACCCTAATTGGATTAGAATAAGCCTAGGGAGGACGAAGATGACCTAAACGTTCAACCAATGACACAAAATCACATATTTGATGCACAAGATTGGTTAAAAACCCTAATTGGATTAGAATAAGCCTAGGGAGGACGAAAATGACCTAAATGTACAACCAATGACACAAAATGACACAAAATCACATATTGGATGCACAAGATGGGTTAAAAACCCTAATTGGATTAGAATAAGCCTAGGGAGGACGAAAATGACCTAAATGTTCAACCAATGACACAAAATGACACAAAATCACATACTGGATGCACATGATTGGTTAAAAACCCTAATTGGATTAGAATAAGCCTAGGGAGGACGAAATTGACCTAAATGTTCAACCAATGACACAAAATGACACAAAATCACATATTGGATGCACTAGATTGGTTAAAAACCCTAATTGGATTAGAATAAGCCTAGGGAGGACGAAAATGACCTAAATGTTCAACCAATGACACAAAATGACACAAAATCACATATTGGATGCACAAGATTGATTAAAAACCCTAATTGGATTAGAATAAGCATAGGAAGGACGAAAATGACCTAAATGTTCAACCAATGACACAAAATGACACAAAATCACATATTGGATGCACAAGATTGGTTAAAAACCCTAATTGGATTAGAATAAGCCTAGGGAGGACGAAGATGACCTAAACGTTCAACCAATGACACAAATGACACAAAATGACACAAAATCACATATTGGATGCACAAGATTGGTTAAAAACCCTAATTGGATAAGAATAAGCTTAGGGAGGACGAAAATGAAATAATGTTCAACCAATGACACAAAATAGCACAAAATCACATATTGGATGCACAAGATTGGTTAAAAACCCTAATTGGATTAGAATAAGCCTAGGGAGGACGAAAATGACCTAAATGTTCTACCAATGACACAAAATGACGCAAAATCACATATTGGATGCACAAGATTGGTTAAAAACCCTAATTGGATGAGAATAAGCCTAGGGAGGACGAAAATGACCTAAATGTTCAACCAATGACACAAAATGACACAAAATCACATATTGGATGCAAAAGATTGGTTAAAAATCCTAATTGGATTAGAATAAGCCTAGGGAGGACGAAAATGACCTAAATGTTAAACCAATGACACAAAATCACATATTGGATGCACAAGATTGGTTAAAAACCCTAATTGGATGAGAATAAGCCTAGGGAGGACGAAAATGACCTAAATGTTCAACCAATGACACAAAATGACACAAAATCACATATTGGATGCACAAGATTGGTTAAAAACCCTAATTGGATTAGAATAAGCATAGGGAGGACGAAAATGTCCTAAATGTTCAACCAATGACCCAAAATCACATATTGGATGCACAAGATTGGTTAAAAACCCTAATTGGATTAGAATAAGCTTAGGGAGGACGAAAATGAAATAATGTTCAACCAATGACACAAAATAGCACAAAATCACATATTGGATGCACAAGATTGGTTAAAAACCCTAATTGGATTAGAATAAGCCTAGGGAGGAAGAAAATGACCTAAACGTTCAACCAATGACACAAAATGACACAAAATCACATATTGGATGCACAAGATTGGTTAAAAACCCTAATTGGTTTAGAATAAGCCTAGGGATGACGAAAATGACCTAAACGTTCAACCAATGACACAAAATGACACAAAATCACATATTGGATGCACTAGATTGGTTAAAAACCCTAATTGGATTACAATAAGCCTAGGGAGGACGAAAATGACCTAAATGTTCAACCAATGACACAAAATGACACAAAATCACATATTGGATCCACATGATTGGTTAAAAACCCTAATTGCATTAGAATAAGCCTAGGGAGGACGAAATTGACCTAAATGTTCAACCAATGACACAAAATGGCACAAAATCACATATTGGATGCACAAGATTGGTTAAAAACCCTAATTGGATTAGAATAAGCCTAGGGAGGACGAAAATGACCTAAACGTTCAACCAATGACACAAAATCACATATTTGATGCACAAGATTGGTTAAAAACCCTATTTGGATTAGAATAAGCCTAGGAAGGACGAAAATGACCTAAATGTTCAACCAATAACACAAAATGACACAAAATCACATATTGGAGGCACAAGATTGGTTAAAAACCCTAATTGGATGAGAATAAGCCTAGGGAGGACGAAAATGACCTAAATGTTCAACCAATGACACAAAATGACACAAAATCACATGTTGGATGCACAAGATTGATTAAAAACCCTAATTGGATTAGAATAAGCATAGGGAGGACGAAAATGACCTAAATGTTCAACCAATGACACAAAATGACACAAAATCACATATTGGATGCACAAGATTGGTTAAAAACCCTAATTGGATTAGAATAAGCCTAGGGAGGACGAAGATGACCTAAACGTTCAACCAATGACACAAATGACACAAAATGACACAAAATCACATATTGGATGCACAAGATTGGTTAAAAACCCAAATTGGATAAGAATAAGCTTAGGGAGGACGAAAATGAAATAATGTTCAACCAATGACACAAAATAGCACAAAATCACATATTGGATGCACAAGATTGGTTAAAAACCCTAATTGGATTAGAATAAGCCTAGGGAGGACGAAAATGACCTAAATGTTCAACCAATGACACAAAATGACACAAAATCACATATTGGATGCACAAGATTGGTTAAAAACCCTAATTGGATTAGAATAAGCCTAGGGAGGACCAAAATTACCTAAACGTTCAACCAATGACACAAAATGACACAAAATCACATATTTGATGCACAAGATTGGTTAAAAACCCTAATTGGATTAGAATAAGCCTAGGGAGGACGAAAATGACCTAAATGTTCAACCAATGACACAAAATGGCACAAAATCACATATTGGATGCACAAGATTGGTTAAAAACCCTAATTGGATGAGAATAAGCCTAGGGAGGACGAAAATGACCGAAATGTTCAACCAATGACCCAAAATGACACAAAATCACATATTGGATGCACAAGATTGATTAAAAACCCTAATTGGATTAGAATAAGCATAGGGAGGACGAAAATGACCTAAATGTTCAACCAATGACACAAAATGACACAAAATCACATATTGGATGCACAAGATTGGTTAAAAACCCTAATTGGATTAGAATAAGCCTAGGGAGGACGAAGATGACCTAAACGTTCAACCAATGACACAAAATGACACAAAATCACATATTGGATGCACAAGATTGATTAAAAACCCTAATTGGATTAGAATAAGCATAGGGAGGACGAAAATGACCTAAATGTTCAACCAATGACACAAAATGACACAAAATCACATATTGGATGCACAAGATTGGTTAAAAACCCTAATTGGATTAGAATAAGCCTAGGGAGGACGAAGATGACCTAAACGTTCAACCAATGACACAAAATGGCACAAAATCACATATTGGATGCACAAGATTGGTTAAAAACCCTAATTGGATTAGAATAAGCCTAGGGAGGACGAAAATGACCTAAACGTTCAATCAATGACACAAAATCACATATTTGATGCACAAGATTGGTTAAAAACCCTAATTGGATTAGAATAAGCCTAGGGAGGACGAAAATGACCTAAATGTTCAACCAATGACACAAAATGACACAAAATCACATATTGGATGCACAAGATTGGTTAAAAACCCTAATTGGATGAGAATAAGCCTAGGGAGGACGAAATTGACCTAAATGTTCAACCAATGACACAAAATGGCACAAAATCACATATTGGATGCACAAGATTGGTTAAAAACCCTAATTGGATTGGAATAAGCCTAGGGAGGACGAAAATGACCTAAACGTTCAACCAATGATACAAAATTACATATTTGATTCACAAGATTGGTTAAAAACCCTAATTGGATTAGAATAAGCCTAGGGAGGACGAAAATGACCTAAATGTTCAACCAATGACACAAAATGACACAAAATCACATATTGGATGCACAAGAATGGTTAAAAACCCTAATTGGAT
>JBBPBQ010000008.1:18923217-18953438 GCA_037974755.1 Cicer yamashitae | reverse complement strand
ATGACCTAAACGTTCAACCAATGACACAAAATGACACAAAATCACATATTGGATGGACAAGAATGGTTAAAAACCCTAATTGGATTAGAATAAGCTTAGGGAGAACGAAAATGAAATAATGTTCAACCAATGACACAAAATAGCACAAAATCACATATTGGATGCACAAGATTGGTTGAAAACCCTAATTGGATTAGAATAAGCCTAGGGAGGACGAAAATGACCTAAACGTTCAACCAATGACACAAAATGACACAAAATCACATATTGGATGCACAAGAATGGTTAAAAATCCTAATTGGATTAGAATAAGCTTAGGGAGGACGAAAATGAAATAATGTTCAACCAACGACACAAAATAGCACAAAATCACATATTGGATGCACAAGATTGGTTAAAAACCCTAATTGGATTAGAATAAGCCTAGGGAGGAAGAAAATGACCTAAACGTTCAACCAATGACACAAAATGACACAAAATCACATATTGGATGCACAAGATTGGTTAAAAACCCTAATTGGTTTAGAATAAGCCTAGGGATGACGAAAATGACCTAAACGTTCAACCAATGACACAAAATGACACAAAATCACATATTGGATGCACTAGATTGGTTAAAAACCCTAATTGGATTACAATAAGCCTAGGGAGGACGAAAATGACCTAAATGTTCAACCAATGACACAAAATCACATATTGGATGCACAAGATTGATTAAAAACCCTAATTGGATTAGAATATGCATAGGGAGGACAAAAATGACCTAAATATTCAACCAATGACAATAAATGACACAAAATAACATATTGGATACACAAGATTGGTTAAAAACCCTAATTGGATTAGAATAAGCCTAGGGAGGACGAAAATGACCTAAACGTTCAACCAATGACACAAGATGACACAAAATCACATATTGGATGCAGAAGATTGGTTAAAAACCCTAATTGGATTAGAATAAGCCTAGCGAGGACGAAGATGACCTAAACGTTCAACCAATAACACAAAATGACACAAAATCACATATTGGATGCAGAAGAATGGTTAAAATTCCTAATTGGATTAGAATAAGCTTAGGGAGGACGAAAATGAAATAATGTTCAACCAATGACACAAAATAGCACAAAATCACATATTGGATGCACAAGATTGGTTAAAAACCCTAATTGGATTAGAATAAGCCTAGGGAGGAAGAAAATGACCTAAACGTTCAACCAATGACACAAAATGACACAAAATCGCATATTGGATGCACAAGATTGGTTAAAAACCCTAATTGGTTTAGAATAAGCCTAGGGATGACGAAAATGACCTAAACGTTCAACCAATGACACAAAATGACACAAAATCACATATTGGATGCACTAGATTGGTTAAAAACCCTAATTGGATTAGAATAAGCCTAGGGAGGACGAAAATGACCTAAATGTTCAACCAATGACACAAAATGACACAAAATCACATATTGGATGCACAAGATTGGTTAAAAACCCTAATTGGATTAGAATAAGCCTAGGGAGGATGAAAGTGACCTAAATGTTCAACCAATGACACAAAGTGAAACAAAATCACATATTGGATGCACTAGATTGGTTAAAAACCCTAATTGGATTAGAATAAGCCTAGGGAGGACAAAAATGACCTAAATGTTCAATCAATGACACAAAATCACACAAAATGACACAAAATCACATATTGGATGCACAAGTTTGGTTAAAAACCCTAATTGGATTAGAATAAGCCGAGGGAGGACAAAAATGACCTAAATGTTAAACCAATGACAGAAAATGACACAAAATCACATATTGGATGCACTAGATTGGTTAAAAACCCTAATTGGATTAGAATAAGCCTAGGGAGGACGAAAATGACCTAAATGTTCAACCAATGACACAAAATGACACAAAATCACATATTGGATGCACAAGATTGGTTAAAAACCCTAATTGGATTAGAATAAGCCTAGGGAGGATGAAAGTGACCTAAATGTTCAACCAATGACACAAAATGACACAAAATCACATATTGGATGCACAAGATTGGTTAAAAACCCTAATTGGATTAGAATAAGCCTAGGGAGGACGAAACTGACCTAAATGTTCAACCAATGACACAAAATGACACAAAATCACATATTAGATGCACAAGATTGGTTAAAAACCCTAATTGGATCAAAATAAGCCTAGGGAGGACGAAAATGACTTAAATGTTCAACTAATGACACAAAATCACATATTGGTTGCACAAGATTGGTTAAAAACCCTAATTGGATTAGAATAAGCCTAGGGAGGACGAAAATGACCTAAATGTTCAACCAATGACACAAAATCACATATTGGATGCACAAGATTAGTTAAAAACCCTAATTGGATTAGAATAAGCCTAGGTAGGACAAAAATGACCTAAATGTTCAACCAATGACACAAAATGACACAAAATTACATATTGGATGCACAAGATTGATAAAAAAACCCTAATTGGATTAGAATAAGCCTAGGGAGGACGAAAATGACCTAAATGTTCAACCAATGACACAAAATGACACAAAATCACATATTGGATGCACAAGATTGGTTAAAAACCCTAATTGGATTAGAATAAGCCTAGGGAGGACGAAAATGACCTAAATGTTCAACCAATGATACAAAATGACGCAAAATCACATATTGGACGCACAAGATTGGTTAAAAACCCTAATTGGATTAGAATAAGCCTAGGGAGGACGAAAATGACCTAAATGTTCAACCAATGACACAAAATGACACAAAATCACATATTGGATGCACAAGATTGGTTAAAAACCCTAATTGGATTAGAATAAGCCTAGGGAGGACAAAAATGACCAAAATGTTCAACCAATGACACAAAATCACATATTGGATGCACAAGATTGGTTAAAAATCCTAATTGGATTAGAATAAGCCTAGGGAGGACGAAAATGACCTAAATGTTCAACCAATGACACAAAATGACAAAAAATCAGATATTGGATGCACAAGATTGGTTAAAAACCCTAATTGGATTAGAATAAGCCTAGGGAGGACGAAAATGACCTAAATGTTCAACCAATGACACAAAATGACACAAAATCACATATTGGATGCACAAGATTGGTTAAAAACCCTAATTGGATTAGAATAAGCCTAGGGAGGACGAAAATAACCTAAATGTCCAACCAATGACACAAAATCACATATTGGATGCACAAGATTGGTTAAAAACCCTAATTGGATTAGAATAAGCCTAGGGAGGACGAAAATGACCTAAATGTTCAACCAATGACACAAAATCACATATTGGATGCGCAAGATTGGTTAAAAACCCTAATTGGATTAGAATAAGCCTAGGGAGGACGAAAATGACCTAAATGTTCAACCAATGACACAAAATGACACAAAATCACATATTGGATGCACAAGATTGGTTAAAAACCCTAATTGGATTAGAATAAGCGTAGGGAGGACGAAAATGACCTAAATTTTCAACCAATGACACAAAATCACATATTGGATGCACAAGATTTGTTGAAAACCCTAATTGGATTAGAATAAGCCTAGGGTGGGCGAAAATGAACAAAATGTTCAACCAATGACACAAAATAACATATTGGATGCACAAGATTGCTTAAAAACCCTAATTTGATTAGAATAAGCCTAGGGAGGACGAAAATGACCTAAATGTTCAACCAATGACACAAAATGACACAAAATCACATATTGGATGCTCAAGATTGGTTAAAAACCCTAATTGGATTAGAATAAGCCTAGGGAGGACGAAAATGACCTTAATGTGCAACCAATGACACAAAATGACACAAAATCACATATTGGATGCACAAGATTGGTTTAAAACCCTAATTGGATTAGAATAAGCCTAGGGGAAAATGACCTAAATGTTCAACCAATGACACAAAATCACATATTGGATGCACAAGATTGGTTAAAAACCCTAATTGGATTAGAATAAGCCCAAGGAGGACGAAAATGGCCTAAATGTTCAACCAATGACACAAAATCACATATTGGATGCACAAGATTGGTTAAAAACCCTAATTGGATTAGAATAAGCCTAGGGAGGACGAAAATGACCTTAATGTTCAACCAATGACACAAAATGACACAAAATCACATATTGGATGCACAAGATTGGTTAAAAACCCTAATTGGATTAGAACAAGCTTAGGGAGGACGAAAATGACCTAAATGTTCAACCAATGACACAAAATGACACAAAATCACATATTGGATGCACAAGATTGGTTAAAAACCCTAATTGGATTAGAATAAGCCTAGGGAGGACGAAAATGACCTAAATGTTCAACCAATGACCCAAAATGACACAAAATCACACATTGGATGCACTAGATTGGTTAAGAACCTTAATTGGATAAGAATAAGCCAAGGGAGGACGAAAATGACCTAAATGTTCAACCAATGACACAAAATGACACAAAATCACATATTGGATGCACAAGATTGGTTAAAAACCCTAATTGGATTAGAATAAGCCTAGGGAGGACGAAAATGACCTAAATGTTCAACCAATGACACAAAATGACACAAAATCACATAATGAATGCACAAGATTGGTTAAAAACCCTAATTGGATTAGAATAAGCCTAGGGAGGACGAAAATGACCTAAATGTTCAACCAATGACACAAAATGACACAAATTCACATATAATATGCACAAGATTGGTTAAAAACCCTAATTGGATTAGATTAAGCCTAGGGAGGATGAAAATGAATTAAATGTTCAACCAATGACACAAAATGATACAAAATCACATATTGGATGCACAAGATTGGTTAAAAAACCTAATTGGATTAGAATAAGCCTAGGGAGGACGAAAATGACCTAAATGTTCAACCAATGACACAAAATGACACAAAATCACATATTGGATGCACAAGATTGGTTAAAAACCCTAATTGGATGAGAATAAGCCTAGGGAGGACGAAAATGACCTAAATGTTCAACCAATGACACAAAATGACACAAAATCACATATTGGATGCACAAGATTGGTTAAAAACCCTAATTGGATTATAATAAGCCTAGGGAGGACGAAAATGACCTAAACGTTCAACCAATGACACAAAATCACATATTTGAAGCACAAGATTGGTTAAAAACCCTAATTGGATTTGAATAAGCCTAGGGAGGAAGAAAATGACCTAAACGTTCAACCAATGACACAAAATCACATATTTGATGCATAAGATTGGTTAAAAACCCTAATTGGATTAGAATAAGCCTAGGGAGGACGAAAATGACCTAAATGTTCAACCAATGACACAAAATGACACAAAATCACATATTGGATGCACAAGATTGGTTAAAAACCCTAATTGGATTAGAATAAGCCTAGGGAGGACGAAGATGACCTAAACGTTCAACCAATGACACAAAATGGCACAAAATCACATATTGGATGCACAAGATTGGTTAAAAACCCTAATTGGATTAGAATAAGCCTAGGGAGGACGAAAATGACCTAAACGTTCAATCAATGACACAAAATCACATATTTGATGCACAAGATTGGTTAAAAACCCTAATTGGATTAGAATAAGCCTAGGGAGGACGAAAATGACCTAAATGTTCAACCAATGACACAAAATGACACAAAATCACATATTGGATGCACAAGATTGGTTAAAAACCCTAATTGGATTGTAATAAGCCTAGGGAGGACGAAAATGACCTAATTGGATTACCAATGACATAAAATCACTTATCATATGCACAAGATTGGTTAAAAACCCTAATTGGATTAGAATAAGCCTAGGGAGGACGAAAATGACCTAAATGTTCAACCAATGACACAAAATGACACAAAATCACATATTGGATGCACAAGATTGGTTAAAAACCCTAATTGGATTAGAATAAGCCTAGGGAGGACGAAAATGACCTAAATGTTACACCAATGACACAAAATCACATATTGGATGCACAAGATTGGTTAAAAACCCTAATTGGATTAGAATAAGCCTAGGGAGGACGAAAATGACCTAAATGTTCAACCAATGACACAAAATCACATATTGGATGCACAAGATAGGTTAAAAACCCTAATTGGATTGGAATAAGCCAAGGGAGGACGAAAATGACCTAAATGTTCAACCAATGACACAAAATGACCCAAAATTACATATTGGATGCACAAGATTGGTTAAAAACCCTAATTGGATTAGAATAAGCCTAGGGAGGACGAAAATGACCTAAATGTTCAACCAATGACACAAAATGACACAAAATCACATATTGGATGCACAAGATTGGTTAAAAACCCTAATTGGATTAGAATAAGCCTAGGGAGGACGAAAATGACCTAAATGTTCAACCAATGACACAAAATGACACAAAATCACATATTGGATGCACAAGATTGGTTAAAAACCCTAATTGGATTAGAATAAGCCTAGGGGAAAATGACCTAAATGTTCAACCACTGACACAAAATCACATATTGGATGCACAAGATTGGTTAAAAACCCTAATTGGATTAGAATAAGCCTAGGGAGGACGAAAATGACCTAAATGTTCAACCAATGACACAAAATCACATATTGGATGCACAAGATTGGTTAACAACCCTAATTCGATTACAATAACCATAGGGAGGACGAAAATGATCTAAATGTTCAACCAATGACACAAAATGACACAAAATCACATATTGGATGCACAAGATTGGTTAAAAACCCTAATTGGATTAGAATAAGCCTAGGGAGGACGAAAATGACCTAAACGTTCAACCAATGACACAAAATCACATATTTGATGCACAAGATTGGTTAAAAACCCTAATTGGATTAGAATAAGCCTAGGGAAGACGAAAATGACCTAAATGTTCAACCAATGACACAAAATGACACAAAATCACATATTGGATGCACAAGATTGGTTAAAAACCCTAATTGGATGAGAATAAGCCTAGGGAGGACGAAAATGACCTAAATGTTCAACCAATGACACAAAATGACACAAAATCACATATTGGATGCACAAGATTGGTTAAAAACCCTAATTGGATTATAATAAGCCTAGGGAGGACGAAAATGACCTAAACGTTCAACCAATGACACAAAATCACATATTTGAAGCACAAGATTGGTTAAAAACCCTAATTGGATTTGAATAAGCCTAGGGAGGAAGAAAATGACCTAAACGTTCAACCAATGACACAAAATCACATATTTGATGCATAAGATTGGTTAAAAACCCTAATTGGATTAGAATAAGCCTAGGGAGGACGAAAATGACCTAAATGTTCAACCAATGACACAAAATGACACAAAATCACATATTGGATGCACAAGATTGGTTAAAAACCCTAATTGGATTAGAATAAGCCTAGGGAGGACGAAGATGACCTAAACGTTCAACCAATGACACAAATGACACAAAATGACACAAAATCACATATTGGATGCACAAGATTGGTTAAAAACCCTAATTGGATTAGAATAAGCCTAGGGAGGACGAAGATGACCTAAACGTTCAACCAATGACACAAAATCACATATTTGATGCACAAGATTGGTTAAAAACCCTAATTGGATTAGAATAAGCCTAGGGAGGACGAAAATGACCTAAATGTACAACCAATGACACAAAATGACACAAAATCACATATTGGATGCACAAGATTGGTTAAAAACCCTAATTGGATTAGAATAAGCCTAGGGAGGACGAAAATGACCTAAATGTTCAACCAATGACACAAAATGGCACAAAATCAAATATTGGATGCACAAGATTGGTTAAAAACCCTAATTGGATTAGAATAAGCCTAGGGAGGACGAAAATGACCTAAATGTTCAACCAATGACACAAAATGACACAAAATCACATATTGGATGCACAAGATTGATTAAAAACCCTAATTGGATTAGAATAAGCATAGGGAGGACGAAAATGACCTAAATGTTCAACCAATGACACAAAATGACACAAAATCACATATTGGATGCACAAGATTGGTTAAAAACCCTAATTGGATTAGAATAAGCCTAGGGAGGACGAAGATGACCTAAACATTCAACCAATGACACAAATGACACAAAATGACACAAAATCACATATTGGATGCACAAGATTGGTTAAAAACCCTAATTGGTTTAGAATAAGCCTAGGGATGACGAAAATGACCTAAACGTTCAACCAATGACACAAAATGACACAAAATCACATATTGGATGCACTAGATTGGTTAAAAACCCTAATTGGATTACAATAAGCCTAGGGAGGACGAAAATGACCTAAATGTTCAACCAATGACACAAAATGACACAAAATCACATATTGGATGCACAAGATTGATTAAAAACCCTAATTGGATTAGAATATGCATAGGGAGGACAAAAATGACCTAAATATTCAACCAATGACACAAAATGACACAAAATAACCTATTGGATACACAAGATTGGTTAAAAACCCTAATTGGATTAGAATAAGCCTAGGGAGGACGAAAATGACCTAAACGTTCAACCAATGACACAAGATGACACAAAATCACATATTGGATGCAGAAGATTGGTTAAAAACCCTAATTGGATTAGAATAAGCCTAGCGAGGACGAAGATGACCTAAACGTTCAACCAATAACACAAAATGACACAAAATCACATATTGGATGCAGAAGAATGGTTAAAATTCCTAATTGGATTAGAATAAGCTTAGGGAGGACGAAAATGAAATAATGTTCAACCAATGACACAAAATAGCACAAAATCACATATTGGATGCACAAGATTGGTTAAAAACCCTAATTGGATTAGAATAAGCCTAGGGAGGAAGAAAATGACCTAAATGTTCAACCAATGACACAAAATGACACAAAATCACATATTGGATGCACAAGATTGGTTAAAAACCCTAATAGGTTTAGAATAAGCCTAGGGATGACGAAAATGACCTAAACGTTCAACCAATGACACAAAATGACACAAAATCACATATTGGATGCACTAGATTGGTTAAAAACCCTAATTGGATTACAATAAGCCTAGGGAGGACGAAAATGACCTAAATGTTCAACCAATGACACAAAATGACACAAAATCACATATTGGATGCACAAGATTGATTAAAAACCCTAATTGGATTAGAATATGCATAGGGAGGACGAAAATGACCTAAATGTTCCACCAATGACACAAAATGACACAAAATAACATATTGGATGCACAAGATTGGTTAAAAACCCTAATTGGATTAGAATAAGCCTAGGGAGGACGAAGATGACCTAAACGTTCAACCAATGACACAAAATCACATATTGGATGCACAAGAATGGTTAAAAACCGTAATTGGATTAGAATAAGCTTAGGGAGGACGAAAATGAAATAATGTTCAACCAATGACACAAAATAGCACAAAATCACATATTGGATGCACAAGATTGGTTGAAAACCCTAATTGGATTAGAATAAGCCTAGGGAGGACGAAAATGACCTAAACGTTCAACCAATGACACAAAATGACACAAAATCACATATTGGATGCACAAGAATGGTTAAAAATCCTAATTGGATTAGAATAAGCTTAGGGAGGACGAAAATGAAATAATGTTCAACCAACGACACAAAATAGCACAAAATCACATATTGGATGCACAAGATTGGTTAAAAACCCTAATTGGATTAGAATAAGCCTAGGGAGGAAGAAAATGACCTAAACGTTCAACCAATGACACAAAATGACACAAAATCACATATTGGATGCACAAGATTGGTTAAAAACCCTAATTGGTTTAGAATAAGCCTAGGGATGACGAAAATGACCTAAACGTTCAACCAATGACACAAAATGACACAAAATCACATATTGGATGCACTAGATTGGTTAAAAACCCTAATTGGATTACAATAAGCCTAGGGAGGACGAAAATGACCTAAATGTTCAACCAATGACACAAAATCACATATTGGATGCACAAGATTGATTAAAAACCCTAATTGGATTAGAATATGCATAGGGAGGACAAAAATGACCTAAATATTCAACCAATGACAATAAATGACACAAAATAACATATTGGATACACAAGATTGGTTAAAAACCCTAATTGGATTAGAATAAGCCTAGGGAGGACGAAAATGACCTAAACGTTCAACCAATGACACAAGATGACACAAAATCACATATTGGATGCAGAAGATTGGTTAAAAACCCTAATTGGATTAGAATAAGCCTAGCGAGGACGAAGATGACCTAAACGTTCAACCAATAACACAAAATGACACAAAATCACATATTGGATGCAGAAGAATGGTTAAAATTCCTAATTGGATTAGAATAAGCTTAGGGAGGACGAAAATGAAATAATGTTCAACCAATGACACAAAATAGCACAAAATCACATATTGGATGCACAAGATTGGTTAAAAACCCTAATTGGATTAGAATAAGCCTAGGGAGGAAGAAAATGACCTAAACGTTCAACCAATGACACAAAATGACACAAAATCGCATATTGGATGCACAAGATTGGTTAAAAACCCTAATTGGTTTAGAATAAGCCTAGGGATGACGAAAATGACCTAAACGTTCAACCAATGACACAAAATGACACAAAATCACATATTGGATGCACTAGATTGGTTAAAAACCCTAATTGGATTACAATAAGCCTAGGGAGGACGAAAATGACCTAAATGTTCAACCAATGACACAAAATGACACAAAATCACATATTGGATGCACATGATTGGTTAAAAACCCTAATTGCATTAGAATAAGCCTAGGGAGGACGAAATTGACCTAAATGTTCAACCAATGACACAAAATGGCACAAAATCACATATTGGATGCACAAGATTGGTTAAAAACCCTAATTGGATTAGAATAAGCCTAGGGAGGACGAAAATGACCTAAACGTTCAACCAATGACACAAAATCACATATTTGATGCACAAGATTGGTTAAAAACCCTAATTGGATTAGAATAAGCCTAGGGAGGACAAAATGACCTAAATGTTCAACCAATGACACAAAATGACACAAAATCACATATTGGATGCACAAGATTGATTAAAAACCCTAATTGGATTAGAATAAGCATAGGGAGGACGAAAATGACCTAAATGTTCAACCAATGACACAAAATGACACAAAATCACATATTGGATGCACAAGATTGGTTAAAAACCCTAATTGGATGAGAATAAGCCTAGGGAGGACGAAAATGACCTAAATGTTCAACCAATGACACAAAATGACACAAAATCACATATTGGATGCACAAGATTGGTTAAAATCCCTAATTGGATTAGATAAAGCCTAGGGAGGACGAAGATGACCTAAACGTTCAACCAATGACACAAAATCACATATTTGATGCACAAGATTGGTTAAAAACCCTAATTGGATTAGAATAAGCCTAGGGAGGACGAAAATGACCTAAACGTTCAATCAATGACACAAAATCACATGTTTGATGCACAAGATTGGTTAAAAACCCTAATTGGATTAGAATAAGCCTAGGGAGGACGAAAATGACCTAAATGTTCAACCAATGACACAAAATGACACAAAATCACATATTGGATGCACAAGATTGGTTAAAAACCCTAATTGGATGAGAATAAGCCTAGGGAGGACGAAAATCACCTAAATGTTCAACCAATGACACAAAATGACACAAAATCACATATTGGATGGACAAGATTGGTTAAAAACCCTAATTGGATTAGAATAAGCATAGGGAGGCAGAAAATGACCTAAATGTTCAACCAATGACACAAAATGACACAAAATCACATATTGGACGCACAAGATTGGTTAAAAACCCTAATTGGATTAGAATAAGCCTACTGAGGACGAAAATGACCTAAACGTTCAACCAATGACACAAAATCACATATTTGATGCACAAGATTGGTTAAAAACCCTAATTGGATTAGAATAAGCCTAGGGAGGACGAAAATGACCTAAATGTTCAACCAATGACACAAAATGACACAAAATCACATATTGGATGCACAAGAGTGGTTAAAAACCCTAATTGGATTAGAATAAGCCTAGGGAGGACAAAAATAACCTAAATGTTTAACCAATGACACAAAATGACACAAAATCACATATTGGATGCACAAGATTGGTTAAAAACCCTAATTGGATTAGAATAAGCCTAGGGAGGACGAAAATGACCTAAATGTTCAACCAATGACACAAAATGACACAAAATCACATATTGGATGCACAAGATTGGTTAAAAACCCTAATTGGATTAGAATAAGCCTAGGAGGACGAAAATGAACTAAAAGTTTAGCCAATGACACAAAATGACACAAAATCACATATTGGATGCACAAGATTGGTTAAAAACCCTAATTGGATTAGAATAAGCCTAGGGAGGACGAAAATGACCTAAATGTTCAACCAATGACACAAAATCACATATTGGATGCACAAGATTGGTTAAAAACCCTAATTGGATTAGAATAAGCCTAGGGTGGACGAAAATGATCTAAATGTTCAACCAATGACACAAAATGAAACAAAATCACATATTGGATGCACAAGATTGGTTAAAAACCCTAATTGGATTAGAATAAGCCTAGGGAGGACGAAAATGACCTAAATGTTCAACCAATGACACAAAATCACATATTGGTTGCACAAGATTGGTTAAAAACCCTAATTGGATTAGAATAAGCCTAGGGAGGACGAAAATGAACTAAATGTTCAACCAATGACACAAAATGACACAAAATCACATATTGGATGCACAAGATTGGTTAAAAACCCTAATTGGATTAGAATAAGCCTAGGGAGGACGAAAATGACCTAAATGTTCAACCAATGACACAAAATGACACAAAATCACATATTGCATGCACAAGATTGGTTAAAACCTTATTGGATTAGAATAAGCCTAGGGAGGACGAAAATGACCTAAATGTTCAACCAATGACACAAAATGACACAAAATCACATATTGGATGCACAAGATTGGTTAAAAACCCTAATTGGATTAGAATAAGCCTAGGGAGGACGAAAATGACCTAAATGTTGAACCAATGACACAAAATTACACAAAATCACATACTGGATGCACAAGATTGGTTAAAAACCCTAATTGGATTAGAATTAGCCTAGGGAGGACGAAAATGACCTAAATGTTCAATCAATGACACAAAATCACATATTGGATGCACAAGATTGGTTAAAAACCCTAATTGGATTAGAATAAGCCTAGGGAGGACGAAAATGACCTAAATGTTCAACCAATGACACAAAATGACACAAAATCACATATTGGATGCACAAGATTGGTTAAAAACCCTAATTGGATTAGAATAAGCCTAGGGAGGACGAAAATGACCTAAATGTTAAACCAATGACACAAAATCACAAATTGGATGCACAAGATTGGTTAAAAACCCTAATTGGATTAGAATAAGCCTAGGGAGGACGAAAATGACCTAAATGTTCAACCAATGACACAAAATGACACAAAATCACATATTGGATGCACAAGATTGGTTAAAAACCCTAATTGGATTAGAATAAGCTTAGGGAGGACGAAAATGACCTAAATGTTCAACCAATGATACAAAATTACATATTGGATGCACAAGATTAATTAAAAACCCTAATTGGATTAGAATAAGCCTAGAGAGGACGAAAATGACCTAAATGTGCAACCAATGACACAAAATTACATATTGGATGCACAAGATTGGTTAAAAACCCAAATTGGATTAGAATAAGCCTAGGGAGGACGAAAATGACCTAAATGTTCAACCAATGACACAAAATCACATATTGGATGTACAAGATTGGTTAAAAACCCTAATTGAATTAGAATAAGCCTAGGGAGGACGAAAATGACCTAAATGTTCAACCAATGACACAAAATGACACAAAATCACATATTGGATGCACAAGATTGGTTAAAAACCCTAATTGGATTAGAATAAGCCTAGGGAGTACGAAAATCACCTAAATGTTCAACCAATGACACAAAATGACACAAAATCACATATTGGATACACAAGTTTGGTTAAAACCCCTAATTGGATTAGAATAAGCCTAGGAAGGACGTAAATGACCTAAATGTTCAACCAATGACACAAAATCACATATTGGATGCACAAGATTGGTTAAAAACCCCATTTTGATTAGAATAATCCTAGGGAGGACGATAATGACCTAAATGTTCAATCAATGACACAAAATCACATAGTGGATGCACAAGATTGGTTAAAAACCCTAATTGGATTAGAATAAGCCTAGGGAGGACGAAAATGACCTAAATGTTCAACCAATGACACAAAATCACATATTGGAGGCACAAGATTGGTTAAAAAACCTAATTGGATTAGAATAAGCCTAGGGAGGACGAAAATGACCTAAATGTTCAACCAATGACACAAAATGACACAAAATCACATATTGGATGCACAAGATTGGTTAAAAACCCTAATTGGATGAGAATAAGCCTAGGGAGGACGAAAATGACCTAAATGTTCAACCAATGACACAAAATGACACAAAATCACATATTGGATGCACAAGAATGGTTAAAAACCCTAATTGGATTAGAATAAGCTTAGGGAGGACGAAAATGAAATAATGTTCAACCAATGACACAAAATAGCACAAAATCACATATTGGATGCACAAGATTGGTTGAAAACCCTAATTGGATTAGAATAAGCCTAGGGAGGACGAAAATGACCTAAACGTTCAACCAATGACACTAAATGACAAAAAATCACATATTGGATGCAGAAGATTGGTTAAAAACCCTAATTGGATTAGAATAAGCCTAGGGAGGACGAAGATGACCTAAACGTTCAACCAATAACACAAAATGACACAAAATCACATATTGGATGCACAAGAATGGTTAAAAACCCTAATTGGATTAGAATAAGCTTAGGGAGGACGAAAATGAAATAATGTTCAACCAACGACACAAAATAGCACAAAATCACATATTGGATGCACAAGATTGGTTAAAAACCCTAATTGGATTAGAATAAGCCTAGGGAGGAAGAAAATGACCTAAACGTTCAACCAATGACACAAAATGACACAAAATCACATATTGGATGCACAAGATTGGTTAAAAACCCTAATTGGTTTAGAATAAGCCTAGGGATGACGAAAATGACCTAAACGTTCAACCAATGACACAAAATGACACAAAATCACATATTGGATGCACTAGATTGGTTAAAAACCCTAATTGGATTACAATAAGCCTAGGGAGGACGAAAATGACCTAAATGTTCAACCAATGACACAAAATCACATATTGGATGCACAAGATTGATTAAAAACCCTAATTGGATTAGAATATGCATAGGGAGGACAAAAATGACCTAAATATTCAACCAATGACAATAAATGACACAAAATAACATATTGGATACACAAGATTGGTTAAAAACCCTAATTGGATTAGAATAAGCCTAGGGAGGACGAAAATGACCTAAACGTTCAACCAATGACACAAGATGACACAAAATCACATATTGGATGCAGAAGATTGGTTAAAAACCCTAATTGGATTAGAATAAGCCTAGCGAGGACGAAGATGACCTAAACGTTCAACCAATAACACAAAATGACACAAAATCACATATTGGATGCAGAAGAATGGTTAAAATTCCTAATTGGATTAGAATAAGCTTAGGGAGGACGAAAATGAAATAATGTTCAACCAATGACACAAAATAGCACAAAATCACATATTGGATGCACAAGATTGGTTAAAAACCCTAATTGGATTAGAATAAGCCTAGGGAGGAAGAAAATGACCTAAATGTTCAACCAATGACACAAAATGACACAAAATCACATATTGGATGCACAAGATTGGTTAAAAACCCTAATTGGTTTAGAATAAGCCTAGGGAGGACGAAGATGACCTAAACGTTCAACCAATGACACAAAATCACATATTTGATGCACAAGATTGGTTAAAAACCCTAATTGGATTAGAATAAGCCTAGGGAGGACGAAAATGACCTAAATGTTCAACCAATGACACAAAATGACACAAAATCACATATTGGATGCACAAGATTGGTTAAAAACCCTAATTGGATTAGAATAAGCCTAGGGAGGACGAAAATGACCTAAATGTTCAACCAATGACACAAAATCACATATTGGATGCACAAGATTAGTTAAAAACCCTAATTGGATTAGACTAAGCCTAGGGAGGACGAAAATGAATTAAATGTTCAACCAATGACACAAAAGGACACTAAATCACATATTGGATGCACATGATTGGTTAAAAGCCCTAATTGGATTAGAATAAGCCTAGGGAGGACGAAAATGACCTAAATGTTCAAACAATGACACAAAATGACACAAAATAACATATTGGATGCACAAGATTGGTTAAAAACCTAATTGGATTACAATAAGATTAGGGAGGACGTAAATGACCTAAATGGTCAACCAATGACACAAAAGGACACAAAATAACATATTGGATGCACAAGATTGGTTAAAAACCTAATTGGATTAGAATAAGATTAGGGAGGACGAAAATGACCTAAATGTTCAACCAATGACACAAAATGACACAAAATCACATATTGGATGCACAAGATTGGTTAAAAACCTAATTGGATTAGAATAAGATTAGGGAGGACGTAAATGACCTAAATGTTCAACCAATGACACAAAAGTACACAAAATCACATATTGGATGCACAAGATTGGTTTAAAACCCTAATTGGATTAGAATAAGCCTAGGGAGGACGAAAATGACCTAAATGTTCAACCAATGACACAAAAGGACACAAAATTACATATTGGATGCACAAGATTGGTTAAAAACCCTAATTGGATTAGAATAAGCCTAGGGAGGACGAAAATGACCTAAATGTTCAACCAATGACACAAAATGACACAAAATAACATATTGGATGCACAAGATTGGTTAAAAACCCTAATTGGATTGTAATAAGCCTAGGGAGGACGAAAATGACCTAATTGGATTACCAATGACATAAAATCACTTATCATATGCACAAGATTGGTTAAAAACCCTAATTGGATTAGAATAAGCCTAGGGAGGACGAAAATGACCTAAATGTTCAACCAATGACACAAAATGACACAAAATCACATATTGGATGCACAAGATTGGTTAAAAACCCTAATTGGATTAGAATAAGCCTAGGGAGGACGAAAATGACCTAAATGTTCAACCAATGACACAAAACAACACATAATCACATATTGGATGCACAAGATTGGTTAAAAACCCTAATTGGATTAGAATAAGCCTGTGGAGGACGAAAATGACCTAAATGTTCAACCAATGACACAAAATCACATATTGGACGCACAAGATTGGTTAAAAACGCTAATTGGATTAGAATAAGCCTAGGGAGGACGAAAATGACCTAAATTTTCAACCAATGACACCAAATCACATATTGGATGCACAAGATTGGTTAAAAACCCTAATTGGATTAGAATAAGCCTAGGGAGGACGAAAATGACCTAAATGTTCAACCAATGACACAAAATGACACAAAATCACATATTGGATGCACAAGATTGGTTAAAAACCCTAATTGGATTAGAATAAGCCTAGGGAGGACGAAAATGACCTAAATGTTCAACCAATGACACAAAATGACACAAAATCACATATTGGATGCACAAGATTGGTTAAAAACCCTAATTGGCGTAGAATAAGCCTAGGGAGGACAAAAATGACCTAAATGTTCAACCAATGACACAAAATCACATATTGGATGCACAAGATTGGTTACAAATCATAATTGGATTAAAATAACCCTAGGGAGGACGAAAATGACCTAAATGTTCAACCAATGACACAAAATCACATATTGGATGCACAGGATTGGTGAAAAACCCTAATTGGATTAGAATAAGCCTGGTGAGGACGAAAATGACCTAAATGTTCAACCAATGACACAAACTAACACAAAATCACATATCGGAAGCACAAGATTGGTTTAAAACCCTAATTGGATTAGAATAAGCCTAGGGAGAACGAAAATGACCTAAATGTTCAACCAATGACACAAAATCAGATACTGGATGCACAAGATTGGTTAAAAACCCTAATTGGATTAGAATAAGCCTAGGGAGGATGAAAATGACCTAAATGTTCAACCAATGACACAAAATGACACAAAATCACATATTGGATGCACAAGATTGGTTAAAAACCCTAATTGGATGAGAATAAGCCTAGGGAGGACGAAAATGACCTAAATGTTCAACCAATGACACAAAATCACGTATTGATTGCACAAGATTGGTTAAAAACCCTAATTGGATTAGAATAAGCCTAGGGAGGACGAAAATGACCTAAATGTTCAACCAATGACACAAAATGACACAAAATCACATATTGGATGCACAAGATTGGTTAAAAACCCTAATTGGATTAGAATAAGCCTAGGGAGAACGAAAATGAACTAAATGTTCAAGCAATGACACAAAATCACATATTGGATGCACAAGATTGGTTAAAAACCCTAATTGGATTAGAATAAGCCTAGGGAGGACGAAAATGACCTAAATGTTCAACCAATGACACAAAATCACATATTGGATGCACAAGATTGGTTAAAAACCCTAATTGGATTAGAATAAGCCTATGGAGGACAAAAATGACCTAAATGTTCAACCAATAACACAAAATCACATATAGGATGCACAAGATTGGTTAAAAACCCTAATTGGATTAGAATAAGCCTAGGGAGGACGAAAATGACCTAAATGTTCAACCAATGACACAAAATGACACAAAATCACATATTGGATGCACAAGATTGGTTAAAAACCCTAATTGGATTAGAATAGGCCTAGGGAGGACGATAATGACCTAAATGTTATACCAATGACATAAAATGACACAAAATCACATATTGGATGCACAAGATTGGTTAAAAACCCTAATTGGATTAGAATAAGCCTAGGGAGGACGAAAATGACCTAAATGTTCAACCAATGACACAAAATGACACAAAATCACATATTGGATGCACAAGATTGGTTAAAAATCCTAATTGGAATAGAATAAGCCTAGGGAGGACGAAAATGACCTAAATGTTCAACCAATGACACAAAATCACATATTGGATGCACAAGATTGGTTAAAAACCCTAATTGGATTAGAATAAGGCTAGGGAGGACGAAAATGACCTAAATGTTCAACCGATGACACAAAATCACATATTGGAAGCACAAGATTGGTTAAAAACCCTAATTGGATTAGAATAAGCCTAGGGAGGACGAAAATGACCTAAATGTTCAACCAATGACACAAAATGACACAAAATCACATATTGGATGCACAAGATTGGTTAAAAACCCTAATTGGATGAAAAAGAGCCTAGGGAGGACGAAAATGACCTAAATGTTCAACCAATGACACAAAATGACACAAAATCACACCTTGGATGCACAAGATTGGTTAAAAACCTTAATTGGATTAGAATAAGCCTAAGGAGGACGAAAATGACCTAAATGTTCAACCAATGACACAAAATCACATATTGGATGCACAAGATTGGTTAAAAACCCTAATTGGATTAGAATAAGCATAGCGAGGACGAAAATGACCTAAATGTTCAACCAATGACACAAAATCACACTTTGGATGCACAAGATTGGTTAAAAACCTTAATTGCATTAGAATAAGCCTAGGGAGGACGAAAATGACCTAAATGTTCAACCAATGACACAAAATGACACAAAATCACATATTGGATGCACAAGATTGGTTAAAAACCCTAATTGGATTAGAATAAGCCTAGGGAGGACGAAAATGACCTAGATGTTCAACCAATCACACAAAATCACATATTGGATGCACAAGATTGGTTAAAAACCCTAATTGGATTAGAATAAGCATAGCGAGGACGAAAATGACCTAAATGTTCAACCAATCATACAAAATCACATATTGGATGCACAAGATTGGTTAAAAACCATAATTGGATTAGAATAAGCCTAGGGAGGACGAAAATGACCTAAATGTTCAACCAATGACACAAAATGACACAAAATCACATATTGGATGCACAAGATTGGTTAAAAACCCTAATTGGATGAGAATAAGCCTAGGGAGGACGAAAATGACCTAAATGTTCAACCAATGACACAAAATGACACAAAATCACATATTGGATGCACAAGATTGGTTAAAATCCCTAATTGGATTAGATAAAGCCTAGGGAGGACGAAGATGACCTAAACGTTCAACCAATGACACAAAATCACATATTTGATGCACAAGATTGGTTAAAAACCCTAATTGGATTAGAATAAGCCTAGGGAGGACGAAAATGACCTAAACGTTCAATCAATGACACAAAATCACATGTTTGATGCACAAGATTGGTTAAAAACCCTAATTGGATTAGAATAAGCCTAGGGAGGACGAAAATGACCTAAATGTTCAACCAATGACACAAAATGACACAAAATCACATATTGGATGCACAAGATTGGTTAAAAACCCTAATTGGATGAGAATAAGCCTAGGGAGGACGAAAATCACCTAAATGTTCAACCAATGACACAAAATGACACAAAATCACATATTGGATGGACAAGATTGGTTAAAAACCCTAATTGGATTAGAATAAGCATAGGGAGGCAGAAAATGACCTAAATGTTCAACCAATGACACAAAATGACACAAAATCACATATTGGATGCACAAGATTGCTTAAAAACCCTAATTGGATTGGAATAAGCCTAGGGAGGACGAAAATGACCTAAACGTTCAACCAATGACACAAAATCACATATTTGATGCACAAGATTGGTTAAAAACCCTAATTGGATTAGAATAAGCCTAGGGAGGACGAAAATGACCTAAATGTTCAACCAATGACACAAAATGACACAAAATCACATATTGGATGCACAAGATTGGTTAAAAACCCTAATTGGATGAGAATAAGCCTAGGGAGGACGAAAATAACCTAAATGTTCAACCAATGACACAAAATCACATATTGGATGGACAAGATTGGTTAAAAACCCTAATTGGATTAGAATAAGCATAGGGAGGCAGAAAATGACCTAAATGTTCAACCAATGACACAAAATGACACAAAATCACATATTGGATGCACAAGATTGGTTAAAAACCCTAATTGGATTAGAATAAGCCTAGGGAGGACGAAAATGACCTAAACGTTCAACCAATGACACAAAATCACATATTTGATGCACAAGATTGGTTAAAAACCCTAATTGGATTAGAATAAGCCTAGGGAAGACGAAAATGACCTAAATGTTCAACCAATGACACAAAATGACACAAAATCACATATTGGATGCACAAGATTGGTTAAAAACCCTAATTGGATGAGAATAAGCCTAGGGAGGACGAAAATGACCTAAATGTTCAACCAATGACACAAAATGACACAAAATCACATATTGGATGCACAAGATTGGTTAAAAACCCTAATTGGATTATAATAAGCCTAGGGAGGACGAAAATGACCTAAACGTTCAACCAATGACACAAAATCACATATTTGAAGCACAAGATTGGTTAAAAACCCTAATTGGATTTGAATAAGCCTAGGGAGGAAGAAAATGACCTAAACGTTCAACCAATGACACAAAATCACATATTTGATGCATAAGATTGGTTAAAAACCCTAATTGGATTAGAATAAGCCTAGGGAGGACGAAAATGACCTAAATGTTCAACCAATGACACAAAATGACACAAAATCACATATTGGATGCACAAGATTGGTTAAAAACCCTAATTGGATTAGAATAAGCCTAGGGAGGACGAAGATGACCTAAACGTTCAACCAATGACACAAATGACACAAAATGACACAAAATCACATATTGGATGCACAAGATTGGTTAAAAACCCTAATTGGATTAGAATAAGCCTAGGGAGGACGAAGATGACCTAAACGTTCAACCAATGACACAAAATCACATATTTGATGCACAAGATTGGTTAAAAACCCTAATTGGATTAGAATAAGCCTAGGGAGGACGAAAATGACCTAAATGTACAACCAATGACACAAAATGACACAAAATCACATATTGGATGCACAAGATTGGTTAAAAACCCTAATTGGATTAGAATAAGCCTAGGGAGGACGAAAATGACCTAAATGTTCAACCAATGACACAAAATGGCACAAAATCAAATATTGGATGCACAAGATTGGTTAAAAACCCTAATTGGATTAGAATAAGCCTAGGGAGGACGAAAATGACCTAAATGTTCAACCAATGACACAAAATGACACAAAATCACATATTGGATGCACAAGATTGATTAAAAACCCTAATTGGATTAGAATAAGCATAGGGAGGACGAAAATGACCTAAATGTTCAACCAATGACACAAAATGACACAAAATCACATATTGGATGCACAAGATTGGTTAAAAACCCTAATTGGATTAGAATAAGCCTAGGGAGGACGAAGATGACCTAAACATTCAACCAATGACACAAATGACACAAAATGACACAAAATCACATATTGGATGCACAAGATTGGTTAAAAACGCTAATTGGATTAGAATAAGCCTAGGGAGGACGAAGATGACCTAAACGTTCAACCAATGACACAAATGACACAAAATGACACAAAATAACATATTGCATGCACAAGATTGGTTAAAAACCCTAATTGGATTAGAATAAGCCTGGGGAGGACGAAAATGACCTAAATGTTCAACCAATGACACAAAATGACACAAAATCACATATTGGATGCACAAGATTGGTTAAAAACCCTAATTGGATTAGAATAAGCCTAGGGAGGACGAAAATGACCTAAATGTTCAACCAATGACACAAAATGACACAAAATCACATATTGGATGCACAAGATTGGTTAAAAACCCTAATTGGACTAGAATAAGCCTAGGGAGGACGAAAATGACCTAAATGTTTACCCAATGACACAAAATCACATATTGGACACCAAAGATAGGTTAAAAACCCTAATTGGATTAGAATAAGCCTAGGGAGGACGAAAATGACCTAAATGTTCAACCAATGACACAAAATTACACAAAATCAGATATTGGATGCACAAGATTGGTTAAAAACCCTAATTGGATTAGAATAAGCCTAGGGAGGACGAAAATGACCTAAATGTTCAACCAATGACACAAAATGACACAAAATCACACATTCGATGCACAAGATTGGTTAAAAACCTTAATTGGATTAGAATAAGCCTAGGGAGGGGGAAAATGACCTAAATGTTAAACCAATGACACAAAAGGACACAAAATCACATATTGGATGCACAAGATTGGTTAAAAACCCTAATTGGATTAGAATAAGCCTAGGGAGGACGAAAATGACCTAAATGTTCAACCAATGACACAAAATGACACATAATCACATATTGGATGCACAAGATTGGTTAAAAACCCTAATTGGATTAGAATAAGCCTAGGGAGGACGAAAATGACCTAAATGTTCAACCAATGACACAAAACGACACATAATCACATATTGGATGCACAAGATTGGTTAAAAACCCTAATTGGATTAGAATAAGCCTAGGGAGGACGAAAATGACCTAAATGTTCAACCAATGACACAATATCACATATTGGATGCACAACATTGGTTAAAAACCCTAATTGGATTAGAATAAGCCTAGGGAGGACGAAAATGACCTAAATGTTCAACCAATGACACAAAATGACACAAAATCACATATTGGATGCACAAGATTGGTTAAAAACCCTAATTGGATTAGAATAAGCCTAGGGAGGACGAAAATGACCTAAATGTTCAACCAATGACAAAAAATCACATATTTGGATGCACATGATTGGTTAAAAATCCTAATTGGATTAGAACAAGCCTAGCAAGGCCAAAATGACCTAAATGTTCAACCAATTAAACAAAATCACATATTGGATGCACAAGAATGGTTAAAAACACTAATTGGATTAGAATAAGCCTAGGGAGGACGAAAATGACCTAAATGTTCAACCAATGACACAAAATGACACAAAATCACATATTGGATGCACAAGATTGGTTAAAAACCCTAATTGGATTAGAATAAGCCTAGGGAGGACGAAAATGACCTAAATGTTCAACCAATGACACAAAATGACACAAAATCACATATTGGATGCACAAGATTGGTTAAAAACCCTAATTGGATTAGAATAAGCCTAGGGAGGACAAAAATGACCTAATTGGATTACCAATGACACAAAATCAATTATTATATGCAAAAGAGTGGTTAAAAACCCTAATTGGATTAGAATAAGCCTAGGGAGGACGAAAATGACCTAAATGTTCAACCAATGACAAAAAATCACATATTGGATGCACAAGATTGGTTAAAAACCCTAATTGGATTAGAATAAGCCTAGGGAGGACGAAAATGACCTAAATGTTCAACCAATGACACAAAATGACACAAAATCACATATTGGATGCACAAGATTGGTTAAAAACCCTAATTGCATTACAATAAGCCTAGGGAGGACGAAAATGACCTAAATGTTCAACCAATGACACAAAATCACATATTGGATGCACAAGATTGGTTAAAAACTCTAATTGGATTAGAATAAGCCTAGGGAGGACGAAAATGACCTAAATGTTCAACCAATGACAGAAAATGACACAAAATCACATATTGGATGCACAAGATTGGTTAAAAACCCTAATTGGATTAGAATAAGCCTAGCGAGGACGAAAATGACCTAAATGTTCAACCAATGACACAATATCACATATTGGATGCACAAGATTGGTTAAAAACCCTAATTGGATTAGAATAAGCCTAGGGAGGACGAAAATGACCTAAATGTTCAACCAATGACACAAAATGACATAAAATCACATATTGGATGCACAAGATTGGTTAAAAACCCTAATTGGATTAGAATAAGCCTAGTGAGGACGAAAATGACCTAATTGGATTACCAATGACACAAAATCACTTATTATATTCACAAGATTGGTTAAAAACCCTAATTGGATTAGAATAAGCCTAGGGAGGACGAAAATGACCTAAATGTTCAACCAATGACACAAAATGACACAAAATCACATATTGGATGCACAAGATTGGTTAAAAACCCTAATTGGATTAGAATAAGCCTAGGGAGGACGAAAATGACCTAATTGGATTACATATGACACAAAATGACAGAAAATGACACAAAATCACATATTGGATGCACAAGATTGGTTAAAAACCCTAATTGGATTAGAATAAGCCTAGGGAGGACGAAAATGACCTAAATGTTCAACCAATGACACAAAATGACACAAAATCACATATTGGATGCACAAGATTGGTTAAAAACCCTAATTGGATTAGAATAAGCCTAGGGAGGACGAAAATGACCTAAATGATCAACCAATGACACAAAATCACATATTGGCTGCACAAGATTGGTTAAAAACACTAATTGGATTAGAATAGCTCTAGGGAGGACGAAAATGACCTAAATGTTAAACCAATGACACAAAATCACATATTGGATGCACAAGATTGGTTAAAAACCCTAATTGGATTAGAATAAGCCTAGGGAGGACGAAAATGACCTAAATGTTCAACCAATGACACAAAATCACATATTGGATGCACAAGATTGATTAAAAACCCTAATTGGATTAGAATAAGCCTAGGGAGGACGAAAATGACATAAATGTTCAACCAATGACACAAAATTACATATTGGATGCACAAGATTGGTTAAAAACCCTAATTGGATTAGAATAAGCCTATGGAGGACGAAAATGACCTAAATGTTCAACCAATGACACAAAATGACACAAAATCACATATTGGATGCACAAGATTTGTTAAAAACCCTAATTGGATTAGAATAAGCCTAGGGAGGACGAAAATGACCTAAATGTTCAACCAATGACACAAAATCACATATTGGAGGCACAAGATTGGTTAAAAAACCTAATTGGATTAGAATAAGCCTAGGGAGGACGAAAATGACCTAAATGTTCAACCAATGACACAAAATGACACAAAATCACATATTGGATGCACAAGATTGGTTAAAAACCCTAATTGGATGAGAATAAGCCTAGGGAGGACGAAAATGACCTAAATGTTCAACCAATGACACAAAATGACACAAAATCACATATTGGATGCACAAGATTGGTTAAAAACCCTAATTGGATTAGAATAAGCATAGGGAGGACGAAAATGTCCTAAATGTTCAACCAATGACCCAAAATCACATATTGGATGCACAAGATTGGTTAAAAACCCTAATTGGATTAGAATAAGCTTAGGGAGGACGAAAATGAAATAATGTTCAACCAATGACACAAAATAGCACAAAATCACATATTGGATGCACAAGATTGGTTAAAAACCCTAATTGGATTAGAATAAGCCTGGGGAGGACGAAAATGACCTAAATGTTCAACCAATGACACAAAATAACTCAAAATCACATATTGGATGCACAAGATTGGTTGAAAACCCTAATTGGATTAGAATAAGCCTAGGGAGGACGAAAATGACCTAAACGTTCAACCAATGACACAAAATGACACAAAATCACATATTGGATGCACAAGATTGGTTAAAAACCCTAATTGGATTAGAATAAGCTTACGGAGGACGAAAATGAAATAATGTTCAACCAATGACACAAAATAGCACAAAATCACATATTCGATGCACAAGATTGGTTAAAAACCCTAATTGGATTAGAATAAGCATAGGGAGGACGAAAATGACCTAAATGTTCAACCAATGACACAAAATGACACAAAATCACATATTGGATGCACAAGATTGGTTAAAAACCCTAATTGGATTAGAATAACCCTAGGGAGGACCAAAAAGACCTAAACGTTCAACCAATGACACAAAATCACATATTTGATGCACAAGATTGGTTAAAAACCCTAATTGGATTAGAATAAGCCTAGGGAGGACGAAAATGACCTAAATGTTCAACCAATGACACAAAATGACACAAAATCACATATTGGATGCACAAGATTGGTTAAAAACCCTAATTGGATTAGAATAAGCATAGGGAGGACAAAAATGACCTAAATGTTCAACCAATGACACAAAATGACACAAAATCACATATTGGATGCACAAGATTGGTTAAAAACCCTAATTGGAATAGAATAACCCTTGGGAGGACGAAAATGACCAAAATGTTCAATCAATGACACAAAATCACATATTGGATGCACAAGATTGGTTAAAGATCCTAATTGGATTAGAAAAAGCCTAGGGAGGACGAAAATGACCTAAATGTTCAACCAATGACACAAAATGACAAAAAATCACATATTGGATGCACAAGATTGGTTAAAAACCCTAATTGGATTAGAATAAGCCTAGGGAGGACGAAAATGACCTAAATGTTCAACCAATGACACAAAATGACACAAAATCACATATTGGATGCACAAGATTGGTTAAAAACCCTAATTGGATTAGAATAAGCTTAGGGAGGACGAAAATGACCCAAATATTCAACCAATGACACAAAATGACACAAAATCACATATTGGATGCACAAGATTGGTTAAAAACCCTAATTGGATTAGAATAAGCCTAGGGAGGACGAAAATGACCTAAATGTTCAACCAATGACACAAAATGACACAAAATCACATATTGGATGCACAAGATTGGTTAAAAACCCTAATTGGATTAGAATAAGCCTAGGGAGGATGAAAATGACCTAAATGTTCAACCAATGACACAAAATCACATATTGGATGCACAAGATTGGATAAAAACCCTAATTAAATTATAATAAGCCTAGGGAGGAGGAAAATGACCTAAATGTTCAACCAATGACACAAAATGACATATTGGATGCACAAGATTGGTTAAAAACCCTAATTGGATTAGAATAAGCCTAGGGAGGACGAAAATGACCTAAATGTTCAACCAATGACACAAAATGACACAAAATCACATATTGCATGCACAAGATTGGTTAAAAACCCTAATTGGATTAGAATAAGCCTAGGGATGATGAAAACGACCTAAATGTTCAACCAATGACACAAAATAACACAGAATCACATATTGGATGCACAAGATTGGTTAAAAACCCTAAATGGATTCGAATAAGCCTAGGGAGAACGAAAATGACCTAAATGTTCAACCAATGACACAAAATCACATATTGGATGCACAAGATTGGTTAAAAACCCTAATTGGATTAGAATAAGCCTAGGGAGGACGAAAATGACCTAAATGTGCAACCAATGACACAAAATCACATATACGATGCACAAGATTGGTGAAAAACCCTAATTGGATTAGAATAAGCCTAGGGAGGACAAAAATGACCTAAATGTTCAACCAATGACACAAAATGACACAAAATCACATATTGGATGCACAAGATTGGTTAAAAACCCTAATTGGATTATAATAAGCCTAGGGAGGACGAAAATGACCTAAACGTTCAACCAATGACACAAAATCACATATTTGAAGCACAAGATTGGTTAAAAACCCTAATTGGATTTGAATAAGCCTAGGGAGGAAGAAAATGACCTAAACGTTCAACCAATGACACAAAATCACATATTTGATGCATAAGATTGGTTAAAAACCCTAATTGGATTAGAATAAGCCTAGGGAGGACGAAAATGACCTAAATGTTCAACCAATGACACAAAATGACACAAAATCACATATTGGATGCACAAGATTGGTTAAAAACCCTAATTGGATTAGAATAAGCCTAGGGAGGACGAAGATGACCTAAACGTTCAACCAATGACACAAAATGACACAAAATGACACAAAATCACATATTGGATGCACAAGAATGGTTAAAAACCCTAATTGGATTAGAATAAGCTTAGGGAGGACGAAAATGAAATAATGTTCAACCAATGACACAAAATAGCACAAAATCACATATTGGATGCACAAGATTGGTTGAAAACCCTAATTGGATTAGAATAAGCCTAGGGAGGACGAAAATGACCTAAACGTTCAACCAATGACACATAATGACACAAAATCACATATTGGATGCACAAGAATGGTTAAAAACCCTAATTAGAATAGAATAAGCTTAGGGAGGACGAAAATGAAATAATGTTCAACCAATGACACAAAATAGCACAAAATCACATATTGGATGCACAAGATTGGTTGAAAACCCTAATTGGATTAGAATAAGCCTAGGGAGGACGAAAATGACCTAAACGTTCAACCAATGACACAACATGACACAAAATCACATATTGGATGCAGAAGATTGGTTAAAAATCCTAATTGGATTAGAATAAGCCTAGGGAGGACGAAGATGACCTAAACGTTCAACCAATAACACAAAATGACACAAAATCACATATTGGATGCACAAGAATGGTTAAAAACCCTAATTGGATTAGAATAAGCTTAGGGAGGACGAAAATGAAATAATGTTCAACCAACGACACAAAATAGCACAAAATCACATATTGGATGCACAAGATTGGTTAAAAACCCTAATTGGATTAGAATAAGCCTAGGGAGGAAGAAAATGACCTAAACGTTCAACCAATGACACAAAATGACACAAAATCACATATTGGATGCACAAGATTGGTTAAAAACCCTAATTGGTTTAGAATAAGCCTAGGGATGACGAAAATGACCTAAACGTTCAACCAATGACACAAAATGACACAAAATCACATATTGGATGCACTAGATTGGTTAAAAACCCTAATTGGATTACAATAAGCCTAGGGAGGACGAAAATGACCTAAATGTTCAACCAATGACACAAAATGACACAAAATCACATATTGGATGCACAAGATTGGTTAAAATCCCTAATTGGATTAGAATAAGCCTAGGGAGGACGAAGATGACCTAAACGTTCAACCAATGACACAAAATCACATATTTGATGCACAAGATTGGTTAAAAACCCTAATTGGATTAGAATATGCCTAGGGAGGACGAAAATGACCTAAATGTTCAACCAATGACACAAAATGACACAAAATGACATATTGGATGCACAAGATTGATTAAAAACCCTAATTGGATTAGAATATGCATAGGGAGGACGAAAATGACCTAAATGTTCAACCAATGACACAAAATGACACAAAATCACATATTGGATGCACAAGATTGGTTAAAAACCCTAATTGGATTAGAATAAGCCTAGGGAGGACGAAAATGACCTAAATGTTCAACCAATGACACAAAATGACACAAAATCACAT
>JBBPBQ010000008.1:18870333-18913368 GCA_037974755.1 Cicer yamashitae | reverse complement strand
AAAAACACTAATTGGATTAGAATAAGCCTAGGGAAGACCAAAATGACCTAAACGTTCAACCAATGACACAAAATCACATATTTGATGCACAAGATTGGTTAAAAACCCTAATTGGATTAGAATAAGCCTAGGGAGGACGAAAATGACCTAAATGTTCAACCAATGACACAAAATGACACAAAATCACATATTGGATGCACAAGATTGGTTAAAAACCCTAATTGGATTAGAATAAGCCTAGGGAGGACGAAAATGACCTAAATGTTCAACCAATGACACAAAATCACATATTTGATGCACAAGATTGGTTAAAAATCCTAATTGGATTAGAATAAGCTTAGGGAGGACGAAAATGAAATAATGTTCAACCACTGACACAAAATAGCACAAAATCACATATTGGATGCACAAGATTGGTTAAAAACCTAATTGGGTTAGAATAAGCCTAAGAGGACGAAAATGACCTAAACGTTCAACCAATGACACAAAATGACACAAAATCACATATTGGATGCACAAGATTGGTTAAAAACCCTAATTGGATTAGAATAAGCATAGGGAGGACGAAAATGACCTAAATGTTCAACCAATGACACAAAATGACACAAAATCACATATTGGATGCACAAGATTGGTTAAAAACCCTAATTGGATTAGAATAAGCCTAGGGGGGACGAAAATGACCTAAACATTCAACCAATGACACAAAATCACATATTTGATGCACAAGATTGGTTAAAAACCCTAATTGGATTAGAATAAGCCTAGGGAGGACGAAAATGACCTAAATGTTCAACCAATGACACAAAATGACACAAAATCACATATTGGATGCACAAGATTGGTTAAAAACCCTAATAGGATTAGAATAAGCTTACGGAGGACGAAAATGAAATAATGTTCAACCAATGACACAAAATAGCACAAAATCACATATTGGATGCACAAGATTGGTTAAAAACCCTAATTGGATTAGAATAAGCCTAGGGAGGACGAAAATGACCTAAATGTTCAACCAATGACACAAAATGGCACAAAATCACATATTGGATGCACAAGGTTGGTTAAAAACCCTAATTGGATTAGAATAAGCCTAGGGAGGACGAAGATGACCTAAACGTTCAACCAATGACACAAAATCACATATTTGATGCACAAGATTGGTTAAAAACCCTAATTGGATTAGAATAAGCCTAGGGAGGACGAAAATGACCTAAACGTTCAATCAATGACACAAAATCACATGTTTGATGCACAAGATTGGTTAAAAACCCTAATTGGATTAGAATAAGCCTAGGGAGGACGAAAATGACCTAAATGTTCAACCAATGACACAAAATGACACAAAATCACATATTGGATGCACAAGATTGGTTAAAAACCCTAATTGGATTAGAATAAGCCTAGGGAGGACGAAAATGACCTAAATGTTCAACCAATGACACAAAATCACATATTGGATGTACAAGATTGGATAAAAACCCTAATTGGATTAGAATAAGCCTAGGGAGGAAGAAAATGACCTAAATGTTCAACCAATGACACAAAATCACATATTGGATGCACAAGATTGGTTAAAAACCCTAATTGGATTAGAATAAGCCTAAGGGGGACGAAAATGACCTAAATGTTTAACCAATGACACAAAATCACATATTGGATGCACAAGATTGGTTAAAAACCCTAATTGGATTAGAATAAGCCTAGGGAGGACGAAAATGACCTAAATGTTCAACCAATGACAAAAAATGACACAAAATCACATATTGGATGCACAAGTATGGTTAAAAACCCTAATTGGATTAGAATAAGCCTAGGGAGGACGAAAATGACCTAAATGTTCAACCAATGGCACAAAATTACAAAAAATCACATATTGGATTAACAAGATTGGTTAAAAACCCTAATTGGATTAGAATAAGCCTAGGGAGGACGAAAATGACCTAAATGTTCAACCAATGACACAAAATGACACAAAATCACATATTGGATGCACAAGATTGGTTTAAAACCCTAATCGTATTAGAATAAGCCTAGGGAGGACGAAAATGATCTATATGTTCAACCAACGACACAAAATGACACAAAATCACATATTGGATGCACAAGATTTTTTAAAAACCCTAATTGGATTAGAATAAGCCTAGGGAGGACGAAAATGACCTAAATGTTCAACCAATGACACAAAATGACACAAAATCACGTATTCGATGCACAAGATTGGTTAAAAACCCTAATTCGATTAGAATAAGCATAGGGAGGACGAAAATGACCTAAATGTTCAACCAATGACACAAAATGACACAAAATCACATATTGGATGCACAAGATTGGTTAAAAACCCTAATTGGATTAGAATAAGCCTAGGGAGGACAAAAATGACGTAAATGTTCAACCAATGACACAAAATGACAGAAAATCACATATTGGATCCACAAGATTGGTTAAAAACCCTAATTGGATTAGAATAAGCATAGGGAGGACGAAAATGACCTAAATGTTCAACCAATGACACAAAATGACACAAAATCACATATTGGATGCACAAGATTGGTTAAAAACCCTAATTGGATTAGAATAAGCCTAGGGAGGACGAAAATGACCTAAATATTCAACCAATGACACAAAATGACACAAAATCACATATTGGATGCAAAAGATTAGTTAAAAACCCTAATCGGATTAGAATAAGCCTAGGGAGGACGAAAATGACCTAAATGTTCAACCAATGACACAAAATGACACAAAATCACATATTGGATGCACAAGATTGGTTAAAAACCCTAATTGGATTAGAATAAGCCTAGCAAGGACGAAAATGACCTAATTGGATTACAAATGACACAAAATGACACAAAATCACATATTGGATGCACAAGATTGGTTAAAAACCCTAATTGGATTAGAATAAGCATAGGGAGGACGAAAATGACCTAAATGTTCAACCAATGACACAAAATGACACAAAATCACATATTGGATGCACAAGATTGGTTAAAAACCCTAATTGGATTAGAATAAGCTTAGGGAGGACGAAAATGAGCTAAATGTTCAACCAATGACACAAAATAGCACAAAATCACATATTGGATGCACAAGATTGGTTAAAAACCCTAATTGGATTAGAATAAGCCTAGGGAGGACGAAAATGACCTAAATGTTCAACCAATGACACAAAATGACACAAAATCACATATTGGATGCACAAGATTGGTTAAAAACCCTAATTGGATTAGAATAATCCTAGGGAGGACGAAAATGACCTAAATGTTCAACCAATGACACAAAATCACATATTGGATGCACAAGATTGGATAAAAACCCTAATTGGATTAGAATAAGCCTAGGGAGGAAGAAAATGACCTAAATGTTCAACCAATGACACAAAATCACATATTGGATGCACAAGATTGGTTAAAAACCCTAATTGGATTAGAATAAGCCTAAGGGGGACGAAAATGACCTAAATGTTTAACCAATGACACAAAATCACATATTGGATGCACAAGATTGGTTAAAAACCCTAATTGGATTAGAATAAGCCTAGGGAGGACGAAAATGACCTAAATGTTCAACCAATGACAAAAAATGACACAAAATCACATATTGGATGCCCAATATTGGTTAAAAACCCTAATTGGATTAGAATAAGCCTAGGGAGGACGAAAATGACCTAAATGTTCAACCAATGACACAAAATCACATATTGGAGGCATAAGATTAGTTAAAAAACCTAATTGGATTAGAATAAGCCTAGGGAGTACGAAAATCACCTAAATGTTCAACCAATGACACAAAATGACACAAAATCACATATTGGATGCACAAGATTGGTTAAAAACCCTAATTGGATTAGAATAAGCCTAGGGAGGACGAAAATGACCTAAATGTTCAACCAATGACACAAAATCACATATTGGATGCACAAGATTGGTTAAAATCCCTAATTGGATTAGAACAAGCCTAGGGAGGACGAAAAATGACCTAAATGTTCAACCAATGATACAAAATGACACAAAATCACATATTGGATGCACAAGATTTGTTAAAAACCCTAATTGGATAAGAATAACCCAAGAGAGGACGAAAATGACCTAAATGTTCAACCAATGACATAAAATCACATATTGGATGCACAAGATTGGTTAAAAACCCTAATTGGATTAGATTAAGCCTAGGGAGGACGAAAATGAGCTAAATGTTCAACCAATGACACAAAATGACACAAAATCACATATTGGATGCACAAGATTGGTTAAAAACCCTAATTGGATTAGAATAAGCCTAGGGAGGACGAAAATGACCTAAATGTTCAACCAATGACACAAAATCACATATTCGATGCACCATATTGGTTAAAAACCCTAATTGGATTAGAATAAGCCTAGGGAGGACGAAAATGACCTAAATGTTCAACCAATGACACAAAATGACACAAAATCACATATTGGATGCACAAGATTGGTTAAAAATCCTAATTGGATTAGAATAAGCCTAGGGAGGACGAAAATTACCTAAATGTTCAACCAATGACACAAAATCACATATTGGATGCACAAGATTGGTTAAAAACCCTAATTGGATTAGAATAAGCCTAGGGAGGACAAAAATGACGTAAATGTTCAACCAATGACACAAAATGACAGAAAATCACATATTGGATCCACAAGATTGGTTAAAAACCCTAATTGGATTAGAATAAGCATAGGGAGGACGAAAATGACCTAAATGTTCAACCAATGACACAAAATGACACAAAATCACATATTGGATGCACAAGATTGGTTAAAAACCCTAATTGGATTAGAATAAGCCTAGGGAGGACGAAAATGACCTAAATGTTCAAACAATGACACATAATGACACAAAATCACATATTGGATGCACAAGATTGGTTAAAAACCCTAATTGGATTAGAATAAGCCTAGGGAGGACGAAAATGACCTAAATGTTCAACCAATGACACAAAATGACACAAAATCACATATTGGATGCACAAGATAGGTTAAAAACCCTAATTGGATGAGAATAAGCCAAGGGAGGCAAAAATGACCTAAATGTTCAACCAATGACACAAAACTACATATTGGATGCACAAAATTGGCTAAAAACCCTAATTCGATTAGAATAAGCATAGGGAGGACGAAAATGACCTAAATGTTCAACCAATGACACAAAATGACACAAAATCACATATTGGATGCACAAGATTGGTTAAAAACCCTAATTGGATTAGAATAAGCCTAGGGAGGACGAAAATGACCTAAATGTTCAACCAATGACACAAAATGACACAAAATCACATATTGGATGCACAAGATTGGCTAAAAACCCTAATTGGATTAGAATAAGCCTATGGAGGACGAAAATGACCTAAATGTTCAACCAATGACACAAAATGACATATTGGGTGCAAAAGATTGGTTAAAAACCCTAACTGGATTGGAATAAGCCTAGGGAAGACGAAAATGACCTAAATGTTCAACCAATGACACAAAATCACATATTGGATGCACAAGATTGGTTAAAAACCCTAATTGGATTAGAATAAGCCTAGGGAGGACGAAAATGACCTAAATGTTCAACCAATGACGTAAAATCACATATTGGATGCACAAGATTGGTTAAAAACCCTAATTGGATTAGAATAAGCCTAGGGAGGACGAAAATGACCTAAATGTTCAACCAATGACACAAAATGACACAAAATCACATATTGGATGCACAAGATTGGTTAAAAACCCTAATTGGATTAGAATAGGCCTAGGGAGGACGAAATTGACCTAAATGTTCAACCAATGACACAAAATGACACAAAATCACATATTGGATGCACAAGATTGGTTAAAAACCCTAATTGGATTAGAATAAGCATAGGGAGGACGAAAATGACCTAAATGTTCAACCAATGACACAAAATGACACAAAATCACATATTGGATGCACAAGATTGGTTAAAAACCCTAATTGGATTAGAATAAGTATAGGGAGGACGAAAATGACCTAAATGTTCAACCAATGACACATAATGACACAAAATCACATATTGGATGCACAAGATTGGTTAAAAACCCTAATTGGATTAGAATAAGCCTAGGGAGGACGAAAATGACCTAAATGTTCAACCAATGACACAACATGACACAAAATCACATATTGGATGCACAAGATTGGTTAAAAACCCTAATTGGATTAGAATAAGCCTAGGGAGGACGAAAATGACCAAAATGTTCAACCAATGACACAAAATTACATATTGGATGCACAAGATTGGTTAAAAATGCTAATTGGATTAGAATAAGCATAGGGAGGACGAAAATGACCTAAATGTTCAACCAATGACACAAAATGACACAAAATCACATATTGGATGCACAAGATTGGTTAAAAACCCTAATTGGATTAGAATAAGCCTAGGGAAGACGAAAATGACCCAAATGTTCAACCAATGACACAAAATGACATATTCGATCCACAAGATTGGTTAAAAACCCTAATTGGATTAGAATAAGCCCAAGGAGGACGAAAATGACCTAAATGTTCAACCAATGACACAAAATCACATATTGGATTCACAAGATTGGTTAAAAACCCTAATTGGATTAGAATAAGCCTAGGGAGGACGAAAATGACCTAAATGTTCAACCAATGACACAAAATGACACAAAATCACATATTGGATGCACAAGATTGGTTAAAAACCCTAATTGGATTAGAATAAGCCTAGCAAGGACGAAAATGACCTAATTGGATTACAAATGACACAAAATGACACAAAATCACATATTGGATGCACAAGATTGGTTAAAAACCCTAATTGGATTAGAATAAGCATAGGGAGGACGAAAATGACCTAAATGTTCAACCAATGACACAAAATGACACAAAATCACATATTGGATGCACAAGATTGGTTAAAAACCCTAATTGGATTAGAATAAGCCTAGGGAGGACGAAAATGACCTAAACGTTCAACCAATGACACAAAATCACATATTGGATGCACAAAATTGGTTAAAAAACCTAATTGGATTAGAATAAGCCTAGGGAGGACGAAAATGACCCAAACGTTCAACCAATGACACAAAATCACATATTTGATGCACAAGATTGGTTAAAAACCCTAATTGGATTAGAATAAGCCTAGGGAGCACAAAAATGACCTAAATGTTCAACCAATGACAAAAAATGGCACAAAATCACATATTGGATGCACAAGATTGATTAAAAACCCTAATTGGATTAGAATAAGCATAGGGAGGACGAAAATGACCTAAATGTTCAACCAATGACACAAAATGACACAGAATCACATATTGGATGCACAAGATTGGTTAAAAACCCTAATTGGATTAGAATAAGCCTAGGGAGGACGAAAATGACCTAAACGTTCAACCAATGACACAAAATGACACAAAATGACACAAAATGACATATTGGATGCACAAGATTGGTTAAAATCCCTAATTGGATTAGAATAAGCTTACGGAGGACGAAAATGAAATAATGTTCAACCAATGACACAAAATAGCACAAAATCACATATTCGATGCACAAGATTGGTTAAAAACCCTAATTGGATTAGAATAAGCCTAGGGAGGACGAAAATAACCTAAATGTTCAACCAATTACACAAAATGACACAAAATCACATATTGGATGCACAAGATTGGTTAAAAACCCTAATTGGATTAGAATAAGCCTAGGGAGGACGAAAATGACCTAAACGTTCAACCAATGACACAAAATCACATATTTGATGCACAAGATTGGTTAAAAACCCTAATTGGATTAGAATAAGCCTAGGGAGGACGAAGATGACCTAAACGTTCAACCAATGACACAAAATGACACAAAATCACATATTGGATGCACAAGATTGGTTAAAAACCCTAATTGGATTCGAATAACCTTAGGGAGGACGAAAATGAAATAATGTTCAACCAATGACACAAAATAGCACAAAATCACATATTGGATGCACAAGATTTTTTAAAAACCCTAATTGGATTAGAATAAGCTTTGGGAGGACGTAAATGACCTAAATGTTCAACCAATGACACAAAATGACACAAAATCACATATTGGATGCACAAGATTGGTTAAAAACCCTAATTGGATTAGAATAAGCATAGGGAGGACGAAAATGACCTAAATGTTCAACCAATGACACAAAATGACACAAAATCACATATTGGATGCACAAGATTGGTTAAAAACCCTAATTGGATTAGAATAAGCCTAGGGAGGACGAAATTGACCTAAATGTTAAACCAATGACACAAAATCACATATTGGATGCACAAGATTGGTTAAAAACCCTAATTGGATTAGAATAAGCCTAGGGAGGACGAAAATGACCTAAACGTTCAACCAATGACACAAAATCACATATTTGATGCACAAGATTGGTTAAAAACCCTAATTGGATTAGAATAAGCCTAGGGAGGACGAAAATGACCTAAACGTTTAACCAATGACACAAAATCACATATTGGATGCACAAGATTGGTTAAAAACCCTAATAGGATTAGAATAAGCTTACGGAGGACGAAAATGAAATAATGTTCAACCAATAACACAAAATGACACAAAATCACATATTGGATGCACAAGATTGGTTAAAAACCCTAATTGGATTAGAATAAGCCTAGGGAGGACGAAAATGACCTAAACGTTCAACCAATGACACAAAATGACAGAAAATCACATATTGGATGCACAAGATTGGTTAAAAACCCTAGCTGGATTAGAATAAGCCTAGGGTGGACCAAAATGACCTAAACGTTCAACCAATGACACAAAATCACATATTTGATGCACAAGATTGGTTAAAAACCCTAATTGGATTAGAATAAACCCAGGGAGGAGGAAAATGACCTAAATGTTCAACCAATGACACAAAATGACACAAAATCACATATTGGATGCACAAGATTGGTTAAAAACCCTAATTGGATTAGAATAAGCCTAGGGAGGACGAAAATGACCTAAATGTTCAACCAATGACACAAAATCACATATTTGATGCACAAGATTGGTTAAAAATCCTAATTGGATTAGAATAAGCTTAGGGAGGACGAAAATGAAATAATGTTCAACCACTGACACAAAATAGCACAAAATCACATATTGGATGCACAAGATTGGTTAAAAACCTAATTGGATTAGAATAAGCCTAAGAGGACGAAAATGACCTAAACGTTCAACCAATGACACAAAATGACACAAAATCACATATTGAATGCACAAGATTGGTTAAAAACCCTAATTGGATTAGAATAAGCATAGGGAGGACGAAAATGACCTAAATGTTCAACCAATGACACAAAATCACATATTGGATGCACAAGATTGGTTAAAAACCCTAATGTGATTAGAATAAGCTTACGGAGGACGAAAATGAAATAATGTTCAACCAATAACACAAAATGACACAAAATCACATATTGGATGCACAAGATTGGTTAAAAACCCTAATTGGATTAGAATAAGCCTAGGGAGGACGAAAATGACCTAAACGTTCAACCAATGATACAAAATGACACAAAATCACATATTGGATGCACAAGATTGGTTAAAAACCCTAGCTGGATTAGAATAAGCCTATGGAGGACCAAAATGACCTAAACGTTCAACCAATGACACAAAATCACATATTTGATGCACAAGATTGGTTAAAAACCCTAATTGGATTAGAATAAGCCTAGGGAGGACGAAAATGACCTAAATGTTCAACCAATGACACAAAATGACACAAAATCACATATTGGATGCACAAGATTGGTTAAAAACCCTAATTTGATTAGAATAAGCCTAGGGAGGACGAAAATGACCTAAATGTTCAACCAATGACACAAAATCACATATTTGATGCACAAGATTGGTTAAAAATCCTAATTGGATTAGAATAAGCTTAGGGAGGACGAAAATGAAATAATGTTCAACCATTGACACAAAATAGCACAAAATCACATATTGGATGCACAAGATTGGTTAAAAAACCTAATTGGATTAGAATAAGCCTAGGGAGGACGAAAATGACCTAAACGTTCAACCAATGACACAAAATCACATATTTGATGCACAAGATTGGTTAAAAACCCTAATTGGATTGGAATAAGCCTAGGGAGGACAAAATTGACCTAATTGTTCAACCAATGACACAAAATGGCACAAAATCACATATTGGATGCACAAGATTGATTAAAAACCCTAATTGGATTAGAATAAGCATAGGGAGGACGAAAATGACCTAAATGTTCAACCAATGACACAAAATGACACAGAATCACATATTGGATGCACAAGATTAGTTAAAAACCCTAATTTGATTAGAATAAGCTTACGGAGGACGAAAATGAAATAATGTTCAACCAATGACACAAAATGACACAAAATCACATATTGGATGCACTAGATTGGTTAAAAACCCTAATTGGATTACAATAAGCCTAGGGAGGACAAAAATGACCTAAATGTTCAACCAATGACACAAAATGACACAAAATCACATATTGGATGCACAAGATTGGTTAAAAACCCTAATTGGATTAGAATAAGCCTAGGGAGGACGAAGATGACCTAAACGTTCAACCAAATACACAAAATCACATATTTGATGCACAAGATTGGTTAAAAACCCTAATTGGATTAGAATAAGCCTAGGGAGGACGAAAATGACCTAAATGTTCAACCAATGACACAAAATGACACAAAATCACATATTGGATGCACAAGATTGGTTAAAATCCCTAATTGGATTAGAATAAGCCTAAGGAGGATGAAGATGACCTAAACGTTCAACCAATGACACAAAATCACATATTTGATGCACAAGATTGGTTAAAAACCCTAATTGGATTAGAATAAGCCTAGGGAGGACGAAAATGACCTAAATGTTCAACCAATGACACAAAATCACATATTGGATGCACAAGATTAGTTAAAAACCCTAATTGGATTAGAATAAGCTTAGGGAGGACGAAAATGAAATAATGTTTAACCAATGACACAAAATAGCACAAAATCACATATTGGATGGACAAGATTGGTTAAAAACCCTAATTGGATTAGAATAAGCATAGGGAGGACGAAAATGACCTAAATGTTCAACCAATAACACAAATTCACATATTGGATGCACAAGATTGGTTAAAAACCCTAATTGGATTAGAATAAGCCTAGGGAGGACGAAAATGACCTAAACGTTCAAGCAATGACACAAAATCACATATTTAATGCACAAGATTGGTTAAAAACCCTAATTGGATTAGAATAAGCCTAGGGAGGACGAAAATGACCTAAATGTTAAACCAATGACACAAAATGGCACAAAATCACATATCGGATGCACCAGATTGGTTAAAAACCCTAATTGGATTAGAATAAGCCTAGGGAGGACGAAAATGACCTAAATGTTCAACCAATGACACAAAATGACACAAAATCACATATTGGATGCACAAGATTAGTTAAAAACCCTAATTGGATTAGAATAAGCTTACGGAGGACGAAAATGAAATAATGTTCAACCAATGACACAAAATGACACAAAATCACATATTGGATGCACTAGATTGGTTAAAAACCCTAATTGGATTACAATAAGCCTAGGGAGGACAAAAATGACCTAAATGTTCAACCAATGACACAAAATGACACAAAATCACATACTGGATGCACATGATTGGTTAAAAACCCTAATTGGATTAGAATAAGCTTAGGGAGGACGAAATTGACCTAAATGTTCAACCAAAGACACAAAATGACACAAAATCACATATTTGATGCACAAGATTGGTTAAAAACCCTAATTGGATTAGAATAAGCCTAGGTAGGACGAAAATGACCTAAATGTTCAACCAATGACACAAAATGGCACAAAATCACATATTGGATGCACAAGATTGGTTAAAAACCCTAATTGGATTAGAATAAGCCTAGGGAGGACGAAAATGACCTAAATGTTCAACCAATGACACAAAATGGCACAAAATCACATATCGGATGCACAAGATTGGTTAAAACCCCTAATTGGATTAGAATAAGCCTAGGGAGGACGAAAATGACCTAAATGTTCAACCAATGACACAAAATCATATATTGGATGCACAAGATTAGTTAAAAACCCTAATTGGATTAGAATAAGCTTAGGGAGGACGAAAATGAAATAATGTTCAACCAATGACACAAAATAGCACAAAATCACATATTGGATGGATAAGATTGGTTAAAAACCCTAATTGGATTAGAATAAGCATAGGGAGGACGAAAATGACCTAAATGTTCAACCAATAACACAAATTCACATATTGGATGCACAAGATTGGTTAAAAACCCTAATTGGATTAGAATAAGCCTAGGGAGGACGAAGATGACCTAAACGTTCAACCAATGACACAAAATCACATATTTGATGCACAAGATTGGTTAAAAACCCTAATTGGATTAGAATAAGCCTAGGGAGGACGAAAATGACCTAAATGTTCAACCAATGACACAAAATGGCACAAAATCACATATTGGATGCACAAGATTGGTTAAAAACCCTAATTGGATTAGAATAAGCCTAGAGAGGACGAAAATGACCTAAACGTTCAACCAATGACATAAAATCACATATTTGATGCACAAGATTGGTTAAAAACCCTAATTGGATTAGAATAAGCCTAGGGAGGACGAAAATGACCTAAATGTTCAACCAATGACACAAAATGACACAAAATCACATATTGGATGCACAAGATTAGTTAAAAACCCTAATTGGATTAGAATAAGCTTACGGAGGACGAAAATGAAATAATGTTCAACCAATGTCACAAAATGACAAAAAATCACATATTGGATGCACTAGATTGGTTAAAAACCCTAATTGGATTACAATAAGCCTAGGGAGGACAAAAATGACCTAAATGTTCAACCAATGACACAAAATGACACAAAATCACATACTGGATGCACATGATTGGTTAAAAACCCTAATTGGATTAGAATAAGCCTAGGGAGGACGAAATTGACCTAAATGTTCAACCAAAGACACAAAATGACACAAAATCACATATTTGATGCACAAGATTGGTTAAAAACCCTAATTGGATTAGAATAAGCCTAGGGAGGACGAAAATGACCTAAACGTTCAACCAATGACACAAAATCACATATTTGATGCACAAGATTGGTTAAAAATCCTAATTGGATTAGAATAAGCTTAGGGAGGACGAAAATGAAATAATTGTCAACCAATGACACAAAATAGCACAAAATCACATATTGGATGCACAAGATTAGTTAAAAACCTAATTGGATTAGAATAAGCCTGAGAGGACGAAAATGACCTAAACGTTCAACCAATGACACAAAATGACACAAAATCACATATTGGATGCTCAAGATTGGTTAAAAACCCTAATTGGATTAGAATAAGCATAAGGAGGACGAAAATGACCTAAATGTTCAACCAATGACACAAAATGACACAAAATCACATATTGGATGCACAAGATTGGTTAAAAACCCTAATTGGATTAGAATAAGCCTAGGGAGGACGAAAATGACCTAAACGTTCAACCAATGACACAAAATCACAAATTTGATGCACAAGATTGGTTAAAAACCCTAATTGGATTAGAATAAGCCTAGGGAGGACGAAAATGACCTAAATGTTTAACCAATGACACAAAATGGCACAAAATCACATATTGGATGCACAAGATTGGTTAAAAACCCTAATTGGATTAGAATAAGCCTAGGGAGGACGAAAATGACCTAAACGTTCAACCAATGACACAAAATCACATATTGGATGCACAAGATTGGTTAAAAACCCTAATTGGATTACAATAAGCCTAGGGAGGACGAAAATGACCTAAATGTTCAACCAATGACACAAAATGACACAAAATGACATATTGGATGCACATGTTTGGTTAAAAACCCTAATTGGATTGGAATAAGCCTAGGGAGGACGAAATTGACCTAAAGGTTCAACCAATGACACAAAATGACACAAAATCACATATTTGATGCACAAGATTGGTTAAAAACCCTAATTGGATTAGAATAAGCCTAGGGAGGACGAAAATGACCTAAATGTTCAACCAATGACACAAAATGACACAAAATCACATATTGGATGCACAAGAATGGTTAAAAACCCTAATTGGATTAGAATAAGCTTAGGGAGGACGAAAATGAAATAATGTTCAACCAATGACACAAAATAGCACAAAATCACATATTGGATGCACAAGATTGGTTAAAAACCCTAATTGGATTAGAATAAGCCTAGGGAGGACGAAAATGACCTAAATGTTCAACCAATGACACAAAATGGCACAAAATCACATATTGGATGCACAAGGTTGGTTAAAAACCCTAATTGGATTAGAATAAGCCTAGGGAGGACGAAGATGACCTAAACGTTCAACCAATGACACAAAATCACATATTTGATGCACAAGATTGGTTAAAAACCCTAATTGGATTAGAATAAGCCTAGGGAGGACGAAAATGACCTAAACGTTCAACCAATGACACAAAATCACATATTTGATGCACAAGATTGGTTAAAAATCCTAATTGGATTAGAATAAGCTTAGGGAGGACGAAAATGAAAGAATGTTCAACCAACGACACAAAATAGCACAAAATGACATATTGGATGCACAAGATTGGTTAAAAACCTAATTGGATTAGAATAAGCCTGAGAGGACGAAAATGACCTAAACGTTCAACCAATGACACAAAATGACACAAAATCACATATTGGATGCACAAGATTGGTTAAAAACCCTAATTGGATTAGAATAAGCATAAGGAGGACGAAAATGACCTAAATGTTCAACCAATGACACAAAATGACACAAAATCACATATTGGATGCACAAGATTGGTTAAAAACCCTAATTGGATTAGAATAAGCCTAGGGAGGACGAAAATGACCTAAATGTTGAACCAATGACACAAAATCACATATTGAATACACAAGATTGGTAAAAACCCTAATTGGATTAGAATAAGCCTAGGGAGGACGAAAATGACCTAAATGTTCAACCAATGACACAAAATGACACAAAATCACATATTGGATGCACAAGATTGGTTAAAAACCCTAATTGGATTAGAATAAGCCTAGGGAGGACGAAAATGACCTAAATGTTCAACCAATGACACAAAACAACACATAATCACATATTGGATGCACAAGATTGGTTAAAAACCCTAATTGGATTAGAATAAGCCTGTGGAGGACGAAAATGACCTAAATGTTCAACCAATGACACAAAATCACATATTGGACGCACAAGATTGGTTAAAAACGCTAATTGGATTAGAATAAGCCTAGGGAGGACGAAAATGACCTAAATTTTCAACCAATGACACCAAATCACATATTGGATGCACAAGATTGGTTAAAAACCCTAATTGGATTAGAATAAGCCTAGGGAGGACGAAAATGACCTAAATGTTCAACCAATGACACAAAATGACACAAAATCACATATTGGATGCACAAGATTGGTTAAAAACCCTAATTGGATTAGAATAAGCCTAGGGAGGACGAAAATGACCTAAATGTTCAACCAATGATACAAAATGACGCAAAATCACATATTGGACGCACAAGATTGGTTAAAAACCCTAATTGGATTAGAATAAGCCTAGGGAGGACGAAAATGACCTAAATGTTCAACCAATGACACAAAATGACACAAAATCACATATTGGATGCACAAGATTGGTTAAAAACCCTAATTGGATTAGAATAAGCCTAGGGAGAACGAAAATGAACTAAATGTTCAAGCAATGACACAAAATCACATATTGGATGCACAAGATTGGTTAAAAACCCTAATTGGATTAGAATAAGCCTAGGGAGGACGAAAATGACCTAAATGTTCAACCAATGACACAAAATCACATATTGGATGCACAAGATTGGTTAAAAACCCTAATTGGATTATAATAAGCCTAGGGAGGACGAAGATGACCTAAACGTTCAACCAAATACACAAAATCACATATTTGATGCACAAGATTGGTTAAAAACCCTAATTGGATTAGAATAAGCCTAGGGAGGACGAAAATGACCTAAATGTTCAACCAATGACACAAAATGACACAAAATCACATATTGGATGCACAAGATTGATTAAAAACACTAATTGGATTAGAATAAGCATAGGGAGGACGAAAATGACCTAAATGTTCAACCAATGACACAAAATGACACAAAATCACATATTGGATGCACAAGATTGGTTAAAAACCCTAATTGGATTAGAATAAGCCTAGGGAGGACGAAGATGACCTAAACGTTCAACCAATGTCACAAAATGACACAAAATCACATATTGGATGCACAAGATTGGTTAAAAACCCTAATTGGATTAGAATAAGCTTAGGGAGGACGAAAATGAAATAATGTTCAACCAATGACACAAAATAGCAGAAAATCACATATTGGATGCACAAGATTTGTTAAAAACCCTAACTGGATTAGAATAAGCCTAGATAGGACGAAAATGACCTAAATGTTCAACCAATGACACAAAATAACACAAAATCACATATTGGATGCACAAGATTGGTTAAAAACCGTAATTGGATTATAATAAGCCTAGGGACGACGAAAATGACCTAAACATTCAACCAATGACACAAAATCACATATTTGATGCACAAGATTGGTTAAAAACCCTAATTGGATTAGAATAAGCCTAGGGAGGACGAAAATGACCTAAATGTTCAACCAATGACACAAAATGACACAAAATCAAATATTGGATGCACAAGATTGGTTAAAAACCCTAACTGGATTAGAATAAGCCTAGGGAGGACGATAATGACCTAAATGTTCAACCAATGACACAAAATGACACAAAATCACATATTGGATGCACAAGATTGGTTAAAAACCCTAATTCGATTAGAATAAGCCTAGGGAGGACGAAAATGACCTAAATGTTCAACCAATGACATAAAATCACATATTGTACGCACAAGATTGGTTAAAAACCCTAATTGGATTAGAATAAGCCTAGGGAGGACGAAAATGACCTAAATGTTCAACCAATGACACAAAATGACACAAAATCACATATTGGATGCACAAGATTGGTTAAAAACCCTAATTGGATTAGAATAAGCCTAGGGAGGACGGAAATGAACTAAATGATCAACCAATGACACAAAATCACATATTGGATGCACAAGATTGGTTAAAAACCCTAATTGGATTAGAATAAGCCTAGGGAGGACGAAAATGACCTAAATGTTCAACCAATGACACAAAATGACACAAAATCACAGGTTGGATGCACAAGATTGGTTAAAAACCCTAATTGGATTAGAATAAGCCTAGGGAGGACGAAAATGACCTAAATGTTCAACCAATGACACAAAATGACACAAAATCACATATTGGATGCACAAGATTGGTTAAAAACCCTAATTGGATTAGAATATGCCTAGGGAGGACCAAAATGACCTAAATGTTCAACCAATGACACATAATGACACAAAATCACATATTGGATGCACAAGATTGGTTAAAAACCCTAATTGGATTAGAATAAGCCTAGGGAGGACGAAAATGACCTAAATGTTCAACCAATGACACAAAATGACACAAAATCACATATTGGATGCACAAGATTGGTTAAAAACCCTAATTGGATTAGAATAAGCCTAGGGAGGACGAAAATGATCTAAATGTTCAACTAATGACACAAAATCACATATTGGATGCACTAGATTGGTTAAAAACCCTAATTGAATTAGAATAAGCCTAGGGAGGATGAAAATGACCTAAATGTTCAACCAATGACACAAAATGACACAAAATCACATATTGGATGCACAAGATTGGTTAAAAACCCTAATTGGATTAGAATAAGCCTAGGGAGGACGAAAATGACCAAAATGTTCAACTGATGACACAAAATCACATATTGGATGCACAAGATTGGTTAAAAACCCTAATTGGATTAGAATAAGCCTAGGGAGGACGAAAATGACCTAAATGTTCAACCAATGACACAAAATGACACAAAATCACATATTGGATGCACAAGATTGGTTAAAAACCCTAATTGGATTAGAATAAGCCTAGGGAGGACGAAAATGACCTAAATGTTCAACCAATGACGCAAAACGACACAAAATCACATATTGGATGCACAAGATTGGTTAAAAACCCTAATTGGATTAGAATAAGCCTAGGGAGGAAGAAAATGACCTAAATGTTCAACCAATGACACAAAATGACACAAAATCACATATTGGATGCACAAGATTGGTTAAAAACCCTAATTGGTTTAGAATAAGCCTAGGGAGGACGAAGATGACCTAAACGTTCAACCAATGACACAAAATCACATATTTGATGCACAAGATTGGTTAAAAACCCTAATTGGATTAGAATAAGCCTAGGGAGGACGAAAATGACCTAAATGTTCAACCAATGACACAAAATGACACAAAATCACATATTGGATGCACAAGATTGGTTAAAAACCCTAATTGGATTAGAATAAGCCTAGGGAGGACGAAAATGAACTGAACGTTCAACCAATGACATAAAATCACATATTTGATGCACAAGATTGGTTAAAAACCCTAATTGGATTAGAATAAGCCTAGGGAGGACGAAAATGAACTAAACGTTCAACCAATGACATAAAATCACATATTTGATGCACAAGATTGGTTAAAAACCCTAATTGGATTAGAATAAGCCTAGGGAGGACGAAAATGACCTAAATGTTCAACCAATGACACAAAATGACACAAAATCACATATTGGATGCACAAGATTGGTTAAAAACCCTAATTGGATGAGAATAAGCCTAGGCAGGATGTAAATGACCTAAACGTTCAACCAATGACACAAAATCACATATTTGATGCACAAGATTGGTTAAAAACCCTAATTGGATTAGAATAAGCCTAGGGAGGACGAAGATGACCTAAACGTTCAACCAATGAAACAAAATGACACAAAATCACATATTGGATGCACAAGATTGGTTAAAAACCCTAATTGGATTCGAATAAGCTTAGGGAGGACGAAAATGAAATAATGTTCAACCAATGACACAAAATAGCACAAAATCACATATTGGATGCACAAGATTTTTTAAAAACCCTAATTGGATTAGAATAAGCCTAGGGAGGACCAAAATGACCTAAACGTTCAACCAATGACACAAAATCACATATTTGATGCACAAGATTGGTTAAAAACCCTAATTGGATTAGAATAAGCCTAGGGAGGATGAAAATGACCTAAATGTTCAACCAATGACACAAAATGACACAAAATCACATATTGGATGCACAAGATTGGTTAAAAACCCTAATTGGATTATAATAAGCCTAGGGAGGACGAAAATGACCTAAACGTTCAACCAATGACACAAAATCACATATTTGAAGCACAAGATTGGTTAAAAACCCTAATTGGATTTGAATAAGCCTAGGGAGGAAGAAAATGACCTAAACGTTCAACCAATGACACAAAATCACATATTTGATGCATAAGATTGGTTAAAAACCCTAATTGGATTAGAATAAGCCTAGGGAGGACGAAAATGACCTAAATGTTCAACCAATGACACAAAATGACACAAAATCACATATTGGATGCACAAGATTGGTTAAAAACCCTAATTGGATTAGAATAAGCCTAGGGAGGACGAAGATGACCTAAACGTTCAACCAATGACACAAATGACACAAAATGACACAAAATCACATATTGGATGCACAAGATTGGTTAAAAACCCTAATTGGATAAGAATAAGGTTAGGGAGGACGAAAATGAAATAATGTTCAACCAATGACACAAAATAGCACAAAATCACATATTGGATGCACAAGATTGGTTAAAAACCCTAATTGGATTAGAATAAGCCTAGGGAGGACGAAAATTACCTAAATGTTCAACCAATCACAAAAAATGACACAAAATCACATATTGGATGCACAAGATTGGTTAAAAACCCTAATTGGATTAGAATAAGCCTAGGGAGGACGAAGATGACCTAAACGTTCAACCAAATACACAAAATCACATATTTGATGCACAAGATTGGTTAAAAACCCTAATTGGATTAGAATAAGCCTAGGGAGGACGAAAATGACCTAAATGTTCAACCAATGACACAAAATGACACAAAATCACATATTGGATGCACAAGATTGGTTAAAAACCCTAAAACCCTAATTGGATTAGAATAAGCCTAGAGAGGACGAAAATGACCTAAATGTTCAACCAATGACACAAAATCACATATTGGATGCACAAGATTGGTTAAAAACCCTAATTGGATTAGAATAAGCCTAGGGAGGACGAAAATGACCAAAATGTTCAACTGATGACACAAAATGACACAAAATCATATATTGGATGCACAAGATTGGTTAAAAACCCTAATTGGTTTAGAATAAGCATAGGGAGGACGAAAATGACCTAAATGTTCAACGAATGACACAAAATGACACAAAATCACATATTGGATGCACAAGATTGGTTAAAAACCCTAATTGGATTAGAATAAGCCTAGGGAGGACGAAAATGACCTAAATGTTCAACCAATGACACAAAATGACACAAAATCACATATTGGATGCACAAGATTGGTTAAAAACCCTAATTGGATTAGAATAAGCTTAGGGAGGACGAAAATGACCTAGATGTTCAACCAATGACACAAAATCACATATTTGATGCACAAGATTGGTTAAAAACCCTAATTGGATTAGAATAAGCCTAGGGAGGACGAAAATGACCTAAATGTTCAACCAATGACACAAAATGACACAAAATCACATATTGGATGCACAAGATTGGTTAAAAACCCTATTTGGATGAGAATAAGCATAGGCAGGATGTAAATGACCTAAACGTTCAACCAATGACACAAAATCACATATTTGATGCACAAGATTGGTTAAAAACCCTAATTGGATTAGAATAAGCCTAGGGAGGACGAAGATGACCTAAACGTTCAACCAATGACACAAAATGACACAAAATCACATATTGGATGCACAAGATTGGTTAAAAACCCTAATTGGATTCGAATAAGCTTAGGGAGGACGAAAATGACCTAAACGTTCAACCAATGACACAAAATCACATATTTGATGCACAAGATTGGTTAAAAACCCTAATTGGATTAGAATAAGCCTAGGGAGGACGAAAATGACCTAAATGTTCAACCAATGACACAAAATGGCACAAAATCACATATTGGATGCACAAGATTGGTTAAAAACCCTAATTGGATTAGAATAAGCCTAGGGAGGACGAAGATGACCTAAACGTTCAACCAATGACACAAAATGACACAAAATCACATATTGGATGCACAAGATTGGTTCAAAACCCTAATTGGATTAGAATAAGCTTAGGGAGGACGAAAATGAAATAATGTTCAACCAATGACACAAAATAGCACAAAATCACATATTGGATGCACAAGATTTGTTAAAAACCCTAGTTGGATTAGAATAAGCCTAGGGAGGACGAAAATGACCTAAATGTTCAACCAATGACACAAAATCACATATTGGATGCACAAGATTGGTTAAAAACCCTAATAGGATTATAATAAGCCTAGGGTGGACGAAAATGACCTAAACGTTCAACCAATGACACAAAATCACATATTTGATGCACAAGATTGGTTAAAAACCCTAATTGGATTAGAATAAGCCTAGGGAGGACGAAAATGACCTAAATGTTCAACCAATGACACAAAATGGCACAAAATCACATATTGGATGCACAAGATTGGTTAAAAACCCTAATTGGATTAGAATAAGCTTAGGGAGGACGAAAATGAACTAAACGTTCAACCAATTACATAAAATCACATATTTGATGCACAAGATTGGTTAAAAACCCTAATTGGATGAGAATAAGCCTAGGGAGGACGAAAATGACCTAAATGTTCAACCAATGACACAAAATGACACAAAATCACATATTGGATGCACAAGATTGGTTAAAAACCCTAATTGGATTTGAATAAGCATAGGGAGGACGAAAATGACCTAAATGTTCAACCAATGACACAAAATGACACAAAATCACATATTGGATGCACAAGATTGGTTAAAAACCCTAATTGGATTAGAATAAGCCTAGGGAGGACGAAAATGACCTAAACGTTCAACCAATGACACAAAATGACACAAAATCACATATTGGATGCACAAGATTGGTTAAAAACCCTAATTGGATTAGAATAAGCTTACGGAGGACGAAAATGAAATAATGTTCAACCAATAACACAAAATGACACAAAATCACATATTGGATGCACAAGATTGGTTAAAAACCCTAATTGGATTAGAATAAGCCTAGGGAGGACGAAAATGACCTAAACGTTCAACCAATGATACAAAATGACACAAAATCACATATTGGATGCACAAGATTGGTTAAAAACCCTAGCTGGATTAGAATAAGCCTATGGAGGACCAAAATGACCTAAACGTTCAACCAATGACACAAAATCACATATTTGATGCACAAGATTGGTTAAAAACCCTAATTGGATTAGAATAAGCCTAGGGAGGACGAAAATGACCTAAATGTTCAACCAATGACACAAAATGACACAAAATCACATATTGGATGCACAAGATTGGTTAAAAACCCTAATTGGATTAGAATAAGCATAGGGAGGCAGAAAATGACCTAAATGTTCAACCAATGACACAAAATGACACAAAATCACATATTGGACGCACAAGATTGGTTAAAAACCCTAATTGGATTAGAACAAGCCTACTGAGGACGAAAATGACCTAAACGTTCAACCAATGACACAAAATCACATATTTGATGCACAAGATTGGTTAAAAACCCTAATTGGATTAGAATAAGCCTAGGGAGGACGAAAATGACCTAAACGTTCAACCAATGACACAAAATCACATATTTGATGCACAAGATTGGTTAAAAATCCTAATTGGATTAGAATAAGCTTAGGGAGGACGAAAATGAAATAATTGTCAACCAATGACACAAAATAGCACAAAATCACATATTGGATGCACAAGATTGGTTAAAAACCTAATTGGATTAGAATAAGCCTGAGAGGACGAAAATGACCTAAACGTTCAACCAATGACACAAAATGACACAAAATCACATATTGGATGCTCAAGATTGGTTAAAAACCCTAATTGGATTAGAATAAGCATAGGGAGGACGAAAATGACCTAAATGTTCAACCAAAGACACAAAATGACACAAAATCACATATTTGATGCACAAGATTGGTTAAAAACCCTAATTGGATTAGAATAAGCCTAGGGAGGACGAAAATGACCTAAATGTTCAACCAATGACACAAAATGACACAAAATCACATATTGGATGCACAAGATTGGTTAAAAACCCTAATTGGATGAGAATAAGCCTAGGGAGGACGAAAATAACCTAAATGTTCAACCAATGACACAAAATGAGACAAAATCACATATTGGATGGACAAGATTGGTTAAAAACCCTAATTGGATTAGAATAAGCATAGGGAGGCAGAAAATGACCTAAATGTTCAACCAATGACACAAAATGACACAAAATCACATATTGGACGCACAAGATTGGTTAAAAACCCTAATTGGATTAGAATAAGCCTACTGAGGACGAAAATGACCTAAACGTTCAACCAATGACACAAAATCACATATTTGATGCACAAGATTGGTTAAAAACCCTAATTGGATTAGAATAAGCCTAGGGAGGACGAAAATGACCTAAATGTTCAACCAATGACACAAAATGGCACAAAATCACATATTGGATGCACAAGATTGGTTAAAAACCCTAATTGGATTAGAATAAGCCTAAGGAGGACGAAAATGACCTAAACGTTCAACCAATGACATAAAATCACATATTTGATGCACAAGATTGGTTAAAAACCCTAATTGGAATAGAATAAGCCTAGGGAGGACGAAAATGACCTAAATGTTCAACCAATGACACAAAATGACACAAAATCACATATTGGATGCACAAGATTGGTTAAAAACCCTAATTGGATTAGAATAAGCCTAGGGAGGACGAAAATGACCTAAATGTTCAACCAATGACACAAAATGACACAAAATCACATATTGGATGCACAAGATTGGTTAAAAACCCTCATTGGATTAGAATTAGCCTAGGGAGGACAAAAATGACCTAAATGTTCAACCAAAGACACAAAATGACACAAAATCACATATTAGATCCACAAGATTAGTTAAAAACCCTAATTGGATTAGAATAAGCCTTGGGAGGACGAAAATGACCTAAATCTTCAACCAATGACACAAAATGACACAAAATCACATATTGGATGCACAAGATTGGTTAAAAACCCTAATTGGATTAGAATTAGCCTAGGGAGGACAAAAATGACCTAAATGTTCAACCAATGACAGAAAATGACACAAAATCACATATTGGATGCACAAGATTGGTTAAAAACCCTAATTGGATTAGAATAAGCCTAGGGAGGACGAAAATGACCTAAATGTTCAACCAATGACACAAAATCACATATTGGATGCACAAGATTGGTTAAAAACCCTAATTGGATTAGAATAAGCCTAGGGAGGGCAAAAATGACCTAAATGTTCAACCAATGACACAAAATGACACAAAATCACATATTGGATGCACAAGATTGGTTAAAAACCCTAATTGGATTAGAATAAACCTAGGGAGGACGAAAATGACCTAAATGTTCAACCAATGACACAAAATGACACAAAATCACATATTGGATGCACAAGATTGGTTAAAAACCCTAATTGGAGTAGAATAAGCCTAGGGAGGACGAAAATGACCTAAATGTTAAACAAATGACACAAAATCACATATTGGATGCACAAGATTGGTTAAAAACCCTAATTGGATTAGAATAAGCCTAGGGAGGACGAAAATGACCTAAATGTTCAACCAATGACACAAAATGACACAAAATCACATATTGGATGCACATGATTGGTTAAAAACCCTAATTGGAGTAGAATATGCCTAGGGAGGACGAAAATGACCTAAACGTTCAACCAATGACACAAAATGACACAAAATGACATATTGGATGCACAAGATTGGTTAAAAACCCTAATTGGATTAGAATAAGCCTAGGGAGGACGAAAATGACCTAAATGTTCAACCAATGACACAAAATGGCACAAAATCACATATTGGATGCACAAGATTGGTTAAAAACACTAATTGGATTAGAATAAGCCTAGGGAGGACGAAAATGACCTAAATGTTCAACCAATGTAACAAAATCACATATTGGATGTACAAGATTGTTTAAAAAGCCTAATTGGATTAGAAGAAGCCTAGGGAGAACGAAAATGACCTAAATGTTGAACCAATGACACAAAATGACACAAAATCACATATTGGATGCACAAGATTGGTTAAAAACCCTAATTGGATTAGAATAAGCCTAGGGAGGACGAAAAGGACGTAAATGTTCAACCAATGATACAAAATGACACAAAATCACATATTGGATGCACAAGATTGGTTAAAAACCCTAATTGGATTAGAATAAGCCTAGGGAGGACGAAAATGACCTAAATGTTCAACCAATGACACAAAATGGCACAAAATCACATATTGGATGCACAAGATTGGTTAAAAACCCTAATTGGATTAGAATAAGCCTAGGGAGGACGAAAATGACCTAAATGTTCAACCAATGACACAAAATGGCACAAAATCGCATATCGGATGCACAAGATTGGTTAAAAACCCTAATTGGATTAGAATAAGCCTAGGGAGGACGAAAATGACCTAAATGTTCAACCAATGACACAAAATGACACAAAATCACATATTGGATGCACAAGATTAGTTAAAACCCTAATTGGATTAGAATAAGCTTACGGAGGATGAAAATGAAATAATGTTCAACCAATGACACAAAATGACACAAAATCACATATTGGATGCAAAAGATTGGTTAAAAACCCTAATTGGATTAGAATAAGCCTAGGGAGGACGAAAATGACCTAAACGTTAAACCAATGACACAAAATCACATATTTGATGCACAAGATTGGTTAAAAACCCTAATTGGATTAGAATAAGCCTAGGGAGGACGAAAATGACCTAAACGTTCAACCAATGACACAAAATGACACAAAATCACATATTGGATGCACAAGATTAGTTAAAAACCCTAATTGGATTAGAATAAGCTTACGGAGGACGAAAATGAAATAATGTTCAACCAATGACACAAAATGACACAAAATCACATATTGGATGCACTAGATTGGTTAAAAACCCTAATTGGATTACAATAAGCCTAGGGAGGACAAAAATGACCTAAATGTTCAACCAATGACACAAAATGACACAAAATCACATACTGGATGCACATGATTGGTTAAAAACCCTAATTGGATTAGAATAAGCCTAGGGAGGACGAAATTGACCTAAATGTTCAACCAAAGACACAAAATGACACAAAATCACATATTTGATGCACAAGATTGGTTAAAAACCCTAATTGGATTAGAATAAGCCTAGGGAGGACGAAAATGACCTAAACGTTCAACCAATGACACAAAATCACATATTTGATGCACAAGATTGGTTAAAAATCCTAATTGGATTAGAATAAGCTTAGGGAGGACGAAAATGAAATAATTGTCAACCAATGACACAAAATAGCACAAAATCACATATTGGATGCACAAGATTAGTTAAAAACCTAATTGGATTAGAATAAGCCTGAGAGGACGAAAATGACCTAAACGTTCAACCAATGACACAAAATGACACAAAATCACATATTGGATGCTCAAGATTGGTTAAAAACCCTAATTGGATTAGAATAAGCATAAGGAGGACGAAAATGACCTAAATGTTCAACCAATGACACAAAATGACACAAAATCACATATTGGATGCACAAGATTGGTTAAAAACCCTAATTGGATTAGAATAAGCCTAGGGAGGACGAAAATGACCTAAACGTTCAACCAATGACACAAAATCACAAATTTGATGCACAAGATTGGTTAAAAACCCTAATTGGATTAGAATAAGCCTAGGGAGGACGAAAATGACCTAAATGTTTAACCAATGACACAAAATGGCACAAAATCACATATTGGATGCACAAGATTGGTTAAAAACCCTAATTGGATTAGAATAAGCCTAGGGAGGACGAAAATGACCTAAACGTTCAACCAATGACACAAAATCACATATTGGATGCACAAGATTGGTTAAAAAACCTAATTGGATTAGAATAAGCCTAGGGAGGACGAAAATGACCTAAACGTTCAACCAATGACACAAAATCACATATTTGATGCACAAGATTGGTTAAAAACCCTAATTGGATTAGAATAAGCCTAGGGAGGACGAAAATGACCTAAATGTTTAACCAATGACACAAAATGGCACAAAATCACATTATGGATGCACAAGATTGGTTAAAAACCCTAATTGGATTAGAATAAGCATAAGGAGGACGAAAATGACCTAAATGTTCAACCAATGACACAAAATGACACAAAATCACATATTGGATGCACAAGATTGGTTAAAAACCCTAATTGGATTAGAATAAGCCTAAGGAGGACGAAAATGACCTAAACGTTCAACCAATGACACAAAATGACACAAAATCACATATTGGATGCACAAGATTGGTTAAAAACCCTAATTGGATTAGAATAAGCCTAGGGAGGACGAAAATGACCTAAAAGTTCAACCAATGACACAAAATCACATATTGGATGCACAAGATTGGTTAAAAACCCTAATTGGATTAGAATAAGCCTAGGGAGGACGAAAATGACCTAAACGTTCAACCAATGACACAAAATCACATATTTGATGCACAAGATTGGTTAAAAATCCTAATTGGATTAGAATATGCTTATGGAGGACGAAAATGAAATAATTGTCAACCAATGACACAAAATAGCACAAAATCACATATTGGATGCACAAGATTGGTTAAAAACCTAATTGTATTAGAATAAGCCTAAGAGGACGAAAATGACCTAAACGTTCAACCAATGACACAAAATGACACAAAATCACATATTGGATGCTCAAGATTGGTTAAAAACCCTAATTGGATTAGAATAAGCATAAGGAGGACGAAAATGACCTAAATGTTCAACCAATGACACAAAATGACACAAAATCACATATTGGATGCACAAGATTGGTTAAAAACCCTAATTGGATTAGAATAAGCCTAGGGAGGACGAAAATGACCTAAATGTTCAACAAATGACACAAAATGACACAAAATCACATATTGGATGGACAAGATTGGTTAAAAACCCTAATTGGATTAGAATAAGCCTAGGGAGGACGAAAATGACCTAAATGTTCAACCAATGACACAAAATGACACAAAATCACATATTGGATGCACAAGATTGGTTAAAAACCCTAATTGGGTTAGAATAAGCCTAAGGGGGACGAAAATGACCTAAATGTTTAATCAATGACACAAAATCACATATTGGATGCACAAGATTGGTTAAAAAACCCTAATTGGATTAGAATAAGCCTAGGGAGGACGAAAATGATCTAAATGTTCAACCAATGACACAAAATCACATATTGGATGCACAAGATTGGTTAAAAACCCTAATTGGATTAGAATAAGCCTAGGGAGGACGAAAATGACCTAAATGTTCAACCAATGACACAAAATGACACAAAATCACATATTGGATGCACAAGATTGGTTAAAAACCCTAATTGGGTTACAATAAGCCTAGGGAGTACGAAAATGACCTAAATGTTCAACCAATGACACAAAATGACACAAAATCACATATTGGATGACCAAGATTGGTTAAAAACCCTAATTGGATTAGAATAAGCCTAGGGAGGACAAAAATGACCTAATTGGATTACCAATGACACAAAATCAATTATTATATGCAAAAGAGTGGTTAAAAACCCTAATTGGATTAGAATAAGCCTAGGGAGGACGAAAATGACCTAAATGTTCAACCAATGACAAAAAATCACATATTGGATGCACAAGATTGGTTAAAATCCCTAATTGGATTAGAATATGCCTAGCGAGGACAAAAATGACCTAAATGTTCAACCAATGACTCAAAATGACACAAAATCACATATTGGATGCACAAGATTGGTTAAAAACCCTAATTGGATTAGAATAAGCCTAGGGAGGACGAAAATGACCTAAATGTTCAACCAATGACACAAAATGACACAAAATCACATATTGGATGCACAAGATTGGTTAAAAACCCTAATTGGATTAGAATAAGCCTAGGAGGACGAAAATGAACTAAAAGTTTAGCCAATGACACAAAATGACACAAAATCACATATTGGATGCACAAGATTGGTTAAAAACCCTAATTGGATTAGAATAAGCCTAGGGAGGACGAAAATGACCTAAATGTTCAACCAATGACACAAAATCACATATTGGATGCACAAGATTGGTTAAAAACCCTAATTGGATTAGAATAAGCCTAGGGAGGACGAAATTGACCTAAAAGTTCAACCAATGACACAAAATCACATATTGGATGCACAAGATTGGTTAAAAACCCTAATTGGATTAGAATAAGCCTAGGGAGGACGAAAATGACCTAAATGATCAACCAATAACACAAAATGACACAAAATCACATATTGGATGCACATGATTGGTTAAAAACCATAATTGGATTAGAATAAGTCTAGGGAGGACGAAAATGACCTAAATGTTCAACCAATGACACAAAATGACACAAAATCACATATTGGATGCACAAGATTGGTTAAAAACCCTAATTGGATTAGAATAAGCCTAGGGAGGACGAAAATGACCTAAATGTTCAACCAATGACACAAAATCACATATTGGATGCACAAGATTGGTTAAAAACCCTCATTGGATTAGAATAAGCCTAGGGAGGACGAAAATGACCTAAATGTTCAACCAATGACACAAAATCACATATTGGATGCACAAGATTGGTTAAAAACCCTAATTGGATTAGAATAAGCCTAGGGAGGACGAAAATGACCTAAATGTTCAACCAATGACACAAAATGACACAAAATCACATATTGGATACACAAGATTGATTAAAAACCCTAATTGGATTAGAATAAGCCTAGGGAGGACGAAAATGACCTAAATGTTCAACCGTGGACACAAAATGACACAAAATCACATATTGGATGCACAAGATTGGTTAAAAACCCTAATTGGATTAGAATAAGCCTAGGGAGGACGAAAATGACCTAAATGTTCAACCAATGACACAAAATGACACAAAATCACATATTGGATGCACAAGATTTGTTAAAAACCCTAATTGGATTAGAATAAGCCTAGGGAGGACGAAAATGACCTAAATGTTCAACCAATGATACAAAATCACACAAAATCACATATTGGATGCACAAGATTGGTTAAAAACCCTAAATTGACTAGAATAAGCCTAGGGAGGACGAAAATGACCTAAATGTTCAACCAATGACACAAAATGACACAAAATCACATATTGGATGCACAAGATTGGTTAAAAACCCTAATTGGATTAGAATAAGCCTAGGGAGGACGTAAATGACCTAAATGTTAAATCTATGACACAAAATCACATATTGGATGCACAAGATTGGTTAAAAACCCTAATTGGATTAGAATAAGCCTAGGGAGGACGAAAATGACCTAAATGTTCAACCAATGACACAAAATGACACAAAATCACATATTGGATGCACAAGATTGGTTAAAAACCCTAATTGGATTAGAATAAGCCTAGGGAGGACGAAAATGACCTAAATGTTCAACCAATGACACAAAATGACGTATTGGGTGCACTAGTTTGGTTAAAAACCCTAATTGGATTAGAATAAGCCTAGGGAGAACGAAAATGACCTAAATGTTCAACCAATGACACAAAATGACACAAAATCACATATTGGATGCACAAGATTGGTTAAAAACCCTAATTGGATTAGAATAAGCCTAGGGAGGACGAAAATGACCTAAATGTTCAACCAATGACACAAAATGACACAAAATCACATATTGGATGCACAAGATTGGTTAAAAACCTTAATTGGATTAGAATAAGCCTAGGGAGGACGAATATGACCTAAATGTTCAACCAATGACACAAAATGACACAAAATCACATATTGGATGCACAAGATTGGTTAAAAACCCTAATTGGATTAGAATAAGCCTAGGGAGGACGAAAATGACCTAAATGTTCAACCAATGACACAAAATGACACAAAATCACATATTGGATGCACAAGATTGGTTAAAAACCCTAATTGGCGTAGAATAAGCCAAGGGAGGACGAAAATGACCTAAATGTTCAACCAATGACACAAAATGACACAAAATCACATATTGGATGCACAAGATTGGTTAAAAACCCTAATTGGATTAGAATAAGCCTAGGGAGGACGAAAATGACCTAAATGTTCAACCAATGACACAAAATGACACAAAATCACATATTGGATGCACAAGATTGGTTAACAACTTTAATTGGATTAGAATAAGCCTAGGGAGGACGAAAATGACCTAAATGTTCAACCAATGACACAAAATGACACAAAATCACATATTGGATGCACAAGATTGGTTAAAAACCCTAACTCGATTAGAATAAGCCTAAGGAGGACGATAATGACCTAAATGTTCAACCAATGACACAAAATGACACAAAATCACATATTGGATGCACAAGATTGGTTAAAAACCCTAATTGGATTAGAATAAGCCTAGGGAGGACGAAAATGACCTAAATGTTCAACCAATGACACAAAATCACATATTGGATGCACAAGATTGGATAAAAACCCTAATTAAATTAGAATAAGCCTAGGGAGGACGAAAATGACCTAAATGTTCAACCAATGACACAAAATGACTTATTGGATGCACAACATTGTTTAAAACCCCTAATTGGATTAGAATAAGCCTAGGGAGGACGAAAATGACCTAAATGTTCAACCAATGACACAAAATGACACAAAATCACATATTGGATGCACAAGATTGGTTAAAAACCCTAATTGGATTAGAATAAGCCTAGGGAGGACGAAAATGACCTAAATGTTCAACCAATGACACAAAATGACACAAAATCACATATTGGATGCACAAGATTGGTTAAAAACCCTAATTGGATTAGAATAAGCCTAGGGAGGACCAAAATTACCTAAACGTTCAACCAATGACACAAAATGACACAAAATCACATATTTGATGCACAAGATTGGTTAAAAACCCTAATTGGATTAGAATAAGCCTAGGGAGGACGAAAATGACCTAAATGTTCAACCAATGACACAAAATCACATATTGGATGCACAAGATTAGTTAAAAACCCTAATTGGATTAGAATAAGCTTAGGGAGGACGAAAATGAAATAATGTTTAACCAATGACACAAAATAGCACAAAATCACATATTGGATGGACAAGATTGGTTAAAAACCCTAATTGGATTAGAATAAGCCTACTGAGGACGAAAATGACCTAAACGTTCAACCAATGACACAAAATCACATATTTGATGCACAAGATTGGTTAAAAACCCTAATTGGATTAGAATAAGCCTAGGGAGGACGAAAATGACCTAAATGTTCAACCAATGACACAAAATCACATATTGGATGCACAAGATTAGTTAAAAACCCTAATTGGATTAGAATAAGCTTAGGGAGGACGAAAATGAAATAATGTTTAACCAATGACACAAAATAGCACAAAATCACATATTGGATGGACAATATTGGTTAAAAACCCTAATTGGATTAGAATAAGCCTACTGAGGACGAAAATGACCTAAACGTTCAACCAATGACACAAAATCACATATTTGATGCACAAGATTGGTTAAAAACCCTAATTGGATTAGAATAAGCCTAGGGAGGACGAAAATGACCTAAATGTTCAACCAATGACACAAAATGACACAAAATCACATATTGGATGCACAAGATTGGTTAAAAACCCTAATTGGACTAGAATAAGCCTAGGGAGGACGAAGATGACCTAAACGTTCAACCAATGACACAAAATGACACAAAATCACATATTGGATGCACAAGATTGGTTAAAAACCCTAATTGGATTCGAATAAGCTTAGGGAGGACGAAAATGAAATAATGTTCAACCAATGACACAAAATAGCACAAAATCACATATTGGATGCACAAGATTTTTTAAAAACCCTAATTGGATTAGAATAAGCCTAGGGAGGACGAAAATGACCTAAATGTTCAACCAATGACACAAAATGACACAAAATCACATATTGGATGCACAAGATTGGTTAAAAACCCTAATTGGATGAGAATAAGCCTAGGCAGGATGTAAATGACCTAAACGTTCAACCAATGACACAAAATCACATATTTGATGCACAAGATTGGTTAAAAACCCTAATTGGATTAGAATAAGCCTAGGGAGGACGAAGATGACCTAAACGTTCAACCAATGACACAAAATGACACAAAATCACATATTGGATGCACAAGATTGGTTAAAAACCCTAATTGGATTCGAATAAGCTTAGGGAGGACGAAAATGAAATAATGTTAAACCAATGACACAAAATAGCACAAAATCACATATTGGATGCACAAGATTTTTTAAAAACCCTAATTGGATTAGAATAAGCCTAGGGAGGACGAAAATGACCTAAATGTTCAACCAATGACACAAAATCACATATTGGATGCACAAGATTGGTTAAAAACCCTAATTGGATTAGAATAAGCCTAGGGAGGACGAAAATGACCTAAATGTTCAACCAATGACACAAAATCACATATTGGATGCACAAGATTGGTTAAAAACCCTAATTGGATTAGAATAAGCCTAGGGAGGACAAAAATGACCTAAATGTTCAACCAATGACACAAAATCACATGTTGGATGCACAAGATTGGTTAAAAACCCTAATTGGATTAGAATAAGCCTAGGGAGGACGAAAATGACCTAAATGTTCAACCAATGACACAAAATCACATATTGGATGCATAAGATTGGTTAAAAACCCTAATTGGATTAGAATAAGCCTAGGGAGGACAAAAAAGACCTAAATGTTCAACCAATGACACAAAATGACACAAAATCACATATTGGATGCACAAGATTGGTTAAAAACCCTAATTGGATTAGAATAAGCCTAGGGAGGACGAAAATGACCTAAATTATCAACCAATCACAAAATCACATATTGGATGCACAAGATTGGTTAAAAACCCTAATTGGATTAGAATAAGCCTAGGGAGGACGAAAATGACCTAAATGTTCAACCAATGACACAAAATCACATATTGGATGCACAAGATTGGTTAAAAACCCTAATTGGATTAGAATAAGCCTAGGGAGGACGAAAATGACCTAAATGTTCAACCAATGACACAAAATCACATATTGGATGCACAAGATTGGTTAAAAACCCTAATTGGATTAGAATAAGCCTAGGGAGGACAAAAATGACCTAAATATTCAACCAATGACAAAAAATCACATATTGGATGCACAAGATTGGTTAAAAACCCTAATTGGATTAGAATAAGCCTAGGGAGGACGAAAATGACCTAAATGTTCAACCAATGACACAAAATCACATATTGGATGCACAAGATTGGTTAAAAACCCTAATAGGTTTAGAATAAGCCTTGGGAGGACGAAAATGACCTAAATGTTCAACCAATGACACAAAATCACATATTGGATGCACAAGATTGGTTAAAAACACTAGTTGGATTAGAATAAGCATAGGGGGGACGAAAATGACCTAAATGTTCAACCAATGACACAAAATCACATATTGGATGCACAAGATTGGTTGAATACCCTAATTGGATTAGAATAAGCCTAGGGAGGACGAAAATGACCTAAATGTTCAACCAATGACACAAAATGACACAAAATCACATATTGGTTGCACAAAATTGGTTAAAAACCCTAATTGGATTAGAATAAGCCTAGGGAGGACGAAAATGACCTAAATGTTCAACCAATGACACAAAATCACATATTGGATGCACAAGATTGGTTAAAAACCCTAATTGGATTAGAATAAGCCTAGGGAGGACGAAAATGACCTAAATGTTCAACCAATGACACAAAATCACATATTGGATGCACAAGATTGGTTAAAAACCCTAATTGGATTAGAATAAGCCTAGGGAGGACGAAAATGACCTAAATGTTCAACCAATGACACAAAATGACACAAAATCACATATTGGATGCTCAATATTGGTTAAAAACCCTAATTGGATTAGAATAAGCCTAGGGAGGACGAAAATGACCTAAATGTTCAACCAATGACACAAAATCACATATTGGATGCACAAGATTGGTTAAAAACCCTAATTGGATTAGAATAAGCCTAGGGAGGACGAAAATGACCTAAATGTTCAACCAATGACACAAAATCATATATTGGATGCACAAGATTGGTTAAAAACCCTAATTAGATTAGAATAAGCCTAGGGAGGACAAAAATGTCCTAAATGTTCAACCAATGACACAAAATGACACAAAATCACATATTGGATGCACTAGTGGTTAAAAACCCTAATTGGATTAGAATAAGCCTAGGGAGGACGAAAATGACCTAAATGTTCGACCAATGACACAAAATCACATATTTGATGCACAAGATTGGTTAAAAACCCTAATTGGATTAGAATAAGCCTAGGGAGGACGAAAATGACCTAAATGTTCAACCAATGACACAAAATCACATATTGGATGCACAAGATTAGTTAAAAACCCTAATTGGATTAGAATAAGCTTAGGGAGGACGAAAATGAAATAATGTTTAACCAATGACACAAAATAGCACAAAATCACATATTGGATGGACAAGATTGGTTAAAAACCCTAATTGGATTAGAATAAGCCTACTGAGGACGAAAATGACCTAAACGTTCAACCAATGACACAAAATCACATATTTGATGCACAAGATTGGTTAAAAACCCTAATTGGATTAGAATAAGCCTAGGGAGGACGAAAATGACCTAAATGTTCAACCAATGACACAAAATCACATATTGGATGCACAAGATTGGTTAAAAACCCTAATTGGATTAGAATAAGCTTAGGGAGGACGAAAATGAAATAATGTTTAACCAATGACACAAAATAGCACAAAATCACATATTGGATGGACAAGATTGGTTAAAAACCCTAATTGGATTAGAATAAGCATAGGGAGGACGAAAATGACCTAAATGTTCAACCAATAACACAAATTCACATATTGGATGCACAAGATTGGTTAAAAACCCTAATTGGATTAGAATAAGCCTAGGGAGGACGAAAATGACCTAAACGTTCAAGCAATGACACAAAATCACATATTTAATGCACAAGATTGGTTAAAAACCCTAATTGGATTAGAATAAGCCTAGGGAGGACGAAAATGACCTAAATGTTAAACCAATGACACAAAATGGCACAAAATCACATATCGGATGCACAAGATTGGTTAAAAACCCTAATTGGATTAGAATAAGCCTAGGGAGGACGAAAATGACCTAAATGTTCAACCAATGACACAAAATGACACAAAATCACATATTGGATGCACAAGATTAGTTAAAAACCCTAATTGGATTAGAATAAGCTTACGGAGGACGAAAATGAAATAATGTTCAACCAATGATACAAAATGACACAAAATCACATATTGGATGCACTAGATTGGTTAAAAACCCTAATTGGTTTACAATAAGCCTAGGGAGGACAAAAATGACCTAAATGTTCAACCAATGACACAAAATGACACAAAATCACATACTGGATGCACATGATTGGTTAAAAACCCTAATTGGATTAGAATAAGCCTAGGGAGGACGAAAATGACCTAAATGTTCAACCAATGACACAAAATGGCACAAAATCACATATCGGATGCACAAGATTGGTTAAAAACCCTAATTGGATTAGAATAAGCCTAGGGAGGACGAAAATGACCTAAATGTTCAACCAATGACACAAAATCACATATTGGATGCACAAGATTAGTTAAAAACCCTAATTGGATTAGAATAAGCTTAGGGAGGACGAAAATGAAATAATGTTCAACCAATGACACAAAATAGCACAAAATCACATATTGGATGGACAAGATTGGTTAAAAACCCTAATTGGATTAGAATAAGCATAGGGAGGACGAAAATGACCTAAATGTTCAACCAATAACACAAAATCACATATTGGATGCACAAGATTGGTTAAAAACCCTAATTGGATTAGAATAAGCCTAGGGAGGACGAAAATGACCTAAATGTTCAACGAATGACACAAAATCACATATTGGATGCACAAGATTGGTTAAAAACCCTAATTGGATTAGAATAAGCCTAGGGAGGACAAAAATGACCTAAATGTTAGACCAATGACACAAAATCACATATTGGATGCACAAGATTGGTTAAAAACCCTAATTGGATTAGAATAAGCCTAGGGAGGACGAAAATGACCTAAATGTTCAAGCAATGACACAAAATGACATATTGGATGCACAAGATTGGTTAAAAACCCTAATTGGATTAGAATAAGCCTAGGGAGGACGAAAATGACCTAAATGTTCAACCAATGACACAAAATCACATATTGGATGCACAAGATTGGTTAAAAACCCTAATTGGATTAGAATAAGCCTAGGGATGACGGAAATGACCTAAATGTTCAACCAATGACACAAAATGACACAAAATCACATATTGGTTGCAAAAGATTGGTTAAAAACCCTAATTGGATTAGAATAAGCCTAGGGAGGACGAAAATGACCTAAATGTTCAACCAATGACACAAAATGACACAAAATCACATATTGGATGCACAAGATTGGTTAAAAACCCTAATTGGATTAGAATAAGCCGAGGGAGGACGAAAATGACCCAAATGTTCAACCAATGACACAAAATGACACAAAATCACATATTGGATGCACAAGATTGGTTAAAAACCCTAATTGGATTAGAATAAGCCTAGGGAGGACGAAAATGACCTAAATGTTCAACCAATGACACAAAATGACACAAAATCACATATTGGATGCACAAGATTGGTTAAAAACCCTAATTGGATTAGAATAAGCCTAGGAGGACGAAAATGAACTAAAAGTTTAGCCAATGACACAAAATGACACAAAATCACATATTGGATGCACAAGATTGGTTAAAAACCCTAATTGGATTAGAATAAGCCTAGGGAGGACGAAAATGACCTAAATGTTCAACCAATGACACAAAATCACATATTGGATGCACAAGATTGGTTAAAAACCCTAATTGGATTAGAATAAGTCTATGGAGGACGAAAATGACTTAAATGTTCAACCAATGACACAAAATGACACAAAATCACATATTGGATGCACAAGATTGGTTAAAAACCCTAATTGGATTAGAATAAGCCTAGGGAGGACGAAAATGACCTAAATGTTCAACCAATGACACAAAATCACATATTGGATGCACAAGATTGGTTAAAAACCCTAATTGGATTAGAATTAGCCTAGGGAGGACGAAAATGACCTAAATGTTCAACCAATGACACCAAATCACATATTGGATGCACAAGATTGGTTAAAAACCCTAATTGGATTAGAATAAGCCTAGGGAGGACGAAAATGACCTAAATGTTCAACCAATGACACAAAATCACATATTGGATGCACAAGATTGGTTAAAAACCCTAATTGGATTAGAATAAGCCTAGGGAGGACGAAAATGACCTAAATGTTCAACCAATGACACAAAATGACACAAAATCACATATTGGATGCACAAGATTGGTTAAAAACCCTAGTTGGATTATAATAAGCCTAGGGAGGACGAAAATGACCTAAATGTTCAACCAATGACACAAAATCACATATTGGATGCACAAGATTGGTTAAAAACCCTAATTGGATTAGAATAAGCCTAGGGAGGACGAAAATGACCTAAATGTTCAACCAATGACACAAAATGACACAAAATCACATATTGGATGCACAAGATGGGTTAAAAACCCTAATTGGATTAGAATAAGCCTAGGGAGGACGAAAATGACCTAAATGTTAAACCAATGACACAAAATGACACAAAATCACATACTGGATGCACATGATTGGTTAAAAACCCTAATTGGATTAGAATAAGCCTAGGGAGGACGAAATTGACCTAAATGTTCAACCAATGACACAAAATGACACAAAATCACATATTTGAAGCACAAGATTGGTTAAAAACCCTAATTGGATTAGAATAAGCCTAGGGAGGACGAAAATGACCTAAATGTTCAACCAATGACACAAAATGGCACAAAATCACATATTGGATGCACAAGATTGGTTAAAAACCCTAATTGGATTAGAATAAGCCTAGGGAGGACGAAAATGACCTAAATGTTCAACCAATGACACAAAATGGCACAAAATCACATATCGGATGCACAAGATTGGTTAAAAACCCTAATTGGATTAGAATAAGCCTAGGGAGGACGAAAATGACCTAAATCTTCAACCAATGACACAAAATCACATATTGGATGCACAAGATTGGTTAAAAACCCTAATTGGATTAGAATAAGCCTAGGGAGGACGAAAATGACCTAAATGACACAAAATGAGACAAAATCACATATTGGATGGACAAGATTGGTTAAGAACCCTAATTGGATTAGAATAAGCATAGGGAGGCAGAAAATGACCTAAATGTTCAACCAATGACACAAAATGACACAAAATCACATATTGGACGCACAAGATTGGTTAAAAACCCTAATTGGATTAGAATAAGCCTACTGAGGACGAAAATGACCTAAACGTTCAACCAATGACACAAAATCACATATTTGATGCACAAGATTGGTTAAAAACCCTAATTGGATTAGAATAAGCCTAGGGAGGCAGAAAATGACCTAAATGTTCAACCAATGACACAAAATGACACAAAATCACATATTGGACGCACAAGATTGGTTAAAAACCCTAATTGGATTAGAATAAGCCTAGGGAGGACGAAAATGACCTAAATGTTCAACCAATGACACAAAATCACATATTGGATGCACAAGATTGGTTAAAAACCCTAATTGGATTTGAATAAGCCTAGGGAGGACGAAAATGACCTAAATGTGCAACCAATGACACAAAATGATACAATATCATGTATTAGATGCACAAGATTGGTTAAAAACCCTAATTGGATTAGAATAAGCCTAGGGAGGACGAAAATGACTTAATGTTCAATCAATCACACAAAATCACACAAAATGACACAAAATCACATATTGGCTGCACAAGTTTGGTTAAAAACCCTAATTGGATTAAAAAAGCCTAGGGACGACGAAAATGACCTAAATGTTCAACCAATGACACAAAATGACACAAAATCACATATTGGATGCACTAGATTGGTTAAAAACCCTAATTGGATTAGAATAAGCCTAGGGAGGACGAAAATGACCTAAATGTTCAACCAATGACACAAAATGACACAAAATCACATATTGGATGCACAAGATTGGTTAAAAACCCTAATTGGATTTGAATAAGCCTAGGGAGGACGAAAATGACCTAAATGTTCAATCAATGACACAAAATGATACAAAATCACGTAATAGATGCACAAGATTGGTTAAAAACCCTAATTGGATTAGAATAAGCCTAGGGAGGACGAAAATGACCTAAATGTTCAATCAATGACACAAAATCACACAAAATGACACAAAATCACATATTGGCTGCCCAAGTTTGGTTAAAAACCCTAATTGGATTAAAAAAGCCTAGGGACGACGAAAATGACCTAAATGTTCAACCAATGACACAAAATGACACAAAATCACATATTGGATGCACTAGATTGGTTAAAAACCCTAATTGGATTAGAATAAGCCTAGGGAGGACGAAAATGACCTAAATGTTCAACCAATGACACAAAATGACACAAAATCACATATTGGATGCACAAGATTGGTTAAAAACCCTAATTGGATTTGAATAAGACTAGGGAGGACGAAAATGACCTAAATGTGCAACCAATGACACAAAATGATACAAAATCACGTATTAGATGCACAAGATTGGTTAAAAACCCTAATTGGATTAGAATAAGCCTAGGGAGGACGAAAATGACCTAAATGTTCAATCAATCACACAAAATCACACAAAATGACACAAAATCACATATTGGCTGCACAAGTTTGGTTAAAAACACTAATTGGATTAAAAAAGCCTAGGGACGACGAAAATGACCTAAATGTTCAACCAATGACACAAAATAACACAAAATCACATATTGGATGCACAAGATTGGTTAAAAAACCTAATTGGATTAAAATAAGCCTAGGGAGGACGAAAATGACCTAAATGTTCAACCAATGACACAAAATCACATATTGGATGCACAAGATTGGTTAAAAACCCTAATTGGATTAGAATAAGGCTAGGGAGGACGAAAATGACCTAAATGTTCAACAAATGACACAAAATGACACAAAATCACATATTGGATGCACAAGATTGATTAAAAACCCTAATTGGATTAGAATAAGCCTAGGGAGGACGAAAATGACCTAAATGCTCAACCAATGACACAAAATCACATATTGGATGCACAAGATTGGTTAAAAACCCTAATTGGATTAGAATAAGCCTAGGGAGGACGAAAATGACCTAAATGTTCAACCAATGACACAAAATGACACAGATTCACATATTGGATGCACAAGATTGGTTAAAAACCCTAATTGGATTAGAATAAGCCTAGGGAGGACGAAAATGACCTAAATGTTCAACCAATGACACAAAATGACACAAAATCACATATTGGATGCACAAGATTGGTTAAAAACCCTAATTGGATTAGAATAAGCCTAGCGAGGACGAAAACGACCTAAATGTTCAACTGATGACACAAAATGACACAAAATCACATATTGGATGCACAAGATTGGTTAAAAACCATAATTGGATTAGAATAAGCCTAGGGAGGACGAAAATGACCTAAATGTTCAACCAATGACACAAAATGACACAAAATCACATATTGGATGCACAAGATTGGTTAAAAACCCTAATTGGATTAGAATAAGCCTAGGGAGGACGAAGATGACCTAAACGTTCAACCAATGACACAAAATCACATATTGGATGCACAAGATTGATTAAAAATCCTAATTGAATTAGAATAAGCTTAGGGAGGACGAAAATGAAATAATGTTCAACCAATGACACAAAATAGCACAAAATCACATATTGGATGCACAAGATTGGTTAAAAACCCTAATTGGATTAGAATAAGCCTAGGGAGGACGAAAATGACCTAAATGTTCAACCAATGACACAAAATGACACAAAATCACATATTGGATGCACAAGATTGGTTAAAAACCCTAATTGGATTAGAATAAGCCTATGGAGGAAGAAAATGACCAAAATGTTCAACCAATGACACAAAATCACATATTGGATGCACAAGATTGGTTAAAAACCCTAATTGGATTAGAATAAGCCTAGGGAGGACGAAAATGACCTAAATGTTCAACCAATGACACAAAATAACAAATTGGATGCACAAGATTGGTTAAAAACCCTAATTGGATTAGAATAAGCCTAGGGAGGACGAAAATGACCTAAATGTTCAACTAATGACACAAAATGACACAAAATCACATATTGGATGCACAAGATTGGTTAAAAACCCTAATTGGATTAGAATAAGCCTAAGGAGGACGAAAATGACCTAAATGTCCAACCAATAACACAAAATGACACAAAATCACATATTGGATGCTCAAGATTGGTTAAAAAGCCTAATTGGATTAGAAGAAGACTAGAGAGGACGAAAATGATCTAAATGTGCAACCAATGACACAAAATCACATATTGGAGGCACAAGATTATTTAAAAACCCTAATTGGATTAGAATAAGCCTTGGGAGGACGAAAATGACCTAAATGTTCAAACAATGACTTAAAATGACACAAAATCACAT
>JBBPBQ010000008.1:18836611-18870323 GCA_037974755.1 Cicer yamashitae | reverse complement strand
GAGGACGAAAATGACCTAAATGTGCAACCAATGACACAAAATCACATATTGGATGCACAAAATTGGTTAAAAACCCTAATTGGATTAGAATAAGCCTAGGGAGGACGAAAATGACCTAAATGTTCAACCAATGACACAAAATGACACAAAATCACATATTGGATGCAAAAGATTGGTTAAAAACCCTAATTGGATTAGAATTAGCCTAGGGAGAACGAAAATGACCTAAATGTTAAACCAATGACACAAAATGACATAAAATCACATATTGGATGCACAAGATTGGTTAAAAACCCTAAAAGGATTCGAATAAGCCAGGGAGGACGAAAATGACCTGAATGTTCAACCAATGACACAAAATGACACAATCACATATTGGATGCACAAGATTGGTTAAAAACCCTAATTGGATTAGAATAAGCCTAGGGAGGACGAAAATGACCTAAATGTTCAACCAATGACACAAAATGACACAAAATCACATATTGGATGCACAAGATTGGTTAAAAACCCTAATCGGCGTAGAATAAGCCTAGGGAGGACGAAAATGACCTAAATGTTCAACCAATTCACACAAAATGACACAAAATCACATATTGGATGCACAAGATTGGTTAAAAATCCTAATTGGATTAAAATAACCCTAGGGAGGACGAAAATGACCTAAATGTTCAACCAATGACACAAAATCACATATTGGATGCACAAGATTGGTTAAAAATCCTAATTGGATTAAAATAACCCTACGGAGGACGAAAATGACCTAAATGTTCAACCAATGACACAAAATGACACAAAATCACATATTGGATGCACAAGATTGGTTAAAAACCCTAATTGGATTAGAATAAGCCTAGGGAGGACGAAAATGACCTAAATGTTCAACCAATGACACAAAATGACACAAAATCACATATTGGATGCACAAGATTGGTTAAAAACCCTAATTGGATTAGAATAAGCATAGCGATGACGAAAATGACCTAAATGTTCAACAAATGACACAAAATCACGTATTGGATGCACAAGATTGGTTAAAAACTCTAATTGGATTAGAATAAGCCTAGGGAGGACGAAAATGACCTAAATGTTCAACCAATGACACAAAATGACACAAAATCACATATTGGATGCACAAGATTGGTTAAAAACCCTAATTGGATTAGAATAAGCCTAGGGAGGACGAAAATGACCTAAATGTTCAACAAATGACACAAAATGACACAAAATCACATATTGGATGGACAAGATTGGTTAAAAACCCTAATTGGATTAGAATAAGCCTAGGGAGGACGAAAATGACCTAAATGTTCAACCAATGACACAAAATGACACAAAATCACATATTGGATGCACAAGATTGGTTAAAAACCCTAATTGGATTAGAATAAGCCGAGGGAGGACGAAAATGACCCAAATGTTCAACCAATGACACAAAATGACACAAAATCACATATTGGATGCACAAGATTGGTTAAAAACCCTAATTGGATTAGAATAAGCCTAGGGAGGACGAAAATGACCTAAATGTTCAACCAATGACACAAAATGACACAAAATCACATATTGGATGCACAAGATTGGTTAAAAACCCTAATTGGATTAGAATAAGCCTATTGAGGACGAAAATGACCTAAATGTTCAACCAATGACACAAAATCACTTATTGGATGCACAAGATTGGTTAAAAACCCTAATTGGATTAGAATAAGCCTATGGAGGACGAAAATGACCTAAATGTTCAACCAATGACACAAAATGACACAAAATCACATATTGGATGTACAAGATTGGTTAAAAACCCTAATTGGATTAGAATAAGCCTAGGGAGGACGAAAATGACCTAAATGTTCAACCAATGACACAAAATCACATATTGGATGCACAAGATTGGTTAAAAACCCTAATTGGATTAGAATAAGCCTAGGGAGGACGAAAATGACCTAAATGTTCAACTAATGACACAAAATGACACAAAATCACATATTGGATGCACAAGATTGGTTAAAAACCCTAATTGGATTAGAATAAGGCTAAGGAGGACGAAAATGACCTAAATGTCCAACCAATAACACAAAATGACACAAAATCACATATTGGATGCACAAGATTGGTTAAAAAGCCTAATTGGATTAGAAGAAGCCTAGAGAGGACGAAAATGATCTAAATGTGCAACCAATGACACAAAATCACATATTGGAGGCACAAGATTATTTAAAAACCCTAATTGGATTAGAATAAGCCTTGGGAGGACGAAAATGACCTAAATGTTCAAACAATGACTTAAAATGACACAAAATCACATGTTGGATGCACAAGATTGGTTAAAAACCCTAATTGGATTAGAATAAGCCTAGAGAGGACGAAAATGACCTAAATGTTCAACTAATGACACAAAATGACACAAAATTACATATTGGATGCACATGATTGGTTAAAAACCCTAATTGGATTAGAATAAGCCTAGAGAGGACGAAAATGACCTAAATGTGCAACCAATGACACAAAATCACATACTGGATGCACAAGATTGTTTAAAAACCCTAATTGGATTAGAATAAGCCTAGGGAGGACGAAAATGACATAAATGTTCAACCAATGACACAAAATGACACAAAATTACATATTGGATGCACAAGATTGGTTAAAAAGCCTAATTGGATTACAATAAGCCAAGAGAGGACGAAAATGACCTAAATGTGCAACCAATGACACAAAATCACATATTGGATGCACAAAATTGGTTAAAAACCCTAATTGGATTAGAATAAGCCTAGGGAGGACGAAAATGACCTAAATGTTCAACCAATGACACAAAATGACACAAAATCACATATTGGATGCACAAGATTGGTTAAAAACCCTAATTGGATTAGAATAAGCCTAGGGAGGACGAAAATGACATAAATGTTCAACCAATTACACAAAATGACACAAAATCACATATTGGATGCACAAGAATGGTTAAAAACCCTAATTGGATTAGAATAAGCCTAGGGAGGACGAAAATGACCTAAATGTTCAACCAATGACACAAAATCACATATTGGATGCACAGGATTGGTTAAAAACCCTAATTGGATTAGAATAAGCCTATGGAGGACGAAAATGACCTAAATGTTCAACCAATGACACAAACTCGCATATTGGATGCACAAGACTGGTTAAAAACCCTAATTGGATTAGAATAAGCCTAGGGAGGACGAAAATGACCTAAATGTTCAACCAATGACACAAAATGACACAAAATCACATATTGGATGCACAAGATTGGTTAAAAACCCTAATTGGATTAGAATAAGCCTAGGGAGGACGAAAATTACGTAAATGTTCAACCAATGACACAAAATGACACAAAATCACATATTGGATGCACAAGATTGGTTAAAAACCCTAATTGGATTAGAATAAGCCTAGGGAGGACGAAAATGACCTAAATGTTCAACCAATGACACAAAATCACATATTGGATGCACAAGATTGGTTAAAAACCCTAATTGCATTAGAATAAGCCTAGGGAGGACGAAAATTACCTAAATGTTCAACCAATTACACAAAATGACACAAAATCACATATTGGATGCACAAGATTGGTTAAAAACCCTAATTGGATTAGAATAAGCCTAGGGAGGACGAAAATGACCTAAATGTTCAACCAATGACACAAAATGACACAAAATCACATATTGGATGCACAAGATTGGTTAAAAACCCTAATTGGATTAGAATAAGCCTAGGGAGGACGAAAATGACCTAAATGCTCAACCAATGACACAAAATCACATATTGGATGCACAAGATTGGTTAAAAACCGTAATTGGATTAGAATAAACCTAGGCAGGACGAAAATGACCTAAATGTTCAACCAATGACACAAAATGACAAAAAATCACACACTGGATGCACAAGATTGGTTAAAAACCCTAATTGGATTAGAATAAGCCTAGGGAGGACGAAAATGACCTAAATGTTCAACCAATGACACAAAATCACATATTGGATGCACAAGATTGGTTAAAAACCCTAATTGGATTAGAATAAGCCTAGGGAGGACGAAAATGACCTAAATGTTCAACCAATGACACAAAATGACACAAAATCACATATTGGATGCACAAGATTGGTTAAAAACCCTAATTGGATTAGAATATGCCTAGGGAGGACCAAAATGACCTAAATGTTCAACCAATGACACATAATGACACAAAATCACATATTGGATGCACAAGATTGGTTAAAAACCCTAATTGGATTAGAATAAGCCTAGGGAGGACGAAAATGACCTAAATGTTCAACCAATGACACAAAATGACACAAAATCACATATTGGATGCACAAGATTGGTTAAAAACCCTAATTGGATTAGAATAAGCCGAGGGAGGACGAAAATGACCCAAATGTTCAACCAATGACACAAAATGACACAAAATCACATATTGGATGCACAAGATTGGTTAAAAACCCTAATTGGATTAGAATAAGCCTAGGGAGGACGAAAATGACCTAAATGTTCAACCAATGACACAAAATGACACAAAATCACATATTGGATGCACAAGATTGGTTAAAAACCCTAATTGGATTAGAATAAGCCTAGGAGGACGAAAATGAACTAAAAGTTTAGCCAATGACACAAAATGACACAAAATCACATATTGGATGCACAAGATTGGTTAAAAACCCTAATTGGATTAGAATAAGCCTAGGGAGGACGAAAATGACCTAAATGTTCAACCAATGACACAAAATCACATATTGGATGCACAAGATTGGTTAAAAACCCTAATTGGATTAGAATAAGCCTAGGGGGGACGAAAATGACCTAAACGTTCAACCAATGACACAAAATGACACAAAATCACTAATTGGATGCAGAAGATTGGTTAAAAACCCTAATTGGATTAGAATAAGCCTAGGGAGGATGAAAATGACCTAAATGTTCTACCAATGACACAAAATCACATATTGGATGCACAAGATTGGTTAAAAACCCTAATTGGATTAGAATAAGCCTAGGGAGGACGAAAATGACCTAAACGTTCAACCAATGACACAAAATGACACAAAATCACATATTGGATGCACAAGATTGGTTAAAAACCCTAATTGGACTAGAATAAGCTTACGGAGGACGAAAATGAAATAATGTTCAACCAATGACACAAAATAGCACAAAATCACATATTGGATGGACAAGATTGGTTAAAAACCCTAATTGGATTAGAATAAGCATAGGGAGGACGAAAATGACCTAAATGTTCAACCAATAACACAAATTCACATATTGGATGCACAAGATTGGTTAAAAACCCTAATTGGATTAGAATAAGCCTAGGGAGGACGAAAATGACCTAAACGTTCAAGCAATGACACAAAATCACATATTTAATGCACAAGATTGGTTAAAAACCCTAATTGGATTAGAATAAGCCTAGGGAGGACGAAAATGACCTAAATGTTAAACCAATGACACAAAATGGCACAAAATCACATATCGGATGCACCAGATTGGTTAAAAACCCTAATTGGATTAGAATAAGCCTAGGGAGGACGAAAATGACCTAAATGTTCAACCAATGACACAAAATGACACAAAATCACATATTGGATGCACAAGATTAGTTAAAAACCCTAATTGGATTAGAATAAGCTTACGGAGGACGAAAATGAAATAATGTTCAACCAATGACACAAAATGACACAAAATCACATATTGGATGCACTAGATTGGTTAAAAACCCTAATTGGATTACAATAATCCTAGGGAGGACAAAAATGACCTAAATGTTCAACCAATGACACAAAATGACACAAAATCACATACTGGATGCACATGATTGGTTAAAAACCCTAATTGGATTAGAATAAGCCTAGGGAGGACGAAATTGACCTAAATGTTCAACCAAAGACACAAAATGACACAAAATCACATATTTGATGCACAAGATTGGTTAAAAATTCTAATTGGATTAGAATAAGCCTAGGTAGGACGAAAATGACCTAAATGTTCAACCAATGACACAAAATGGCACAAAATCACATATTGGATGCACAAGATTGGTTAAAAACCCTAATTGGATTAGAATAAGCCTAGGGAGGACGAAAATGACCTAAATGTTAAACCAATGACACAAAATGGCACAAAATCACATATCGGATGCACAATATTGGTTAAAAACCCTAATTGGATTAGAATAAGCCTAGGGAGGACGAAAATGACCTAAATGTTCAACCAATGACACAAAATGACACAAAATCACATATTGGATGCACAAGATTAGTTAAAAACCCTAATTGGATTAGAATAAGCTTACGGAGGACGAAAATGAAATAATGTTCAACCAATGACACAAAATGACACAAAATCACATATTGGATGCACTAGATTGGTTAAAAACCCTAATTGGTTTACAATAAGCCTAGGGAGGACAAAAATGACCGAAATGTTCAACCAATGACACAAAATGACACAAAATCACATACTGGATGCACATGATTGGTTAAAAACCCTAATTGGATTAGAATAAGCCTAGGGAGGACGAAATTGACCTAAATGTTCAACCAAAGACACAAAATGACACAAAATCACATATTTGATGCACAAGATTGGTTAAAAACCCTAATTGGATTAGAATAAGCCTAGGTAGGACGAAAATGACCTAAATGTTCAACCAATGACACAAAATGGCACAAAATCACATATTGGATGCACAAGATTGGTTAAAAACCCTAATTGGATTAGAATAAGCCTAGGGAGGACGAAAATGACCTAAATGTTCAACCAATGACACAAAATAACATATTGGATGCACAAGATTGGTTAAAAACCCTAATTGGATTAGAATAAGCCTGGGGAGGACGAAAATGACCTAAATGTGCAACCAATGACACAAAATCACATATTGGATGCACAAGATTGGTTAAAAACCCTAATTGGATTAGAATAAGCCTAGGGAGGACGAAAATGACCTAAATGTTCAACGAATGACACAAATTGACACAAAATCGCATACGGGATGCACAACATTGGATTAGAATAAGCCTAGGGAGGACGAAAATGACCTAAATGTTCAACCAATGACACAAAATCACATATTGGATGCACAAGATTGGTTAAAAACCCTAATTGGATTAGAATAAGCCTAGGGAGGACGAAAATGACCTAAATGTTCAACCAATGACACAAAATGACACAAAATCACATATTGGATGCACAAGATTGGTTAAAAACCCTAATTGGATTAGAATAAGCCTAGGGAGGACGAAAATGATCTAAACGATCAACCAATGACACAAAATCACATATTGGAAGCACAAGATTGGTTAAAAACACTAATTGGATTAGAATAACTCTAGGGAGGACGAAAATGACCTAAATGTTCAACCAATGACACAAAATCACATATTGGATGCACAAGACTGGTTAAAAACCCTAATTGGATTAGAATAAGCCTAGGGAGGACGAAAATGACCTAAATGTTCAACCAATGACACAAAATCACATATTGGATGCACAAGATTGGTTAAAAACCCTAATTGGATTAGAATAAGCCTAGGGAGGACGAAAATGACCTAAATGTTCAACCAATGACACAAAATGACACAAAATCACATATTGGATGCACTAGATTGGTTAAAAACCCTAATTGGATCAGAATAAGCCTAGGGAGGACGAAAACGACCTAAGTGTTCAACTAATGATACAAAATCACATATTGGATGCACAAGATTAATTAAAAACATTAATTGTATTAGAATAAGCCTAGGGAGGACGAAAGAGACCTAAATGTTCAACCAATGACACAAAATCACATATTGGATACACAAGATTGGTTTAAAACCCTAATTGGATTAGAATAAGCCTAGGGAGGACGAAAATGACCTAAATGTTCAACCAATGACACAAAATCACATATTGGATGCACAAGATTGGTTAAAAACCCTAATTGGATTAGAATAAGCCTAGGGAGGACGAAAATGACCTAAATGTTCAACCAATGACACAAAATGACACAAAATCACATATTGGATGCACAAGATTGGTTAAAAACCCTAATTGGATTAGAATACACCTACGGAGGACGAAAATGACCTAAATGTTCAACCAATGACACAAAATCACATGTTGGATGCACAAGATTGGTTAAAAACCCTAATTGGATTAGAATAAGCCTAGGGAGGACGAAAATGACCTAAATGTTCAACCAATGACACAAAATGACATATTGGGTGCACAAGATTGGTTAAAAACCCTAATTGGATTAGAATAAGCCTAGAGAGGACGAAAATGACCTAAATGTTCAACCAATGACATAAAATCACATATTGGATGGACAAGATTGGTTAAAAACCCTAATTGGATTAGAATAAGCCTAGGGAGGACGAAAATGACCTAAATGTTCAACCAATAACACAAAATGACACAAAATCACATATTGAATGCACAAGATTGGTTAAAAACACTAATTGGATTAGAATCAGCCTAGGGAGGACGAAAATGACCTAAATGTTCAACCAATGACACAAAATGACACAAAATCACATATTGGATGCACAAGATTGGTTAAAAACCCTAATTGGATTAGAATAAGCCTAGGGAGGACGAAAATGACCTAAACGTTCAACCAATGACACAAAATCACATATTGGATGCACAAGATTGGTTAAAAAACCTAATTGGATTAGAATAAGCCTAGGGAGGACGAAAATGACCCAAACGTTCAACCAATGACACAAAATCACATATTTGATGCACAAGATTGGTTAAAAACCCTAATTGGATTAGAATAAGCCTAGGGAGGACGAAAATGACCTAAACGTTCAACCAATGACACAAAATCACATATTTGATGCACAAGATTGGTTAAAAATCCTAATTGGATTAGAATATGCTTATGGAGGACGAAAATGAAATAATTGTCAACCAATGACACAAAATAGCACAAAATCACATATTGGATGCACAAGATTGGTTAAAAACCTAATTGTATTAGAATAAGCCTAAGAGGACGAAAATGACCTAAACGTTCAACCAATGACACAAAATGACACAAAATCACATATTGGATGCTCAAGATTGGTTAAAAACCCTAATTGGATTAGAATAAGCATAAGGAGGACGAAAATGACCTAAATGTTCAACCAATGACACAAAATGACACAAAATCACATATTGGATGCACAAGATTGGTTAAAAACCCTAATTGGATTAGAATAAGCCTAGGGAGGACGAAAATGACCTAAATGTTCAACCAATGACACAAAATGACACAAAATTATATATTGCATGCACAAGATTTGTTAAAAACCCTAATTGGATTAGAATAGGCCTAGGGAAAACGAAAATGACCTAAATGTTATACCAATGACACAAAATGACACAAAATCACATATTGGATGCACATGATCGGTTAAAAACCCTAATTGGATTAGAATAAGCCTAGGGAGGACCAAAATGACCTAAATGTTCAACCAATGACACAAAAGGACACAAAATCACATATTGGATGCACAAGATTGGTTAAAAACCCTAATTGGATTAGAATAAGCCTAGGGAGGACGAAAATGACCTAAATGTTCAACCAATGACACAAAATGGCACAAAATCACATATTGGATGCACAAGATTGGTTAAAAACCCTAATTGGATAAGAATAAGCCTAGGGAGGACGAAAATGACCTAAATGTTCAACCAATGACACAAAATGGCACAAAATATCATATCGGATGCACAAGATTGGTTAAAAACCCTAATTGGATTAGAATAAGGCTAGGGAGGACGAAAATGACCTAAATGTTCAACCAATGACACAAAATGACACAAAATCACATATTGGATGCACAAGATTAGTTAAAAACCCTAATTGGATTAGAATAAGCTTAGGGAGGACGAAAATGAAATAATGTTCAACCAATGACACAAAATAGCACAAAATCACATATTGGATGGACAAGATTGGTTAAAAACCCTAATTGGATTAGAATAAGCATAGGGAGGACGAAAATGACCTAAATGTTCAACCAATAACACATATTCACATATTGGATGCACAAGATTGGTTAAAAACCCTAATTGGATTAGAATAAGCCTAGGGAGGACGAAAATGACCTAAACGTTCAACCAATCACACAAAATCACATATTTAATACACAAGATTGGTTAAAAACCCTAATTGGATTAGAATAAGCCTAGGGAGGACGAAAATGACCTAAATGTTCAACCAATGACACAAAATGGCACAAAATCACATATTGGATGCACAAGATTGGTTAAAAACCCTAATTGGATTAGAATAAGCCTAGGGAGGACGAAAATGACCTAAACGTTCAACCAATGACACAAAATCACATATTTGATGTACAAGATTGGTTAAAAACCCTAATTGGATTAGAATAAGCCTAGGGAGGACGAAAATGACCTAAATGTTCAACCAATGACACAAAATGACACAAAATCACATATTGGATGCACAAGATTGGTTAAAAACCCTAATTGGATTAGAATAAGCCTAGGGAGGACGAAGATGACCTAAACATTCAACCAATGACACAAAATGACACAAAATCACATACTGGATGCACAAGATTGGTTAAAAACCCTAATTGGATTAGAATAAGCCTAGGGAGGACGAAAATGACCTAAACGTTCAACCAATGACACAAAATCACAAATTTGATGCACAAGATTGGTTAAAAACCCTAATTGGATTAGAATAAGCCTAGGGAGGACGAAAATGACCTAAACGTTCAACCAATGACACAAAATCACATATTTGATGCACAAGATTGGTTAAAAACCCTAATTGGATTAGAATAAGCCTAGGGAGGACAAAAATGACCTAAATGTTCAACCAATGACACAAAATGACACAAAATCACATATTGGATGCACAAGATTGGTTAAAAACCCTAATTGGATTAGAATTAGCCTAGGGAGGACGAAAATGACCTAAATGTTCAACCGATGACAAAAAATGACTCAAAATCACATATTGGATGCACAAGATTGGTTAAAAACCCTAATATGATTAGAATAAGCCTAGGGAGGACGAAAATGACCTAAATGTTCAACCAATGACACAAAATGACACAAAATCACATATTGGATGCACAAGATTGGTTAAAAACCCTAATTGGATTAGAATAAGCCTAGGGAGGACGAAAATGACCTAAATGTTCAACCAATGACACAAAATGACACAAAATCACATATTGGATGCACAAGATTGGTTAAAAACCCTAATTGGAGTAGAATATGCCTAGGGAGGACGAAAATGACCTAAACATTCAACCAATGACACAAAATGACACAAAATGACATATTGGATGCACAAGATTGGTTAAAAACCCTAATAGGATTAGAATAAGCCTAGGGAGGACGAAAATGACCTAAATGTTCAACCAATGACACAAAATGGCACAAAATCACATATTGGATGCACAAGATTGGTTAAAAACCCTAATTGGATTAGAATAAGCCTAGGGAGGACGAAAATGACCTAAACGTTCAACCAATGACACAAAATCACATATTTGATGCACAAGATTGGTTAAAAATCCTAATTGGATTAGAATATGCTTATGGAGGACGAAAATGAAATAATTGTCAACCAATGACACAAAATAGCACAAAATCACATATTGGATGCACAAGATTGGTTAAAAACCTAATTGTATTAGAATAAGCCTGAGAGGACGAAAATGACCTAAACGTTCAACCAATGACACAAAATGACACAAAATCACATATTGGATGCTCAAGATTGGTTAAAAACCCTAATTGGATTAGAATAAGCATAAGGAGGACGAAAATGACCTAAATGTTCAACCAATGACACAAAATGACACAAAATCACATATTGGATGCACAAGATTGGTTAAAAACCCTAATTGGATTAGAATAAGCCTAGGGAGGACGAAAATGACCTAAACGTTCAACCAATGACACAAAATCACAAATTTGATGCACAAGATTGGTTAAAAACCCTAATTGGATTAGAATAAGCCTAGGGAGGACGAAAATGACCTAAATGTTTAACCAATGACACAAAATGGCACAAACTCACATATTGGATGCACAAGATTGGTTAAAAACCCTAATTGGATTAGAATAAGCCTAGGGAGGACGAAAATGACCTAAACGTTCAACCAATGACACAAAATCACATATTGGATGCACAAGATTGGTTAAAAAACCTAATTGGATTAGAATAAGCCTAGAGAGGACGAAAATGACCTAAACGTTCAACCAATGACACAAAATCACATATTTGATGCACAAGATTGGTTAAAAACCCTAATTGGATTAGAATAAGCCTACGGAGGACAAAAATGACCTAAATGTTCAACCAATGACACAAAATGGCACAAAATCACATATTGGATGCACAAGATTGATTAAAAACCCTAATTGGATTAGAATAAGCATAGGGAGGACGAAAATGACTTGAATGTTCAACCAATGACACAAAATGACACAGAATCACATATTGGATGCACAAGATTGGTTAAAAACCCTAATTGGATTAGAATAAGCCTAGGGAGGACGAAAATGACCTAAACGTTCAACCAATGACACAAAATCACATATTGGATGCACAAGATTGGTTAAAAAACCTAATTGGATTAGAATAAGCATAGGGAGGACGAAAATGACCTAAACGTTCAACCAATGACACAAAATCACATATTTGATGCCCAAGATTGGTTAAAACCCCTAATTGGATTAGAATAAGCCTAGGGAGGACAAAAATGACCTAAATGTTCAACCAATGACACAAAATTGCACAAAATCACATATTGGATGCACAAGATTGATTAAAAACCCTAATTGGATTAGAATAAGCATAGGGAGGACGAAAATGACCTAAATGTTCAACCAATGACACAAAATGACACAGAATCACATGTTGGATGCACAAGATTGGTTAAAAACCCTAATTGGATTAGAATAAGCTTACGGAGGACGAAAATGAAATAATGTTCAACCAATGACACAAAATAGCACAAAATCACATATTGGATGGACAAGATTGGTTAAAAACCCTAATTGGATTAGAATAAGCATAGGGAGGACGAAAATGAACTAAATGTTCAACCAATAACACAAATTCACATATTGGATGCACAAGATTGGTTAAAAACCCTAATTGGATTAGAATAAGCCTAGGGAGGACGAAAATGACCTAAACGTTCAAGCAATGACACAAAATCACATATTTAATGCACAAGATTGGTTAAAAACCCTAATTGGATTAGAATAAGCCTAGGGAGGACGAAAATGACCTAAATGTTAAACCAATGACACAAAATGGCACAAAATCACATATCGGATGCACAAGATTGGTTAAAAACCCTAATTGGATTAGAATAAGCCTAGGGAGGACGAAAATGACCTAAATGTTCAACCAATGACACAAAATGACACAAAATCACATATTGGATGCACAAGATTGGTTAAAAACCCTAATTGGATGAGAATAAGCCTAGGGAGGACGAAAATCACCTAAATGTTCAACCAATGACACAAAATGACACAAAATCACATATTGGATGGACAAGATTGGTTAAAAACCCTAATTGGATTAGAATAAGCATAGGGAGGCAGAAAATGACCTAAATGTTCAACCAATGACACAAAATGACACAAAATCACATATTGGATGCACAAGATTGCTTAAAAACCCTAATTGGATTGGAATAAGCCTAGGGAGGACGAAAATGACCTAAACGTTCAACCAATGACACAAAATCACATATTTGATGCACAAGATTGGTTAAAAACCCTAATTGGATTAGAATAAGCCTAGGGAGGACGAAAATGACCTAAATGTTCAACCAATGACACAAAATGACACAAAATCACATATTGGATGCACAAGATTGGTTAAAAACCCTAATTGGATGAGAATAAGCATAGGCAGGATGTAAATGACCTAAACGTTCAACCAATGACACAAAATCACATATTTGATGCACAAGATTGGTTAAAAACCCTAATTGGATTAGAATAAGCCTAGGGAGGACGAAGATGACCTAAACGTTCAACCAATGACACAAAATGACACAAAATCACATATTGGATGCACAAGATTGGTTAAAAACCCTAATTGGATTCGAATAACCTTAGGGAGGACGAAAATGAAATAATGTTCAACCAATGACACAAAATAGCACAAAATCACATATTGGATGCACAAGATTTTTTAAAAACCCTAATTGGATTAGAATAAGCCTAGTGAGGACGAAAATGACCTAAATGTTCAACCAATGACACAAAATCACATATTGGATGCACAAGATTGGTTAAAAACCCTAATTGGATTAGAATAAGCCTAGGGAGGACCAAAATGACCTAAACGTTCAACCAATGACACAAAATCACATATTTGATGCACAAGATTGGTTAAAAACCCTAATTGGATTAGAATAAGCCTAGGGAGGACGAAAATGACCTAAATGTTCAACCAATGACACAAAATGACACAAAATCACATATTGGATGCACATGATTGGTTAAAAACCCTAATTGGATGAGAATAAGCCTAGGGAGGACGAAAATGACCTAAATGTTCAACCAATGACACAAAATGACACAAAATCACATATTGGATGGACAAGATTGGTTAAAAACCCTAATTGGATTAGAATAAGCATAGGGAGGCAGAAAATGACCTAAATGTTCAACCAATGACACAAAATGACACAAAATCACATATTGGACGCACAAGATTGGTTAAAAACCCTAATTGGATTAAAATAAGCCTACTGAGGACGAAAATGACCTAAACGTTCGACCAATGACTCAAAATCACATATTTGATGCACAAGATTGGTTAAAAACCCTAATTGGATTAGAATAAGCCTAGGGAGAACGAAAATGACCTAAATGATTAACCAATGACACAAAATGGCACAAAATCACATATTGGATGCACAAGATTGGTTAAAAACCCTAATTGGATTAGAATAAGCCTAGGGAGGACGAAAATGACCTAAACGTTCAACCAATGACACAAAATCACATATTGGATGCACAAGATTGGTTAAAAAACCTAATTGGATTAGAATAAGCATAGGGAGGACGAAAATGACCTAAACGTTCAACCAATGACACAAAATCACATATTTGATGCCCAAGATTGGTTAAAACCCCTAATTGGATTAGAATAAGCCTAGGGAGGACAAAAATGACCTAAATGTTCAACCAATGACACAAAATTGCACAAAATCACATATTGGATGCACAAGATTGATTAAAAACCCTAATTGGATTAGAATAAGCATAGGGAGGACGAAAATGACCTAAATGTTCAACCAATGACACAAAATGACACAGAATCACATATTGGATGCACAAGATTGGTTAAAAACCCTAATTGGATTAGAATAAGCCTAGGGAGGACGAAAATGACCTAAACGTTCAACCAATGACACAAAATGACACAAAATGACACAAAATCACATATTGGATGCACAAGATTGGTTAAAAACCCTAATTGGATTCGAATAAGCTTACGGAGGACGAAAATGAAATAATGTTCAACCAATGACACAAAATAGCACAAAATCACATATTCGATGCACAAGATTGGTTAAAAACCCTAATTGGATTAGAATAAGCCTAGGGAGGACGAAAATGACCTAAATGTTCAACCAATGACACAAAATGACACAAAATCACATATTGGATGCACAAGATTGATTAAAAACCCTAATTATATTAGAATAAGCATAGGGAGGACGAAAATGACCTAAATGTTCAACCAATGACACAAAATGACACAGAATCACATATTGGATGCACAAGATTGGTTAAAAACCCTAATTGGATTAGAATAAGCCTAGGGAGGACGAAAATGACCTAAACGTTCAACCAATGACACAAAATGACACAAAATCACATATTGGATGCACAAGATTGGTTAAAAACCCTAATTGGACTAGAATAAGCTTACGGAGGACGAAAATGAAATAATGTTCAACCAATGACACAAAATAGCACAAAATCACATATTGGATGGACAAGATTGGTTAAAAACCCTAATTGGATTAGAATAAGCATAGGGAGGACGAAAATGACCTAAATGTTCAACCAATAACACAAATTCACATATTGGATGCACAAGATTGGTTAAAAACCCTAATTGGATTAGAATAAGCCTAGGGAGGACGAAAATGACCTAAACGTTCAAGCAATGACACAAAATCACATATTTAATGCACAAGATTGGTTAAAAACCCTAATTGGATTAGAATAAGCCTAGGGAGGACGAAAATGACCTAAATGTTAAACCAATGACACAAAATGGCACAAAATCACATATCGGATGCACCAGATTGGTTAAAAACCCTAATTGGATTAGAATAAGCCTAGGGAGGACGAAAATGACCTAAATGTTCAACCAATGACACAAAATGACACAAAATCACATATTGGATGCACAAGATTAGTTAAAAACCCTAATTGGATTAGAATAAGCTTACGGAGGACGAAAATGAAATAATGTTCAACCAATGACACAAAATGACACAAAATCACATATTGGATGCACTAGATTGGTTAAAAACCCTAATTGGTTTACAATAAGCCTAGGGAGGACAAAAATGACCTAAATGTTCAACCAATGACACAAAATGACACAAAATCACATACTGGATGCACATGATTGGTTAAAAACCCTAATTGGATTAGAATAAGCCTAGGGAGGACGAAATTGACCTAAATGTTCAACCAAAGACACAAAATGACACAAAATCACATATTTGATGCACAAGATTGGTTAAAAACCCTAATTGGATTAGAATAAGCCTAGGTAGGACGAAAATGACCTAAATGTTCAACCAATGACACAAAATGGCACAAAATCACATATTGGATGCACAAGATTGGTTAAAAACCCTAATTGGATTAGAATAAGCCTAGGGAGGACGAAAATGACCTAAATGTTCAACCAATGACACAAAATGGCACAAAATCACATATCGGATGCACAAGATTGGTTAAAACCCCTAATTGGATTAGAATAAGCCTAGGGAGGACGAAAATGACCTAAATGTTCAACCAATGACACAAAATCATATATTGGATGCACAAGATTAGTTAAAAACCCTAATTGGATTAGAATAAGCTTAGGGAGGACGAAAATGAAATAATGTTCAACCAATGACACAAAATAGCACAAAATCACATATTGGATGGATAAGATTGGTTAAAAACCCTAATTGGATTAGAATAAGCATAGGGAGGACGAAAATGACCTAAATGTTCAACCAATAACACAAATTCACATATTGGATGCACAAGATTGGTTAAAAACCCTAATTGGATTAGAATAAGCCTAGGGAGGACGAAAATGACCTAAATGTTAAACCAATGACACAAAATGGCACAAAATCACATATCGGATGCACAAGATTGGTTAAAAACCCTAATTGGATTAGAATAAGCCTAGGGAGGACGAAAATGACCTAAATGTTCAACCAATGACACAAAATCACATATTGGATGCACAAGATTGGATAAAAACCCTAATTGGATTAGAATAAGCCTAGGGAGGACGAAAATGACAAAAATGTTCAACCAATGACACAAAATCACATATTGGATGCACAAGATTGGTTAAAAACCCTAATTGGATTAGAATAAGCCTAGGGAGGATGAAAATGACCTAAATGTTCAACCAATGACACAAAATGACACAAAATCACATATTAAACGCACAAGATTGGTTAAAAACCCTAATTGGATTAGAATAAGCCAAGCGAGGACGAAAATAACCTAAATGTTCAACTAATGACACCAAATGACACAAAATCACATATTGGATGCACAAGATTGGTTAAAAACCCTAATTGGATTAGAATAAGCCTAGGGAGGACGAAAATGACCTAAATGTTCAACCAATGACACAAAATGACACAAAATCACATATTGGATGCACAAGATTAGTTAAAAACCCTAATTGGATTAGAATAAGCCTAGGGAGGACGAAAATGACCTAATTGTTCAACCAATGACACAAAATTACACAAAATCACATATTGGATGCACAAGATTGGTTAAAAACCCTAATTGGATTAGAATAAGCCTGGGGAGGACGAAAATGACCTAAATGTTCAATCAATGACACAAATCACATATTGGATGCACAAGATTTGTTAAAAACCCTAATTGGATTAGAATAAGCCTAGGGAGGACGAAAATGACCTAAATGTTCACCCAATGACACAAAATGACACAAAATCATATATTGGATGCACAAGATTGGTTAAAAACCCTAATTGGATTAGAATAAGCCTAGGGAGGACGAAAATGACCTAAATGTTCAACCAATGACACAAAATGACACAAAATCACATATTGGATGGACAAGATTGGTTAAAAACCCTAATTGGATTAGAATAAGCATAGGGAGGCAGAAAATGACCTAAATGTTCAACCAATGACACAAAATGACACAAAATCACATATTGGACGCACAAGATTGGTTAAAAACCCTAATTGGATTAAAATAAGCCTACTGAGGACGAAAATGACCTAAACGTTCGACCAATGACTCAAAATCACATATTTGATGCACAAGATTGGTTAAAAACCCTAATTGGATTAGAATAAGCCTAGGGAGAACGAAAATGACCTAAATGATTAACCAATGACACAAAATGGCACAAAATCACATATTGGATGCACAAGATTGGTTAAAAACCCTAATTGGATTAGAATAAGCCTAGGGAGGACGAAAATGACCTAAACGTTCAACCAATGACACAAAATCACATATTGGATGCACAAGATTGGTTAAAAAACCTAATTGGATTAGAATAAGCATAGGGAGGACGAAAATGACCTAAACGTTCAACCAATGACACAAAATCACATATTTGATGCCCAAGATTGGTTAAAACCCCTAATTGGATTAGAATAAGCCTAGGGAGGACAAAAATGACCTAAATGTTCAACCAATGACACAAAATTGCACAAAATCACATATTGGATGCACAAGATTGATTAAAAACCCTAATTGGATTAGAATAAGCATAGGGAGGACGAAAATGACCTAAATGTTCAACCAATGACACAAAATGACACAGAATCACATATTGGATGCACAAGATTGGTTAAAAACCCTAATTGGATTAGAATAAGCCTAGGGAGGACGAAAATGACCTAAACGTTCAACCAATGACACAAAATGACACAAAATGACACAAAATCACATATTGGATGCACAAGATTGGTTAAAAACCCTAATTGGATTCGAATAAGCTTACGGAGGACGAAAATGAAATAATGTTCAACCAATGACACAAAATAGCACAAAATCACATATTCGATGCACAAGATTGGTTAAAAACCCTAATTGGATTAGAATAAGCCTAGGGAGGACGAAAATGACCTAAATGTTCAACCAATGACACAAAATGACACAAAATCACATATTGGATGCACAAGATTGATTAAAAACCCTAATTATATTAGAATAAGCATAGGGAGGACGAAAATGACCTAAATGTTCAACCAATGACACAAAATGACACAGAATCACATATTGGATGCACAAGATTGGTTAAAAACCCTAATTGGATTAGAATAAGCCTAGGGAGGACGAAAATGACCTAAACGTTCAACCAATGACACAAAATGACACAAAATCACATATTGGATGCACAAGATTGGTTAAAAACCCTAATTGGACTAGAATAAGCTTACGGAGGACGAAAATGAAATAATGTTCAACCAATGACACAAAATAGCACAAAATCACATATTGGATGGACAAGATTGGTTAAAAACCCTAATTGGATTAGAATAAGCATAGGGAGGACGAAAATGACCTAAATGTTCAACCAATAACACAAATTCACATATTGGATGCACAAGATTGGTTAAAAACCCTAATTGGATTAGAATAAGCCTAGGGAGGACGAAAATGACCTAAACGTTCAAGCAATGACACAAAATCACATATTTAATGCACAAGATTGGTTAAAAACCCTAATTGGATTAGAATAAGCCTAGGGAGGACGAAAATGACCTAAATGTTAAACCAATGACACAAAATGGCACAAAATCACATATCGGATGCACCAGATTGGTTAAAAACCCTAATTGGATTAGAATAAGCCTAGGGAGGACGAAAATGACCTAAATGTTCAACCAATGACACAAAATGACACAAAATCACATATTGGATGCACAAGATTAGTTAAAAACCCTAATTGGATTAGAATAAGATTAGGGAGGACGAAAATGAAATAATGTTCAACCAATGACACAAAATAGCACAAAATCACATATTGGATGGACAAGATTGGTTAAAAACCCTAATTGGATTAGAATAAGCATAGGGAGGACGAAAATGACCTAAATGTTCAACCAATAACACAAAATCACATATTGGATGCACAAGATTGGTTAAAAACCCTAATTGGATTAGAATAAGCCTAGGGAGGACGAAAATGACCTAAATGTTCAACCAATGACACAAAATGGCACAAAATCGCATATCGGATGCACAAGATTGGTTAAAAACCCTAATTGGATTAGAATAAGCCTAGGGAGGACGAAAATGACCTAAATGTTCAACCAATGACACAAAATGACACAAAATCACATATTGGATGCACAAGATTAGTTAAAAACCCTAATTGGATTAGAATAAGCTTACGGAGGACGAAAATGAAATAATGTTCAACCAATGTCACAAAATGACAAAAAATCACATATTGGATGCACTAGATTGGTTAAAAACCCTAATTGGATTACAATAAGCCTAGGGAGGACAAAAATGACCTAAATGTTCAACCAATGACACAAAATGACACAAAATCACATACTGGATGCACATGATTGGTTAAAAACCCTAATTGGATTAGAATAAGCCTAGGGAGGACGAAATTGACCTAAATGTTCAACCAAAGACACAAAATGACACAAAATCACATATTTGATGCACAAGATTGGTTAAAAACCCTAATTGGATTAGAATAAGCCTAGGGAGGACGAAAATGACCTAAACGTTCAACCAATGACACAAAATCACATATTTGATGCACAAGATTGGTTAAAAATCCTAATTGGATTAGAATAAGCTTAGGGAGGACGAAAATGAAATAATTGTCAACCAATGACACAAAATAGCACAAAATCACATATTGGATGCACAAGATTAGTTAAAAACCTAATTGGATTAGAATAAGCCTGAGAGGACGAAAATGACCTAAACGTTCAACCAATGACACAAAATGACACAAAATCACATATTGGATGCTCAAGATTGGTTAAAAACCCTAATTGGATTAGAATAACCATAAGGAGGACGAAAATGACCTAAATGTTCAACCAATGACACAAAATGACACAAAATCACATATTGGATGCACAAGATTGGTTAAAAACCCTAATTGGATTAGAATAAGCCTAGGGAGGACGAAAATGACCTAAACGTTCAACCAATGACACAAAATCACATATTGGATGCACAAGATTGGTTAAAAACCATAATTGGATTAGAATAAGCCTAGGGAGGACGAAAATGACCTAAATGTTCAACCAATGACACAAAATGACACAAAATCACATGTTGGATGCACAAGATTGCTTAAAAACCCTAATTGGATTAGAATAAGCCTAGGGAGGACGAAAATGACCTAAATGTTCAACCAATGACACAAAATGACACAAAATCACATATTGGATGCACAAGATTGGTTAAAAACCCTAATTGGATGAGAATAAGCCTAGGGAGGACGAAAATAACCTAAATGTTCAACCAATGACACAAAATCACATATTGGATGGACAAGATTGGTTAAAAACCCTAATTGGATTAGAATAAGCATAGGGAGGCAGAAAATGACCTAAATGTTCAACCAATGACACAAAATGACACAAAATCACTTATTGGACGCACAAGATTGGTTAAAAACCCTAATTGGATTAGAATAAGCCTACTGAGGACGAAAATGACCTAAACGTTCAACCAATGACACAAAATCACATATTTGATGCACAAGATTGGTTAAAAACCCTAATTGGATTAGAATAAGCCTAGGGAGGACGAAAATGACCTAAACGTTCAACCAATGACACAAAATCACATATTTGATGCACAAGATTGGTTAAAAATCCTAATTGGATTAGAATAAGCTTAGGGAGGACGAAAATGAAATAATTGTCAACCAATGACACAAAATAGCACAAAATCACATATTGGATGCACAAGATTAGTTAAAAACCTAATTGGATTAGAATAAGCCTGAGAGGACGAAAATGACCTAAACGTTCAACAAATGACACAAAATGACACAAAATCACATATTGGATGCTCAAGATTGGTTAAAAACACTAATTGGATTAGAATAAGCATAAGGAGGACGAAAATGACCTAAATGTTCAACCAAAACACAAAATGACACAAAATCACATATTGGATGCACAAGATTGGTTAAAAACCCTAATTGGATTAGAATAAGCCTAGGGAGGACGAAAATGACCTAAACGTTCAACCAATGACACAAAATCACAAATTTGATGCACAAGATTGGTTAAAAACCCTAATTGGATTAGAATAAGCCTAGGGAGGACGAAAATGACCTAAATGTTTAACCAATGACACAAAATGGCACAAAATCACATATTGGATGCACAAGATTGGTTAAAAACCCTAATTGGATTAGAATAAGCCTAGGGAGGACGAAAATGACCTAAACGTTCAACCAATGACACAAAATCACATATTGGATGCACAAGATTGGTTAAAAAACCTAATTGGATTAGAATAAGCCTAGGGAGGACGAAAATGACCTAAACGTTCAACCAATGACACAAAATCACATATTTGATGCACAAGATTGGTTAAAAACCCTAATTGGATTAGAATAAGCCTAGGGAGGACGAAAATGACCTAAATGTTTAACCAATGACACAAAATGGCACAAAATCACATATTGGATGCACAAGATTGGTTAAAAACCCTAATTGGATTAGAATAAGCATAGGGAGGACGAAAATGACCTAAATGATCAACCAATGACACAAAATGACACAGAATCACATATTGGACGCACAAGATTGGTTAAAAACCCTAATTGGATTAGAATAAGCCTAGGGAGGACGAAAATGACCTAAACGTTCAACCAATGACACAAAATGACACAAAATCACATATTGGATGCACAAGATTGGTTAAAAACCCTAATTGGATTAGAATAAGCTTACGGAGGACGAAAATGAAATAATGTTCAACCAATAACACAAAATGACACAAAATCACATATTGGATGCACAAGATTGGTTAAAAACCCTAATTGGATTAGAATAAGCCTAGGGAGGACGAAAATGACCTAAACGTTCAACCAATGACACAAAATCACATATTGGATGCACAAGATTGGTTAAAAAACCTAATTGGATTAGAATAAGCCTAGGGAGGACGAAAATGACCTAAACGTTCAACCAATGACACAAAATCACATATTTGATGCACAAGATTGGTTAAAAACCCTAATTGGATTAGAATAAGCCTAGGGAGGACAAAAATGACCTAAATGTTCAACCAATGACACAAAATGACACAGAATCACATATTGGATGCACAAGATTGGTTAAAAACCCTAATTGGATTAGAATAAGCCTAGGGAGGACGAAAATGACCTAAATGTTCAACCAATGACACAAAATGATACAAAATCACATATTGGATGCACAAGATTGGTTAAAAACCCAAATTGGATTAGAATAAGCCTAGGGAGGACGAAAATGACCTAAATGTTCAACCAATGACACAAAATCACATATTGGATGCACAAGATTGGTTAAAAACCCTAATTGGATTATAATAAGCCTAGGGAGGACGAAAATGACCTAAACGTTCAACCAATGAACAAAATCACATATTTGATGCACAAGATTGGTTAAAAACCCTAATTGGATTAGAATAAGCCTAGGGAGGACGAAAATGACCTAAATGTTCAACCAATGACACAAAATGGCACAAAATCACATATTGGATGCACAAGATTGGTTAAAAACCCTAATTGGATTAGACTAAGCTTAGGGAGGACGAAAATGACCTAAACGTTCAACCAATGACACAAAATCACATATTTGATGCACAAGATTGGTTAAAAACCCTAATTGGATTAGAATAAGCCTAGGGAGGACGAAAATGACCTAAATGTTCAACCAATGACACAAAATGACACAAAATCACATATTGGATGCACAAGATTGGTTAAAAACCCTAATTGGATGAGAATAAGCCTAGGCAGGATGTAAATGACCTAAACGTTCAACCAATGACACAAAATCACATATTTGATGCACAAGATTGGTTAAAAACCCTAATTGGATTAGAATAAGCCTAGGGAGGACGAAAATGACCTAAATGTTCAACCAATGACACAAAATGGCACAAAATCACATATTGGATGCACAAGATTGGTTAAAAACCCTAATTGGATTAGAATAAGCCTAGGGAGGACGAAAATGAACTAAACGTTCAACCAATGACATAAAATCACATATTTGATGCACAAGATTGGTTAAAAACCCTAATTGGATTAGAATAAGCCTAGGGAGGACGAAAATGACCTAAACGTTCAACCAATGAACAAAATCACATATTTGATGCACAAGATTGGTTAAAAACCCTAATTGGATTAGAATAAGCCTAGGGAGGACGAAAATGACCTAAATGTTCAACCAATGACACAAAATGGCACAAAATCACATATTGGATGCACAAGATTGGTTAAAAACCCTAATTGGATTAGAATAAGGCTAGGGAGGACGAAATTGACCTAAATGTTCAACCAATGACACAAAATGACACAAAATCACATATTGGATGCACAAGATTGGTTAAAAACCCTAATTGGATTAGAATAAGCCTAGGGAGGACGAAAATGACCTAAACGTTCAACCAATGACACAAAATCACAAATTTGATGCACAAGATTGGTTAAAAACCCTAATTGGATTAGAATAAGCCTAGGGAGGACGAAAATGACCTAAATGTTTAACCAATGACACAAAATGGCACAAACTCACATATTGGATGCACAAGATTGGTTAAAAACCCTAATTGGATTAGAATAAGCCTAGGGAGGACGAAAATGACCTAAACGTTCAACCAATGACACAAAATCACATATTGGATGCACAAGATTGGTTAAAAAACCTAATTGGATTAGAATAAGCCTAGGGAGGACGAAAATGACCTAAACGTTCAACCAATGACACAAAATCACATATTTGATGCCCAAGATTGGTTAAAACCCCTAATTGGATTAGAATAAGCCTAGGGAGGACAAAAATGACCTAAATGTTCAACCAATGACACAAAATTGCACAAAATCACATATTGGATGCACAAGATTGATTAAAAACCCTAATTGGATTAGAATAAGCATAGGGAGGACGAAAATGACCTAAATGTTCAACCAATGACACAAAATGACACAGAATCACATATTGGATGCACAAGATTGGTTAAAAACCCTAATTGGATTAGAATAAGCCTAGGGAGGACGATAATGACCTAAACGTTCAACCAATGACACAAAATGACACAAAATCACATATTGGATGGACAAGATTGGTTAAAAACCTTAATTGGATTAGAATAAGCATAGGGAGGCAGAAAATGACCTAAATGTTCAACCAATGACACAAAATGACACAAAATCACATATTGGACGCACAAGATTGGTTAAAAACCCTAATTGGATTAGAATAAGCCTATTGAGGACGAAAATGACCTAAACGTTCAACCAATGACACAAAATCACATATTTGATGCACAAGATTGGTTAAAAACCCTAATTGGATTAGAATAAGCCTAGGGAGGACGAAAATGACCTAAATGTTCAACCAATGACAAAAAATGACACAAAATCACATATTGGATGCACAAGATTGGTTAAAACCCCTAATTGGATTAGAATAAGCCTAGGAAGGACGAAAATGACCTAAATGTTCAACCAATGACACAAAATCACATATTGGATGCACAAGATTGGTTAAAAACCCTAATTGGATTAGAATAAGCCTAGGGAGGACAAAAATGACCTAAATGTTCAACCAATGAAACAAAATCACATATTGGATGCAAAGATTGGTTAAAAACCCTAATTGGATTAGAATAAGCCTAGGGAGGACGAAAATGACCTAAATGTTCAACCAATGACACAAAATGACACAAAATCACATATTGGATGCACAAGATTGGTTAAAAACCCTAATTGGATTAGAATAAGCCTAGGGAGGACGAAAATGACCTAAACGTTCAACCAATGACACAAAATCACATATTGGATGCACAAGATTGGATAAAAACCCTAATTAAATTAGAATAAGCCTAGGGAGGACGAAAATGACCTAAATGTTCAACCAATGACACAAAATGACTTATTGGATGCACAACATTGTTTAAAACCCCTAATTGGATTAGAATAAGCCTAGGGAGGACGAAAATGACCTAAATGTTCAACCAATGATACAAAATGACACAAAATCACATATTGGATGCACAAGATTGGTTAAAAACCCTAATTGGATTAGAATAAGCCTAGGGAGGACGAAAATGACCTACATGTTCAACCAATGACACAAAATGACACAAAATCACATATTGGATGCACAAGATTGGTTAAAAACCTTAATTGGTTTAGAATAAGCCTAGGGAGGACGAAAATGACCTAAATGTTCAACCAATGACACAAAATGACACAAAATCACATATTGGATGCACAAGATTGGTTAAAAACCCTAATTGGATTAGAATAAGCCTAGGGAGGACGAAGATGACCTAAACGTTCAACCAATGACACAAAATCACATATTGGATGCACAAGATTGATTAAAAATCCTAATTGAATTAGAATAAGCTTAGGGAGGACGAAAATGAAATAATGTTCAACCAATGACACAAAATAGCACAAAATCACATATTGGATGCACAAGATTGGTTAAAAACCCTAATTGGATTAGAATAAGCCTAGGGAGGACGAAAATGACCTAAATGTTCAACCAATGACACAAAATGACACAAAATCACATATTGGATGCACAAGATTGGTTAAAAACCCTAATTGGATTAAAATAAGCCTAGGGAGGACGAAAATGACCTAAATGTTCGACCAATGACACAAAATGACACAAAATCACACATTGGATGCACAAGATGGGTTAAAAACTCTAATTGGATTAGAATAAGCCTAGGGAGGATGAAAATGACCTAAATGTTCAACCAATGACACAAAATGACACAAAATCACATATTGGATGCACAAGATTGGTTAAAAACCCTAATTGGATTAGAATAAGCCTAGGGAGGACGAAAATGACCTAAACGTTCAACCAATGACACAAAATGAAACAAAATCACATATTGGATGCACAAGATTGGTTAAAAACCCTAATTGGATTAGAATAAGCCTAGGGAGGACGAAATTGACCTAAATGTTCAACCAATGACACAAAATGACACAAAATCACATATTGGATGCACAAGATTGGTTAAAAACCCTAATTGGATTAGAATAAACCTAGGGATGACGAAAATGACCTAAACGTTCAACCAATGACACAAAATGACACAAAATCACATATTGGATGCACAAGATTGGTTAAAAACCCTAATTGGATTAGAATAAGCCTAGGGAGGACGAAATTGACCTAAATGTTCAACCAATGACACAAAATGACACAAAATCACATATTGGATGCACAAGATTGGTTAAAAACCCTAATTGGATTAGAATAAGCCTAGGGAGGACGAAATTGACCTAAATGTTTAACCAATGACACAAAATGACACAAGATCACATATTGGATGCACAAGATTGGTTAAAAACCCTAATTGGATTAGAATAAGCCTAGGGAGGACGAAATTGACCTAAATGTTCAACCAATGACACAAAATGACACAAAATCACATATTGGATGCACAAGATTGGTTAAAAACCCTAATTGGATTAGAATAAGCCTAGGGAGGACGAAGATGACCTAAACGTTCAACCAATGACACAAAATGACACAAAATCACATATTGGATGCACAAGATTGGTTAAAAACCCTAATTGGTTTAGAATAAGCCTAGGGATGACGAAAATGACCTAAACGTTCAACCAATGACACAAAATGACACAAAATCACATATTGGATGCACAAGATTGGTTAAAAACCCTAATTGGATGAGAATAAGCCTAGGGAGGACGAAAATGACCTAAATGTTCAACTAATGACACAAAATCACATATTGGATGCACAAGATTGATTAAAAACCCTAATTGGATTAGTATAAGCACAGGGAGGACGAAAATGACCTAAATGTTCAACCAATGACACAAAATGACACAAAATCACATATTGGATGCACAAGATTGGTTAAAAACCCTAATTGGATTAGAATAAGCCTAGGGAGGACGAAGATGACCTAAACGTTCAACCAATGACACAAATGACACAAAATGACACAAAATCACATATTGGATGCACAAGATTGGTTAAAAACCCAAATTGGATAAGAATAAGCTTAGGGAGGACGAAAATGAAATAATGTTCAACCAATGACACAAAATAGCACAAAATCACATATTGGATGCACAAGATTGGTTAAAAACCCTAATTGGATTAGAATAAGCCTAGGGAGGACGAAAATGACCTAAATGTTCAACCAATGACACAAAATGACACAAAATCACATATTGGATGCACAAGATTGGTTAAAAACGCTAATTGGATTAGAATATTCCTAGGGAGGATGAAAATGACCTAAATGTTCAACCAATGACACAAAATGACACAAAATCACATATTGGATGCACAAGATTGGTTAAAAACCCTAATTGGATTAGAATAAGCCTAGGGAGGACGAAAATGACGTAAATGTTCAATTAATGACATAAAATCACATATTGGATGCACAAGATTGGTTAAAAACCCTAATTAGATTAGAATAAGCCTAGGGAGGACGAAAATGACCTAAATGTTCAACCAATGACACAAAATCACATATTGGATGCACAAGATTGGTTAAAAACCCTAATTGGATTATAATAAGCCTAGGGAGGACGAAAATGACCTAAACGTTCAACCAATGAACAAAATCACATATTTGATGCACAAGATTGGTTAAAAACCCTAATTGGATTAGAATAAGCCTAGGGAGGACGAAAATGACCTAAATGTTCAACCAATGACACAAAATGGCACAAAATCACATATTGGATGCACAAGATTGGTTAAAAACCCTAATTGGATTAGACTAAGCTTAGGGAGGACGAAAATGACCTAAACGTTCAACCAATGACACAAAATCACATATTTGATGCACAAGATTGGTTAAAAACCCTAATTGGATTAGAATAAGCCTAGGGAGGACGAAAATGACCTAAATGTTCAACCAATGACACAAAATGACACAAAATCACATATTGGATGCACAAGATTGGTTAAAAACCCTAATTGGATGAGAATAAGCCTAGGGAGGACGAAAATAACCTAAATGTTCAACCAATGACACAAAATGACACAAAATCACATATTGGATGGACAAGATTGGTTAAAAACCCTAATTGGATTAGAATAAGCATAGGGAGGCAGAAAATGACCTAAATGTTCAACCAATGACACAAAATCACATATTGGACGCACAAGATTGGTTAAAAACCCTAATTGGATTAGAATAAGCCTACTGAGGACGAAAATGACCTAAACGTTCAACCAATGACACAAAATCACATATTTGATGCACAAGATTGGTTAAAAACCCTAATTGGATTAGAATAAGCCTAGCAGGACGAAAATGACCTAAACGTTCAACCAATGACACAAAATCACATATTTGATGCACAAGATTGGTTAAAAATCCTAATTGGATTAGAATAAGCTTAGGGAGGACGAAAATGAAATAATTGTCAACCAATGACACAAAATAGCACAAAATCACATATTGGATGCACAAGATTGGTTAAAAACCTAATTGGATTAGAATAAGCCTGAGAGGACGAAAATGACCTAAACGTTCAACCAATGACACAAAATGACACAAAATCACATATTGGATGCTCAAGATTGGTTAAAAACCCTAATTGGATTAGAATAAGCATAAGGAGGACGAAAATGACCTAAATGTTCAACCAATGACACAAAATGACACAAAATCACATATTGGATGCACAAGATTGGTTAAAAACCCTAATTGGATTAGAATAAGCCTAGGGAGGACGAAAATGACCTAAACGTTCAACCAATGACACAAAATCACAAATTTGATGCACAAGATTGGTTAAAAACCCTAATTGGATTAGAATAAGCCTAGGGAGGACGAAAATGACCTAAATGTTTAACCAATGACACAAAATGGCACAAAATCACATATTGGATGCACAAGATTGGTTAAAAACCCTAATTGGATTAGAATAAGCCTAGGGAGGACGAAAATGACCTAAACGTTCAACCAATGACACAAAATCACATATTGGATGCACAAGATTGGTTAAAAAACCTAATTGGATTAGAATAAGCATAGGGAGGACGAAAATGACCTAAACGTTCAACCAATGACACAAAATCACATATTTGATGCCCAAGATTGGTTAAAACCCCTAATTGGATTAGAATAAGCCTAGGGAGGACAAAAATGACCTAAATGTTCAACCAATGACACAAAATTGCACAAAATCACATATTGGATGCACAAGATTGATTAAAAACCCTAATTGGATTAGAATAAGCATAGGGAGGACGAAAATGACCTAAATGTTCAACCAATGACACAAAATGACACAGAATCACATATTGGATGCACAAGATTGGTTAAAAACCCTAATTGGATTAGAATAAGCCTAGGGAGGACGAAAATGACCTAAACGTTCAACCAATGACACAAAATGACACAAAATCACATATTGGATGCACAAGATAGGTTAAAAACCCTAATTGGATTAGAATAAGCTTACGGAGGACGAAAATGAAATAATGTTCAACCAGTGACACAAAATAGCACAAAATCACATATTGGATGCACAAGATTGGTTAAAAACCCTAATTGGATTAGAATAAGCCTAGGGAGGACTAAAATGACCTAAATGTTCAACCAATGACACAAAATGACACAAAATCACATATTGGATGCAAAAGATTGGTTAAAAACCCTAATTGGATTAGAATAAGCCTAGGGAGCACGAAAATGACCTAAACGTTCAACCAATGACACAAAATCACATATTTGATGCACAAGATTGGTTAAAAACCCTAATTGGATTAGAATAAGCCTAGGGAGGACGAAAATGACCTAAACGTTCAACCAATGACACAAAATGACACAAAATCACATATTGGATGCACAAGATTAATTAAAAACCCTAATTGGATTAGAATAAGCTTACGGAGGACGAAAATGAAATAATGTTCAACCAATGACACAAAATAGCACAAAATCACATATTGGATGCACAAGATTGGTTAAAAACCCTAATTGGATTAGAATAAGCCTAGGGAGGACGAAAATGACCTAAATGTTCAACCAATGACACAAAATGACACAAAATCACATATTGGATGCACAAGATATGTTAAAAACCCTAATTGGATTAGAGTAAGCCTAAGGAGGACGAAAATGACCTAAATGTTCAACCAATTACACAAAATCACATATTGGATGCACAAGATTGGTTAAAAACCCTAATTGGATTAGAATAAGCCTAGGGAGGACGAAAATGACCTAAATGTTCAACCAATGACACAAAATCACATATTGGATGCACAAGTTTGGTTAAAAACCCTAATTGGATTAGAATAAGCCTACGGAGGACGAAAATGACCTAAATGTTCAACCAATCACACAAAATGACACAAAATCACATATTGGATGCACAAGATTGGTTAAAAACCCTAATTGGATTAGAATAAGCCTAGGGAGGACGAAAATGACCTAAATGTTCAACCAATGACACAAAATCACATATTGGATGCACAAGATTGTTAAAAACCCTAATTGCATTAGCATAAGCCTAGGGAGGACGAAAATGACCTAAATGTTCAACCAATGACACAAAATGACACAAAATCACATATTGGAAGCACAAGATTGGTTAAAAACCCTAATTGGATTAGAATAAGCCTAGGGAGGACGAAAATGACCTAAATGTTCAACCAATGACACAAAATGGCACAAAATCACATATTGGATGCACAAGATTGGTTAAAAACCCTAATTGGATTAGAATAAGCCTAGGGAGGACGAAAATGACCTAAATGTTCAACCAATGACACAAAATGGCACAAAATCACATATCGGATGCACAAGATTGGTTAAAACCCCTAATTGGATTAGAATAAGCCTAGGGAGGACGAAAATGACCTAAATGTTCAACCAATGACACAAAATCATATATTGGATGCACAAGATTAGTTAAAAACCCTAATTGGATTAGAATAAGCTTAGGGAGGACGAAAATGAAATAATGTTCAACCAATGACACAAAATAGCACAAAATCACATATTGGATGGATAAGATTGGTTAAAAACCCTAATTGGATTAGAATAAGCATAGGGAGGACGAAAATGACCTAAATGTTCAACCAATAACACAAATTCACATATTGGATGCACAAGATTGGTTAAAAACCCTAATTGGATTAGAATAAGCCTAGGGAGGACGAAAATGACCTAAATGTTAAACCAATGACACAAAATGGCACAAAATCACATATCGGATGCACAAGATTGGTTAAAAACCCTAATTGGATTAGAATAAGCCTAGGGAGGACGAAAATGACCTAAATGTTCAACCAATGACACAAAATCACATATTGGATGCACAAGATTAGTTAAAAACCCTAATTGGATTAGAATAAGCTTAGGGAGGACGAAAATGAAATAATGTTCAACCAATGACACAAAATAGCACAAAATCACATATTGGATGGACAAGATTGGTTAAAAACCCTAATTGGATTAGAATAAGCATAGGGAGGACGAAAATGACCTAAATGTTCAACCAATGACACAAAATGGCACAAAATCACATATTGGATGCACAAGATTGGTTAAAAACCCTAATTGGATTAGAATAAGCCTAGGGAGGACGAAAATGACCTAAACGTTCAACCGATGACATAAAATCACATATTTGATGCACAAGATTGGTTAAACACCCTAATTAGATTAGAATAAGCCTAGGGAGGACGAAAATGACCTAAATGTTCAACCAATGACACAAAATGACACAAAATCACATACTGGATGCACAAGATTGATTAAAAACCCTAATTGAATTAGAATAAGCATAGGGAGGACGAAAATGACCTAAATGTTCAACCAATGATACAAAATCACATATTTGATGCACAAGATTGGTTAAAAAACCTTATTGGATTACAATAAGCCTAGGGAGGACAAAAATGACCTAAATGTTCAACCAATGACACAAAATGACCCAAAATCACATACTGGATGCACAAGATTGAATAAAAACACTAATTGGATTAGAATAAGCATAGGGAGGATGAAAATGACCTAAATGTTCAACCAATGACACAAAATGACACAACATCACATATTGGATGCACAAGATTTGTTAAAAACCCTAGTTGGATTAGAATAAGCTTAGGGAGGACGAAAATGACCTAAATGTTCAACCAATGACACAAAATCACATATTGGATGCACAAGATTGGTTAAAAACCCTAATAGGATTA
>JBBPBQ010000008.1:18808087-18836601 GCA_037974755.1 Cicer yamashitae | reverse complement strand
CACAAAATCACATATTGGATGCACAAGATTGGTTAAAAACCCTAATTGGATTAGAATAAGCCTAGGGTGGACGAAAATGACCTAAACGTTCAACCAATGACATCAAATCACATATTTGATGCACAAGATTGGTTAAAAACCTTAATTAGATTAGAATAAGCCTAGGGAGGACGAAAATGACCTAAATGTTCAACCAATGACACAAAATGACACAACATCACATATTGGATGCACAAGATTTGTTAAAAACCCTAGTTGGATTAGAATAAGCTTAGGGAGGACGAAAATGACCTAAATGTTCAACCAATGACACAAAATCACATATTGGATGCACAAGATTGGTTAAAAACCCTAATAGGATTATAATAAGCCTAGGGTGGACGAAAATGACCTAAACGTTCAACCAATGACACAAAATCACATATTTGATGCACAAGATTGGTTAAAAACCCTAATTGGATTAGAATAAGCCTAGGGAGGACGAAAATGACCTAAATGTTCAACCAATGACACAAAATGGCACAAAATCACATATTGGATGCACAAGATTGGTTAAAAACCCTAATTGGATTAGAATAAGCCTAGAGAGGACGAAAATGACCTAAACGTTCAACCAATGACATAAAATCACATATTTGATGCACAAGATTGGTTAAAAACCCTAATTGGATTAGAATAAGCCTAGGGAGGACGAAAATGACCTAAATGTTCAACCAATGACACAAAATGACACAAAATCACATATTGGATGCACAAGATGGGTTAAAAACCCTAATTGGATTAGAATAAGCCTAGGGAGGACGAAAATGACCTAAATGTTCAACCAATGACACAAAATCACATACTGGATGCACATGATTGGTTAAAAACCCTAATTGGATTAGAATAAGCCTAGGGAGGACGAAATTGACCTAAATGTTCAACCAATGACACAAAATGACACAAAATCACATATTTGATGCACAAGATTGGTTAAAAACCCTAATTGGATTAGAATAAGCCTAGGGAGGACGAAAATGACCTAAATGTTCAACCAATGACACAAAATGGCACAAAATCACATATTGGATGCACAAGATTGGTTAAAAACCCTAATTGGATTAAAAGAAGCCTAGGGAGGACGAAATTGACCTAAATGTTCAACCAATGACACAAAATGACACAAAATCACATATTGGATGCACAAGATTGGTTAAAAACCCTAATTGGATTAGAAAAAGCCTTGGGAGGACGAAAATGACCTAAACGTTGAACCAATGACACAAAATGACACAAAATCACATATTGGATGCACAAGATTGGTTAAAAACCATAATTGGATTAGAATAAGCCTAGGGAGGACGAAATTGACCTAAATGTTCAACCAATGACACAAAATGACACAAAATCACATATTGGATGCACAAGATTGGTTAAAAACCCTAATTTGATTAGAATAAGCCTAGGGAGGACGAAAATGACCTAAATGTTCAACCAATGACACAAAATGACACAAAATAACATATTGGATGCACAAGATTGGTTAAAAACCCTAATTGGATGAGAATAAGCCTAGGGAGGACGAAAATGACCTAAATGTTCAACCAATGACACAAAATGACACAAAATCACATATTGGATGCACAAGATTGGTTAAAAACCCTAATTGGATCAGAATAAGCCTAGGGAGGACGAAAATGACCTAAATGTTCAACTAATGACACAAAATCACATATTGGTTCACAAGATTGGTTAAAAACCCTAATTGGATTAGAATAAGCCTAGGGAGGACGAAAATGACCTAAATGTTCAACCAATGACACAAAATCACATATTGGATGCACAAGATTGGTTAAAAACCCTAATTGGATTAGAATAAGCCTAGGGAGGACGAAAATGACCAAAATGTTCAACCAATGTCACAAACTCACATATTGGATGCACAAGATTAGTTAAAAACCCAAATTGGATTGGAATAAGCCTAGGGAGGACGAAAATGACCAAAATGTTCAACCAATGACACAAAATCACATATTGGATGCACAAGATTGGTTAAAAACCCTAATTGTTTTAGAATAAGCCTATGGAGGACGAAAATGACCTAAATGTTCATCCAATGACACAAAGTGACACAAAATCACATATTGGATACACAAGATTGGTTAAAAACCCTAATTGGATTAGAATAAGCCTAGGGAGGACGAAAATGACCTAAATGTTCAACCAATGACACAAAATGACACAAAATCACATATTGGATGCACAAGATTGGTTAAAAACCCTAATTGGATTAGAATAAGCCTAGAGAGGACGAAAATGACCTAAATGTTTAACCAATGACACAAAATTATATATTGGATGCACAAGATTGGTTAAAAACCCTAATTGGATTAGAATAAGCCTAGGGAGGACGAAAATGACCTAAATGTTCAACCAATGACACAAAATGACACAAAATCACATATTGGATGCACAAGATTGGTTAAAAACCCTAATTGGATTAGAATAAGCCTAGGGAGGACGAAAATGACCTTAATGTTCAACCAATGACACAAAATGACACCAAATCACATATTGGATGCACAAGATTGGTTAAAAACCCTAATTGGATTAGAATAAGCCTAGGGAGGACGAAATTGACCTAAATGTTCAACCAATGACACAAAATGACACAAAATCACATATTGGATGCACAAGATTGGTTAAAAACCCTAATTGGATTAGAATAAGCCTAGGGAGGACGAAAATGACCTAAATTTTCAACGAATGACACAAAATAACACAAAATCACATATTGGATGCACAAGATTGGTTAAAAATCCTAATTGGATTAGAATAAGCCCAGGGAGGACGAAAATGACCTAAATGTTCAACCAATGACACAAAATCACATATTGGATGCACAAGATTGGTTAAAAACCCTAATTGGATTAGAATAAGCCTAGGGAGGATGAAAATGACCTAAATGTTCAACCAATGACACAAAATCACATATTGGATGCACAAGATTGGTTAAAAACCCTAATTGGATTATAATAAGCCTAGGGAGGACGAAATTGACCTAAATGTTAAACCAATGACACAAAATCACATATTTGATGCACAAGATTGGTTAAAAACCCTAATTGGATTAGAATAAGCCTAGGGAGGACGAAAATGACCTAAATGTTCAACCAATGACACAAAATGACACAAAATCACATATTGGATGCACAAGATTGGTTAAAAACCCTAATTGGATTAGAATAAGCCTAGGGAGGACGAAGATGACCTAAACGTTCAACCAATGACACAAAATCACATATTGGATGCACAAGATTGATTAAAAATCCTAATTGAATTAGAATAAGCTTAGGGAGGACGAAAATGAAATAATGTTCAACCAATGACACAAAATAGCACAAAATCACATATTGGATGCACAAGATTGGTTAAAAACCCTAATTGGATTAGAATAAGCCTAGGGAGGACGAAAATGACCTAAATGTTCAACCAATGACACAAAATGACACAAAATCACATATTGGATGCACAAGATCGGTTAAAAACCCTAATTGGATTAGAATAAGCCTAGGGAGGACGAAAATGACCTAAATGTTCAACCAACGACACAAAATGACACAAAATCACATATTGGATGTACAAGATTGGTTAAAAACCCTAACTGGATTAGAATAAGCCTAGGGAGGATGAAAATGACCTAAATGTTCAACCATTGACACAAAAGCACATATTGGATACACAAGATTGGTTAAAAACCCTAATTGGATTAGAATAAGCCTAGGGAGGACGAAAATGACCTAAATGTTCAACCAATGACACAAAATGACACAAAATCACATATTGGATGCACAAGATTGGTTAAAAACCCTAATTGGATTAGAATAAGCCTAGGGAGGACGAAAATGACCTAAATGTTCAACCAATGACACAAGATCACATATTGGATGCACAAGATTGGTTAAAAACCCTAATTGGATTAGAATAAGCCTAGGTAGGACGAAAATGACCTAAATGTTCAACCAATGACACAAAATGACACAAAATCACATATTGGATGCACAAGATTGGTTAAAAACCCTAATTGGATTAGAATAAGCCTAGGGAGGACGAAGATGACCTAAACGTTCAACCAATGACACAAAATGACACAAAATCACATATTGGATGCACAAGATTAGTTAAAAACCCTAATTGGATTAGAATAAGCTTACGGAGGACGAAAATGAAATAATGTTCAACCAATGACACAAAATAGCACAAAATCACATATTGGATGCACAAGATTGGTTAAAAACCCTAATTGGATTAGAATAAGCCTAGGGAGGACTAAAATGACCTAAATGTTCAACCAATGACACAAAATGACACAAAATCACATATTGGATGCACAAGATTGGTTAAAAACCCTAATTGGATTAGAATAAGCCTAGGGAGGACGAAAATGACCTAAACGTTCAACCAATGACACAAAATGAAACAAAATCACATATTGGATGCACAAGATTGGTTAAAAACCCTAATTGGATTAGAATAAGCCTAGGGAGGACGAAATTGACCTAAATGTTCAACCAATGACACAAAATGACACAAAATCACATATTGGATGCACAAGATTGGTTAAAAACCCTAATTGGATTAGAATAAGCATAGCGAGGACGAAAATGACCTAAATGTTCAACCAATGATACAAAATCACATATTGGATGCACAAGATTAGTTAAAAACCCTAATTGGATTAGAATAAGCCTAGGGAGGACGAAAATGACCTAAATGTTCAACCAATGACACAAAATGACACAAAATCACATATTGGATGCACAAGATTAGTTAAAAACCCTAATTGGATTAGAATAAGCTTACGGAGGACGAAAATGAAATAATGTTCAACCAATGACACAAAATGACACAAAATCACATATTGGATGCACTAGATTGGTTAAAAACCCTAATTGGTTTACAATAAGCCTAGGGAGGACAAAAATGACCGAAATGTTCAACCAATGACACAAAATGACACAAAATCACATACTGGATGCACATGATTGGTTAAAAACCCTAATTGGATTAGAATAAGCCTAGGGAGGACGAAATTGACCTAAATGTTCAACCAAAGACACAAAATGACACAAAATCACATATTTGATGCACAAGATTGGTTAAAAACCCTAATTGGATTAGAATAAGCCTAGGGAGGACGAAAATGACCTAAATGTTCAACCAATGACACAAAATCACATATTGGATGCACAAGATTAGTTAAAAACCCTAATTGGATTAGAATAAGCTTAGGGAGGACGAAAATGAAATAATGTTTAACCAATGACACAAAATAGCACAAAATCACATATTGGATGGACAAGATTGGTTAAAAACCCTAATTGGATTAGAATAAGCCTACTGAGGACGAAAATGACCTAAACGTTCAACCAATGACACAAAATCACATATTTGATGCACAAGATTGGTTAAAAACCCTAATTGGATTAGAATAAGCCTAGGGAGGACGAAAATGACCTAAATGTTCAACCAATGACACAAAATCACATATTTGATGCACAAGATTGGTTAAAAACCCTAATTGGATTAGAGTAAGCCTAGGGAGGACGAAAATGACCTAAACGTTCAACCAATGACACAAAATGACACAAAATCACATATTGGATGCACAAGATTAGTTAAAAACCCTAATTGGATTAGAATAAGCTTCCGGAGGACGAAAATGAAATAATGTTCAACCAATGACACAAAATAGCACAAAATCACATATTGGATGCACAAGATTGGTTAAAAACCCTAATTGGAAGAGAATAAGCCTAGGGAGGACGAAAATAACCTAAATGTTCAACCAATGACACAAAATGACACAAAATCACATATTGGATGGACAAGATTGGTTAAAAACCCTAATTGGATTAGAATAAGCATAGGAAGGCAGAAAATGACCTAAATGTTCAACCAATGACACAAAATGACACAAAATCACATATTGGACGCACAAGATTGGTTAAAAACCCTATTTGGATTAGAATAAGCCTACTGAGGACGAAAATGACCTAAACGTTCAACCAATGACACAAAATCACATATTTGATGCACAAGATTGGTTAAAAACCCTAATTGGATTAGAATAAGCCTAGGGAGGACGAAAATGACCTAAACGTTCAACCAATGACACAAAATCACATATTTGATGCACAAGATTGGTTAAAAATCCTTATTGGATTAGAATAAGCTTAGGGAGGACGAAAATGAAATAATTATCAACCAATGACACAAAATAGCACAAAATCACATATTGGATGCACAAGATTGGTTAAAAACCTAATTGGATTAGAATAAGCCTGAGAGGACGAAAATGACCTAAACGTTCAACCAATGACACAAAATGACACAAAATCACATATTGGATGCTCAAGATTGGTTAAAAACCCTAATTGGATTAGAATAAGCATAAGGAGGACGAAAATGACCTAAATGTTCAACCAATGACACAAAATGACACAAAATCACATATTGGATGCACAAGATTGGTTAAAAACCCTAATTGGATTAGAATAAGCCTAGGGAGGACGAAAATGACCTAAACGTTCAACCAATGACACAAAATCACAAATTTGATGCACAAGATTGGTTAAAAACCCTAATTGGATTAGAATAAGCCTAGGGAGGACGAAAATGACCTAAATGTTTAACCAATGACACAAAATGGCACAAACTCACATATTGGATGCACAAGATTGGTTAAAAACCCTAATTGGATTAGAATAAGCCTAGGGAGGACGAAAATGACCTAAACGTTCAACCAATGACACAAAATCACATATTGGATGCACAAGATTGGTTAAAAAACCTAATTGGATTAGAATAAGCCTAGGGAGGACGAAAATGACCTAAACGTTCAACCAATGACACAAAATCACATATTTGATGCCCAAGATTGGTTAAAACCCCTAATTGGTTAGAATAAGCCTAGGGAGGATAAAAATGACCTAAATGTTCAACCAATGACACAAAATTGCACAAAATCACATATTGGATGCACAAGATTGATTAAAAACCCTAATTGGATTAGAATAAGCATAGGGAGGACGAAAATGACCTAAATGTTCAACCAATGACACAAAATGACACAGAATCACATATTGGATGCACAAGATTGGTTAAAAACCCTAATTGGATTAGAATAAGCCTAGGGAGGACGAAAATGACCTAAATGTTCAACCAATGACACAAAATGACACAAAATCACATATTGGATGCACAAGATTAGTTAAAACCCTAATTGGATTAGAATAAGCTTACGGAGGATGAAAATGAAATAATGTTCAACCAATGACACAAAATGACACAAAATCACATATTGGATGCAAAAGATTGGTTAAAAACCCTAATTGGATTAGAATAAGCCTAGGGAGGACGAAAATGACCTAAACGTTAAACCAATGACACAAAATCACATATTTGATGCACAAGATTGGTTAAAAACCCTAATTGGATTAGAATAAGCCTAGGGAGGACGAAAATGACCTAAACGTTCAACCAATGACACAAAATGACACAAAATCACATATTGGATGCACAAGATTAGTTAAAAACCCTAATTGGATTAGAATAAGCTTACGGAGGACGAAAATGAAATAATGTTCAACCAATGACACAAAATAGCACAAAATCACATATTGGATGCACAAGATTGGTTAAAAACCCTAATTGGATTAGAATAAGCCTAGGGAGGACGAAAATGACCTAAATGTTCAACCAATGACACAAAATGACACAAAATCAGATATTGGATGCACAAGATTGGTTAAAAACCCTAATTGGATTAGAATAAGCCTAGCGAGGACGAAAATGACCTAATTGGATTACCAATGACACAAAATCACTTATTATATGCAAAAGATTGGTTAAAAACCCTAATTGGATTAGAATAAGCCTAGGGAGGACGAAAATGACCTAAATGTTCAACCAATGACACAAAATGACACAAAATCACATATTGGATGCACAAGATTGGTTAAAAACCCTAATTGGATTAGAATAACCTTAGGGAGGACGAAAATGAAATAATGTTCAACCAATGACACAAAATAGCACAAAATCACATATTGGATGGACAAGATTGGTTAAAAACCCTAATTGGATTAGAATAAGCATAGGGAGGACGAAAATGACCTAAATGTTCAACCAATAACACATATTCACATATTGGATGCACAAGATTGGTTAAAAACCCTAATTGGATTAGAATAAGCCTAGGGAGGACGAAAATGACCTAAACGTTCAACCAATGACACAAAATCACATATTTAATGCACAAGATTGGTTAAAAACCCTAATTGGATTAGAATAAGCCTAGGGAGGATGAAAATGACCTAAATATTCAACCAATGACACAAAATGGCACAAAATCACATATTGGATGCACAAGATTGGTTAAAAACGCTAATTGGATTAGAATAAGCCTAGGGAGGACGAAAATGACCTAAATGTTCAACCAATGACACAAAATGGCACAAAATCACATATTGGATGCACAAGATTGGTTAAAAACCCTAATTGGATTAGAATAAGCCTAGGGAGGACCAAAATGACCTAAACGTTCAACCAATGACACAAAATCACATATTTGATGCACAAGATTGGTTAAAAACCCTAATTGGATTAGAATAAGCCTAGGGAGGACGAAAATGACCTAAACGTTCAACCAATGACACAAAATGACACAAAATGACACAAAATCACATATTGGATGCACAAGATTGGTTAAAAACCCTAATTGGATTAGAATAAGCTTACGGAGGACGAAAATGAAATAATGTTCAACCAATGACACAAAATAGCACAAAATCACATATTCGATGCACAAGATTGGTTAAAAACCCTAATTGGATTAGAATAAGCCTAGGGAGGACGAAAATGACCTAAATGTTCAACCAATGACACAAAATGACACAAAATCACATATTGGATGCACAAGATTGGTTAATAACCCTAATTGGATTAGAATAAGCCTAGGGAGGACGAAAATGACCTAAACGTTCAACCAATGACACAAAATGACACAAAATCACATATTGGATGCACAAGATTGGTTAAAAACCCTAATTGGATTAGAATAAGCTTACGGAGGACGAAAATGAAATAATGTTCAACCAATGACACAAAATAGCACAAAATCACATATTCGATGCACAAGATTGGTTAAAGACCCTAATTGGATTAGAATAAGCATAGGGAGGACGAAAATGACCTAAATGTTCAACCAATGACACAAAATGACACAAAATCACATATTGGATGCACAAGATTGGTTAAAAACCCTAATTGGATTAGAATAAGCCTAGGGAGGACGAAAATGACCTAAACGTTCAACCAATGACACAAAATCACATATTGGATGCACAAGATTGGTTAAAAAACCTAATTGGATTAGAATAAGCCTAGGGAGGACGAAAATGACCCAAACGTTCAACCAATGACACAAAATCACATATTTGATGCACAAGATTGGTTAAAAACCCTAATTGGATTAGAATAAGCCTAGGGAGGACGAAAATGACCTAAACGTTCAACCAATGACACAAAATCACATATTTGATGCACAAGATTGGTTAAAAACCCTAATTGGATTAGAATAAGCCTAGGGAGGACGAAGATGACCTAAACGTTCAACCAATGACACAAATGACACAAAATGACACAAAATCACATATTGGATGCACAAGATTGGTTAAAAACCATAATTGGTTAAGAATAAGCTTAGGGAGGACGAAAATGAAATAATGTTCAACCAATGACACAAAATAGCACAAAATCACATATTGGATGCACAAGATTGGTTAAAAACCCTAATTGGATTAGAATAAGCCTAGGGAGGACGAAAATGACCTAAACGTTCAACCAATGACACAAAATGACACAAAATCACATATTGGATGCACAAGATTGGTTAAAAACCCTAATTGGACTAGAATAAGCTTACGGAGGACGAAAATGAAATAATGTTCAACCAATGACACAAAATAGCACAAAATCACATATTGGATGGACAAGATTGGTTAAAAACCCTAATTGGATTAGAATAAGCATAGGGAGGACGAAAATGACCTAAATGTTCAACCAATAACACAAATTCACATATTGGATGCACAAGATTGGTTAAAAACCCTAATTGGATTAGAATAAGCCTAGGGAGGACGAAAATGACCTAAACGTTCAAGCAATGACACAAAATCACATATTTAATGCACAAGATTGGTTAAAAACCCTAATTGGATTAGAATAAGCCTAGGGAGGACGAAAATGACCTAAATGTTAAACCAATGACACAAAATGGCACAAAATCACATATCGGATGCACAAGATTGGTTAAAAACCCTAATTGGATTAGAATAAGCCTAGGGAGGACGAAAATGACCTAAATGTTCAACCAATGACACAAAATGACACAAAATCACATATTGGATGCACAAGATTAGTTAAAAACCCTAATTGGATTAGAATAAGCTTACGGAGGACGAAAATGAAATAATGTTCAACCAATGATACAAAATGACACAAAATCACATATTGGATGCACTAGATTGGTTAAAAACCCTAATTGGTTTACAATAAGCCTAGGGAGGACAAAAATGACCTAAATGTTCAACCAATGACACAAAATGACACAAAATCACATACTGGATGCACATGATTGGTTAAAAACCCTAATTGGATTAGAATAAGCCTAGGGAGGACGAAAATGACCTAAATGTTCAACCAATGACACAAAATGGCACAAAATCACATATCGGATGCACAAGATTGGTTAAAAACCCTAATTGGATTAGAATAAGCCTAGGGAGGACGAAAATGACCTAAATGTTCAACCAATGACACAAAATGACACAAAATCACATATTGGATGCACAAGATTGGTTAAAAACCCTAATTGGCTTAGAATAAGCCTAGGGAGGACGAAAATGACCTAAATGTTCAACCAATGACACAAAATGACACAAAATCACATATTGGATGCACAAGATTGGTTAAAAACCCTAATTGGATTAGAATAAGCCTAGGGAGGACGAAGATGACCTAAACGTTCAACCAATGACACAAAATCACATATTGGATGCACAAGATTGATTAAAAATCCTAATTGAATTAGAATAAGCTTAGGGAGGACGAAAATGAAATAATGTTCAACCAATGACACAAAATAGCACAAAATCACATATTGGATGCACAAGATTGGTTAAAAACCCTAATTGGATTAGAATAAGCCTAGGGAGGACGAAAATGACCTAAATGTTCAACCAATGACACAAAATGACACAAAATCACATATTGGATGCTCAAGATTGGTTAAAAACCCTAATTCGATTAGAATAAGCCTAGGGAGGACGAAAATGACCTAAATGTTCAACCAATGACACTAAATCACATATTGGATGCACAAGATTGGTTAAAAACCCTAATTGGATTAGAATAAGTCTAGGGAGGATGAAAATGACCTAAATGTTCAACCAATGACACAAAATCACATATTGGATGCACAAGATTGGTTAAAAACCCTAATTGGATTAGAATAAGCCTAGGGAGGACGAAAATGACCTAAATGTTCAACCAATGACACAAAATGACACAAACTCACATATTGGATGCACAATGTTGGTTAAAAACCGTAATTGGATTAGAATAAGCCTAGGGATGACGACAATGACCGAAATGTTCAACCAATGACACAAAATGACACAAAATCACATATTAGATGCACAAGATTGGTTAAAAACCCTAATTGGATTAGAATAAGCCTAGGGTGGACGAAAATGACCTAAATGTTCAACCAATGACACAAAATCACACAAAATCACATATTGGATGCACAAGATTGGTTAAAAACTCTAATTGGATTAGAATAACCCTAGGGAGGACGAAAATGACCTAAATGTTCAACCAATGACACAAAATCACATATTGGATGCACAAGATTGGTTAAAAACCCTAATTGGATTAGAATAAGCCTAGGGAGGATGAAAATGACCTAAATGTTCAACCAATGACACAAAATGACACAAAATCACATATTGGATACACAAGATTGGTTAAAAACCCTAATTGGATTAGAATAAGCCTAGGGAGGACGAAAATGACCTAAATGTTCAACCAATGACACAAAATGACACAAAATCACATATTGGATGCACAAGATTGGTTAAAAACCCTAACTGGATTAGAATAAGCATAGGGAGGACGAAAAAGACCTAAATGTTCAATCAATGACACAAAATCACATATTGGATGCACAAGATTGGTTAAAAACCCTAATTGGATTAGAATAAGCCTAGGGAGGACGAAAATGACCTAAATGTTCAACCAATGACACAAAATGACACAAAATCACATATTGGATGCACAAGATGGGTTAAAAACCCTAATTGGATTAGAATAAGCCTAGGGAGGACGAAAATGACCTAAATGTTAAACCAATGACACAAAATGACACAAAATCACATACTGGATGCACATGATTGGTTAAAAACCCTAATTGGATTAGAATAAGCCTAGGGAGGACGAAATTGACCTAAATGTTCAACCAATGACACAAAATGACACAAAATCACATATTTGAAGCACAAGATTGGTTAAAAACCCTAATTGGATTAGAATAAGCCTAGGGAGGACGAAAATGACCTAAATGTTCAACCAATGACACAAAATGGCACAAAATCACATATTGGATGCACAAGATTGGTTAAAAACCCTAATTGGATTAGAATAAGCCTAGGGAGGACGAAAATGACCTAAATGTTCAACCAATGACACAAAATGACATAAAATCACATATTGGATGCACAAGATTGGTTAAAAACCCTAATTGGATTAGAATAAGCCTAGGGAGGACGAAGATGACCTAAACGTTCAACCAATGACACAAAATCACATATTTGATGCACAAGATTGGATAAAAACCCTAATTGGATTAGAATAAGCCTAGGGAGGACGAAAATGACCTAAATGTTCAACCAATGACACAAAATGACACAAAATCACATATCGGATGCACAAGATGGGTTAAAAACCCTAATTGGATTAGAATAAGCCTAGGGAGGACGAAAATGACCTAAATGTTCAACCAATGACACAAAATGACACAAAATCACATACTGGATGCACATGATTGGTTAAAAACCCTAATTGGATTAGAATAAGCCTAGGGAGGACGAAATTGACCTAAATGTTCAACCAATGACACAAAATGACACAAAATCACATATTGGATGCACAAGATTGGTTAAAAACCCTAATTGGATTAGAATAAGCCTAGGGAGGACGAAAATGACCTAAACGTTCAACCAATGACACAAAATCACATATTGGATGCACAAGATTGGTTAAAAACCATAATTGGATTAGAATAAGCCTAGGGAGGACGAAAATGACCTAAATGTTCAACCAATGACACAAAATGACACAAAATCACATGTTGGATGCACAAGATTGCTTAAAAACCCTAATTGGATTAGAATAAGCCTAGGGAGGACGAAAATGACCTAAATGTTCAATCAATGTCACAAAACGACACAAAATCACATATTGGATGCACAAGATTGGTTAAATACCGTAATTGGATTAGAATAAGCCTAGGGAGGACGAAAATGACCTAAATGTTCAACCAATGACACAAAATGACACAAAATCACATATTGGATGCACAAGATTGGTTAAAAACCCTAATTGGATTAGAATAAGCCTAGGGAGGACGAAAATGACCTAAATGTTCAACCAATGACACAAAATGACACAAAATCACATATTGGATGCACAAGATTGGTTAAAAACCCTTATTGGATTAGAATAAGCCTAGGGAGGACGAAAATGACCTAAATGTTCAACCAATGACATAAAATGACACAAAATCACATATTGGATGCACAAGATTGGTTAAAAACCGTAATTGGATTAGAATAAGCCTAGGGAGGACGAAAATGACCTAAATGTTAGACCAATGACACAAAATCACATATTGGATGCACAAGATTGGTTAAAAATCCTTATTGGATTAGAATAAGCCTAGGGAGGACGAAAATGACCTAAATGTTCAACCAATGACACAAAATTACATATTGCATGCACAAGATTGGTTAAAAACCCTAATTGGATTAGAATAAGCCTAGGGAGGACGAAAATGACCTAAATGTTCAACCAATGACACAAAATGACACAAAATCACATATTGGATGCACAAGATTGGTTAAAAACCCTAATTGGATTAGAATAACCTTAGGGAGGACGAAAATGAAATAATGTTCAACCAATGACACAAAATAGCACAAAATCACATATTGGATGGACAAGATTGGTTAAAAACCCTAATTGGATTAGAATAAGCATAGGGAGGACGAAAATGACCTAAATGTTCAACCAATAACACATATTCACATATTGGATGCACAAGATTGGTTAAAAACCCTAATTGGATTAGAATAAGCCTAGGGAGGACGAAAATGACCTAAACGTTCAACCAATGACACAAAATCACATATTTAATGCACAAGATTGGTTAAAAACCCTAATTGGATTAGAATAAGCCTAGGGAGGATGAAAATGACCTAAATATTCAACCAATGACACAAAATGGCACAAAATCACATATTGGATGCACAAGATTGGTTAAAAACGCTAATTGGATTAGAATAAGCCTAGGGAGGACGAAAATGACCTAAATGTTCAACCAATGACACAAAATGGCACAAAATCACATATTGGATGCACAAGATTGGTTAAAAACCCTAATTGGATTAGAATAAGCCTAGGGAGGACGAAAATGACCTAAATGCTCAACCAATGACACAAAATTATACAAAATCACATATTGGATGCACAAGATTGGTTAAAAACCCTAATTGGATTAGAATAAGCCTAGGGAGGACGAAAATGACCTAAATGTTCAACCAATGACACAAAATCACATATTGGATGCACAAGATTGATTAAAAACGCTAATTGGATTAGAATAAGCCTAGGGAGGACGAAAATGACCTAAATGTTCAACCAATGACACAAAATCACATATTGGATGCACAAGATTGGTTAAAAACCCTAATTGGATTAGAATAAGCCTAGGGAGGACCAAAATGACCTAAACGTTCAACCAATGACACAAAATCACATATTTGATGCACAAGATTGGTTAAAAACCCTAATTGGATTAGAATAAGCCTAGGGAGGACGAAAATGACCTAAACGTTCAACCAATGACACAAAATGACACAAAATCACATATTGGATGCACAAGATTAGTTAAAAACCCTAATTGGATTAGAATAAGCTTACGGAGGACGAAAATGAAATAATGTTCAACCAATGACACAAAAAGTGCACAAAATCACACATTGGATGCACAAGATTGGTTAAAAACCCTAATTGGATTAGAATAAGCCTAGGGAGGACGAAAATGACCTAAATGTTCAACCAATGACACAAAATGGCACAAAATCACATATCGGATGCACAAGATTGGTTAAAAACCCTAATTGGATTAGAATAAGCCTAGGGAGGACGAAAATGACCTAAATGTTCAACCAATGACACAAAATGGCACAAAATCACATATTGGATGCACAAGATTGGTTAAAAACCCTAATTGGATTAGAATAAGCCTAGGGAGGACGAAAATGACCTAAACGGTCAACCAATGACACAAAATCACATATTTGATGCACAAGATTGGTTAAAAACCCTATTTGGATTAGAATAAGCCTAGGAAGGACGAAAATGACCTAAATGTTCAACCAATAACACAAAATGACACAAAATCACATATTGGAGGCACAAGATTGGTTAAAAACCCTAATTGGATGAGAATAAGCCTAGGGAGGACGAAAATGACCTAAATGTTCAACCAATGACACAAAATGACACAAAATCACATATTGGATGCACAAGATTGGTTAAAAACCCTAATTGGATTAGAATAAGCCTAGGGAGGACGAAGATGACCTAAACGTTCAACCAATGACACAAAATCACATATTGGATGCACAAGATTGATTAAAAATCCTAATTGAATTAGAATAAGCTTAGGGAGGACGAAAATGAAATAATGTTCAACCAATGACACAAAATAGCACAAAATCACATATTGGATGCACAAGATTGGTTAAAAACCCTAATTGGATTAGAATAAGCCTAGGGAGGACGAAAATGACCTAAATGTTCAACCAATGACACAAAATGACACAAAATCACATATTGGATGCACAAGATTGGTTAAAAACCCTAATTGGATTAGAATAAGCCTATTGAGGACGAAAATGACCTAAATGTTCAACCAATGACACAAAATCACTTATTGGATGCACAAGATTGGTTAAAAACCCTAATTGGATTAGAATAAGCCTATGGAGGACGAAAATGACCTAAATGTTCAACCAATGACACAAAATGACACAAAATCACATATTGGATGTACAAGATTGGTTAAAAACCCTAATTGGATTAGAATAAGCCTAGGGAGGACGAAAATGACCTAAATGTTCAACCAATGACACAAAATCACATATTGGATGCACAAGATTGGTTAAAAACCCTAATTGGATTAGAATAAGCCTAGGGAGGACGAAAATGACCTAAATGTTCAACAAATGACTCAAAATCACATATTGGATGCACAAGATTAGTTAAAAACCCTAATTGGATTAGAATAAGCCTAGGGAGGACGAAAATGACCTAAACGTTCAACCAATGACACAAAATGACACAAAATCACATATTGGATGCACAAGATTGGTTAAAAACCCTAATTGGATTAGAATAAGCTTACGGAGGACGAAAATGAAATAATGTTCAACCAATGACACAAAATAGCACAAAATCACATATTGGATGCACAAGATTGGTTAAAAACCCTAATTGGATTAGAATAAGCCTAGGGAGGACGAAAATGACCTAAACGTTCAACCAATGACACAAAATGACACAAAATCACATATTGGATGCACAAGATTGGTTAAAAACCCTAATTGGACTAGAATAAGCTTACGGAGGACGAAAATGAAATAATGTTCAACCAATGACACAAAATAGCACAAAATCACATATTGGATGGACAAGATTGGTTAAAAACCCTAATTGGATTAGAATAAGCATAGGGAGGACGAAAATGACCTAAATGTTCAACCAATAACACAAATTCACATATTGGATGCACAAGATTGGTTAAAAACCCTAATTGGATTAGAATAAGCCTAGGGAGGACGAAAATGACCTAAACGTTCAAGCAATGACACAAAATCACATATTTAATGCACAAGATTGGTTAAAAACCCTAATTGGATTAGAATAAGCCTAGGGAGGACGAAAATGACCTAAATGTTAAACCAATGACACAAAATGGCACAAAATCACATATCGGATGCACCAGATTGGTTAAAAACCCTAATTGGATTAGAATAAGCCTAGGGAGGACGAAAATGACCTAAATGTTCAACCAATGACACAAAATGACACAAAATCACATATTGGATGCACAAGATTAGTTAAAAACCCTAATTGGATTAGAATAAGCTTAGGGAGGACGAAAATGAAATAATGTTCAACCAATGACACAAAATAGCACAAAATCACATATTGGATGGACAAGATTGGTTAAAAACCCTAATTGGATTAGAATAAGCATAGGGAGGACGAAAATGACCTAAATGTTCAACCAATAACACATATTCACATATTGGATGCACAAGATTGGTTAAAAACCCTAATTGGATTAGAATAAGCCTAGGGAGGACGAAAATGACCTAAACGTTCAACCAATCACACAAAATCACATATTTAATACACAAGATTGGTTAAAAACCCTAATTGGATTAGAATAAGCCTAGGGAGGACGAAAATGACCTAAATGTTCAACCAATGACACAAAATGGCACAAAATCACATATTGGATGCACAAGATTGGTTAAAAACCCTAATTGGATTAGAATAAGCCTAGGGAGGACGAAAATGACCTAAACGTTCAACCAATGACACAAAATCACATATTTGATGCACAAGATTGGCTAAAAACCCTATTTGGATTAGAATAAGCCTAGGAAGGGCGAAAATGACCTAAATGTTCAACCAATAACACAAAATGACACAAAATCACATATTGGAGGCACAAGATTGGTTAAAAACCCTAATTGGATGAGAATAAGCCTAGGGAGGACGAAAATGACCTAAATGTTCAACCAATGACACAAAATGACACAAAATCACATATTGGATGCACAAGATTGGTTAAAAACCCTAATTGGATTAGAATAAGCCTAGGGAGGACGAAGATGACCTAAACGTTCAACCAATGACACAAATGACAAAAAATGACACAAAATCACATATTGGATTCACAAGATTGGTTAAAAACCCTAATTGGATAAGAATAAGCTTAGGGAGGACGAAAATGAAATAATGTTCAACCAATGACACAAAATAGCACAAAATCACATATTGGATGCACAAGATTGGTTAAAAACCCTAATTGGATTAGAATAAGCCTAGGGAGGACGAAAATGACCTAAATGTTCAACCAATGACACAAAATGGCACAAAATCACATATTGGATGCACAAGATTGGTTAAAAACCCTAATTGGATGAGAATAAGCCTAGGGAGGACGAAAATGACCGAAATGTTCAACCAATGACCCAAAATGACACAAAATCACATATTGGATGCACAAGATTGATTAAAAACCCTAATTGGATTAGAATAAGCATAGGGAGGACGAAAATGACCTAAATGTTCAACCAATGACACAAAATGACACAAAATCACATATTGGATGCACAAGATTGGTTAAAAACCCTAATTGGATTAGAATAAGCCTAGGGAGGACGAAGATGACCTAAACGTTCAACCAATGACACAAAATGACACAAAATCACATATTGGATGCACAAGATTAGTTAAAAACCCTAATTGGATTAGAATAAGCTTACGGAGGACGAAAATGAAATAATGTTCAACCAATGACACAAAATAGCACAAAATCACATATTGGATGCACAAGATTGGTTAAAAACCCTAATTGGATGAGAATAAGCCTAGAGAGGACGAAAATAACCTAAATGTTCAACCAATGACACAAAATGACACAAAATCACATATTGGATGGACAAGATTGGTTAAAAACCCTAATTGGATTAGAATAAGCATAGGGAGGCAGAAAATGACCTAAATGTTCAACCAATGACACAAAATGACACAAAATCACATATTGGATGCACAAGATGGGTTAAAAACCCTAATTGGATTAGAATAAGCCTAGGGAGGACGAAAATGACCTAAATGTTCAACCAATGACACAAAATCACATACTGGATGCACATGATTGGTTAAAAACCCTAATTGGATTAGAATAAGCCTAGGGAGGACGAAATTGACCTAAATGTTCAACCAATGACACAAAATGACACAAAATCACATATTTGATGCACAAGATTGGTTAAAAACCCTAATTGGATTAGAATAAGCCTAGGGAGGACGAAAATGACCTAAATGTTCAACCAATGACACAAAATGGCACAAAATCACATATTGGATGCACAAGATTGGTTAAAAACCCTAATTGGATTAAAAGAAGCCTAGGGAGGACGAAATTGACCTAAATGTTCAACCAATGACACAAAATGACACAAAATCACATATTGGATGCACAAGATTGGTTAAAAACCCTAATTGGATTAGAAAAAGCCTAGGGAGGACGAAAATGACCTAAACGTTGAACCAATGACACAAAATGACACAAAATCACATATTGGATGCACAAGATTGGTTAAAAACCATAATTGGATTAGAATAAGCCTAGGGAGGACGAAAATGACCTAAATGTTCAACCAATGACACAAAATGACACAAAATCACATATTGGATGCACCAGATTGGTTAAAAACCCTAATTGGATTAGAATAAGCCTAGGGAGGACGAATATGACCTAAATGTTCAACCAATGACACAAAATGACACAAAATCACATATTGGATGCACAAGATTGGTTAAAAACCCTAATTGGATTAAAATAAGCCTAGGGAGGACGAAAATGACCTAAATGTTCAACCAATGACACAAAATGACACAAAATCACATATTGGATGCACAAGATTGGTTAAAAACCCTAATTGGATTAGAATAAGCTTACGGAGGACGAAAATGAAATAATGTTCAACCAATGACACAAAATAGCACAAAATCACATATTGGATGCACAAGATTGGTTAAAAACCCTAATTGGATTAGAATAAGCCTAGGGAGGACGAAAATGACCTAAATGTTCAACCAATGACACAAAATGACACAAAATCAGATATTGGATGCACAAGATTGGTTAAAAACCCTAATTGGATTAGAATAAGCTTAGGGAGGACGAAAATGACCTAAATGTTCAACCAATGACACATAATGACACAAAATCACATATTGGATGCACAAGATTGGTTAAAAACCCTAATTGGATTAGAATAAGCCTAGGGAGGACGAAAATGACCTAAATGTTCAACCAATGACACAAAATCACATATTGGATGCACAAGATTGTTAAAAACCCTAATTGCATTAGCATAAGCCTAGGGAGGACGAAAATGACCTAAATGTTCAACCAATGACACAAAATGACACAAAATCACATATTGGAAGCACAAGATTGGTTAAAAACCCTAATTGGATTAGAATAAGCCTAGGGAGGACGAAAATGACCTAAATGTTCAACCAATGACACAAAATGGCACAAAATCACATATTGGATGCACAAGATTGGTTAAAAACCCTAATTGGATTAGAATAAGCCTAGGGAGGACGAAAATGACCTAAATGTTCAACCAATGACACAAAATGACATAAAATCACATATTGGATGCACAAGATTGGTTAAAAACCCTAATTGGATTAGAATAAGCCTAGGGAGGACGAAAATGACCTTAATATTCAACCAATGACACAAAATCACATATTGGATGCACAAGATTGGTTAAAAACCCTAATAGGATTAGAATAAGCCTAGGGAGGACGAAAATGACCTAAATGTTCAACCAATGACACAAAATCACATATTGGATGCACAAGATTGGTTAAAAACCCTAATTGGATTAGAATAAGCCTAGGGAGGACGAAAATGACCTAAATGTTCAACCAATGATACAAAATGACACAAAATCACATATTGGATGCACAAGGCTGGTTAAAAACCCTAATTGGATTAGAATAAGCCTAGGGAGGACGAAAATGACCTAAATGTTCAACCAATGACACAAAATGACACAAAATCACATATTGGATGCACAAGATTGGTTAAAAACCCTAATTGGATTGTAATAAGCCTAGGGAGGACGAAAATGACCTAATTGGATTACCAATGACATAAAATCACTTATCATATGCACAAGATTGGTTAAAAACCCTAATTGGATTAGAATAAGCCTAGGGAGGACGAAAATGACCTAAATGTTCAACCAATGACACAAAATGACACAAAATCACATATTGGATGCACAAGATTGGTTAAAAACCCTAATTGGATTAGAATAAGCCTAGGGAGGACGAAGATGACCTAAACGTTCAACCAATGACACAAAATCACATATTGGATGCACAAGATTGATTAAAAATCCTAATTGAATTAGAATAAGCTTAGGGAGGACGAAAATGAAATAATGTTCAACCAATGACACAAAATAGCACAAAATCACATATTGGATGCACAAGATTGGTTAAAAACCCTAATTGGATTAGAATAAGCCTAGGGAGGACGAAAATGACCTAAATGTTCAACCAATGACACAAAATGACACAAAATCACATATTGGATGCAAAAGATTGGTTAAAAACCCTAATAGGATTAGAATAAGCCAAGGGAGGACGAAAATGACCTAAATGTTCAACCAATGACACAAAATGACATAAAATCACATATTGGATGCACAAGATTGGTTAAAAACCGTAATTGGATTAGAATAAGGCTAGGGAGGAAGAAAATGACCTAAATGTGCAACCAATGACACAAAATCACATATTGGATACCCAAGATTAGTTAAAAACCCTAATTGGATTAGAATAAGCCTAGGGAGGACGAAAATGACCTAAATGTTCAACCAATGACACAAAATGACATAAAATCACATATTGGATGCACAAGATTGGTTAAAAACCCTAATTGGATTAGAATAAGCCTTGGGAGGACAAAAATGGCCTAAATGTTCAACCAATGACACAAAATCACATATAGGATGCACAAGATTGGTTAAAAACCCTAATTGGATTAGAATAAGCCTAGGGAGGACGAAAATGACCTAAATGTTCAACCAATGACACAAAATGACATAAAATCACATATTGGATGCACAAGATTGGTTAAAAACCCTAATTGGATTAGAATAAGCCTAGTGAGGACGAAAATGACCTAATTGGATTACCAATGACACAAAATCACTTATTATATTCACAAGATTGGTTAAAAACCCTAATTGGATTAGAATAAGCCTAGGGAGGACGAAAATGACCTAAATGTTCAACCAATGACACAAAATGACACAAAATCACATATTGGATGCACAAGATTGGTTAAAAACCCTAACTGGATTAGAATAAGCATAGGGAGGACGAAAAAGACCTAAATGTTCAATCAATGACACAAAATCACATATTGGATGCACAAGATTGGTTAAAAACCCTAATTGGATTAGAATAAGCCTAGGGAGGACGAAAATGACCTAAATGTTCAACCAATGACACAAAATGACACAAAATCACATATTGGATGCACAAGATGGGTTAAAAACCCTAATTGGATTAGAATAAGCCTAGGGAGGACGAAAATGACCTAAATGTTCAACCAATGACACAAAATGACACAAAATCACATACTGGATGCACATGATTGGTTAAAAACCCTAATTGGATTAGAATAAGCCTAGGGAGGACGAAATTGACCTAAATGTTCAACCAATGATACAAAATGACACAAAATCACATATTTGATGCACAAGATTGGTTAAAAACCCTAATTGGATTAGAATAAGCCTAGGGAGGACGAAAATGACCTAAATGTTCAACCAATGACACAAAATGGCACAAAATCACATATTGGATGCACAAGATTGGTTAAAAACCCTAATTGGATAAGAATAAGCCTAGGGAGGACGAAAATGACCTAAATGTTCAACCAATGACACAAAATGGCACAAAATATCATATCGGATGCACAAGATTGGTTAAAAACCCTAATTGGATTAGAATAAGGCTAGGGAGGACGAAAATGACCTAAATGTTCAACCAATGACACAAAATGACACAAAATCACATATTGGATGCACAAGATTAGTTAAAAACCCTAATTGGATTAGAATAAGCTTAGGGAGGACGAAAATGAAATAATGTTCAACCAATGACACAAAATAGCACAAAATCACATATTGGATGGACAAGATTGGTTAAAAACCCTAATTGGATTAGAATAAGCATAGGGAGGACGAAAATGACCTAAATGTTCAACCAATAACACAAAATCACATATTGGATGCACAAGATTGGTTAAAAACCCTAATTGGATTAGAATAAGCCTAGGGAGGACGAAAATGACCTAAACGTTCAACCAATGACACAAAATCACATATTTGATGCACAAGATTGGTTAAAAACCCTAATTGGATTAGAATAAGCCTAGGGAGGACGAAAATGACCTAAACGTTCAACCAATGACACAAAATCACATATTGGATGCACAAGATTTGTTAAAAACCCTAATTGGATTAGAATAAGCCTAACGAGGACGAAAATGACCTAAATATTCAACCAATGACACAAAATGACACAAAATCACATATTGGATGCACAAGATTGGTTAAAAACCCTAATTGGATTAGAATAAGCCTAGGGTGGACGAAAATGACCTAAATGTTCAACCAATGACACAAAATCACATATTTGATGCACAAGATTGGTTAAAAACCCTAATTGGATTAGAATAAGCATAAGGAGGACGAAAATGACCTAAATGTTCAACCAATGACACAAAATGACTCAAAATCACATATTGGATGCACAAGATTGGTTAAAAACCCTAATTGGATTAGAATAAGCCTAGGGAGGACGAAAATGACCTAAACGTTCAACCAATGACACAAAATCACATATTGGATGCACAAGATTGGTTAAAAAACCTAATTGGATTAGAATAAGCCTAGGGAGGACGAAAATGACCTAAACGTTCAACCAATGACACAAAATCACATATTTGATGCCCAAGATTGGTTAAAACCCCTAATTGGATTAGAATAAGCCTAGGGAGGACAAAAATGACCTAAATGTTCAACCAATGACACAAAATTGCACAAAATCACATATTGGATGCACAAGATTGATTAAAAACCCTAATTGGATTAGAATAAGCATAGGGAGGACGAAAATGACCTAAATGTTCAACCAATGACACAAAATGACACAGAATCACATATTGGATGCACAAGATTGGTTAAAAACCCTAATTGGATTAGAATAAGCCTAGGGAGGACGAAAATGACCTAAACGTTCAACCAATGACACAAAATGACACAAAATCACATATTGGATGCACAAGATTGGTTAAAAACCCTAATTGGACTAGAATAAGCTTACGGAGGACGAAAATGAAATAATGTTCAACCAATGACACAAAATAGCACAAAATCACATATTGGATGGACAAGATTGGTTAAAAACCCTAATTGGATTAGAATAAGCATAGGGAGGACGAAAATGACCTAAATGTTCAACCAATAACACAAATTCACATATTGGATGCACAAGATTGGTTAAAAACCCTAATTGGATTAGAATAAGCCTAGGGAGGACGAAAATGACCTAAACGTTCAAGCAATGACACAAAATCACATATTTAATGCACAAGATTGGTTAAAAACCCTAATTGGATTAGAATAAGCCTAGGGAGGACGAAAATGACCTAAATGTTCAACCAATGACACAAAATGGCACAAAATCACATATCGGATGCACAAGATTGGTTAAAAACCCTAATTGGATTAGAATAAGCCTAGGGAGGACGAAAATGACCTAAATGTTCAACCAATGACACAAAATGACACAAAATCACATATTGGATGCACAAGATTAGTTAAAACCCTAATTGGATTAGAATAAGCTTACGGAGGACGAAAATGAAATAATGTTCAACCAATGACACAAAATGACACAAAATCACATATTGGATGCAAAAGATTGGTTAAAAACCCTAATTGGATTAGAATAAGCCTAGGGAGGACGAAAATGACCTAAACGTTCAACCAATGACACAAAATCACATATTTGATGCACAAGATTGGTTAAAAACCCTAATTGGATTAGAATAAGGCTAGGGAGGACGAAAATGACCTAAATGTTCAACCAATGACACAAAATGACACAAAATCACATATTGGATGCACAAGATTGGTTAAAAACCCTAATTGGATTAGAATAAGCCTAGGGAGGACGAAAATGACCTAAATGTTCAACCAATGACCCAAAATGACACAAAATCACACATTGGATGCACTAGATTGGTTAAGAACCTTAATTGGATAAGAATAAGCCAAGGGAGGACGAAAATGACCTAAATGTTCAACCAATGACACAAAATGACACAAAATCACATATTGGATGCACAAGATTGGTTAAAAACCCTAATTGGATTAGAATAAGCCTAGGGAGGACGAAAATGACCTAAATGTTCAACCAATGACATAAAATGAAACAAAATCACATATTGGATGCACAAGATTGGTTAAAAACCCTAATTGGATTAGAATAAGCCTAGGGAGGACGAAAATGACCTAAATGTTCAACCAATGACACAAAATGACACAAAATCACATATTGGATGCACAAGATGGGTTAAAAACCCTAATTGGATTAGAATAAGCCTAGGGAGGACGAAAATGACCTAAATGTTCAACCAATGACACAAAATGACACAAAATCACATACTGGATGCACATGATTGGTTAAAAACCCTAATTGGATTAGAATAAGCCTAGGGAGGACGAAATTGACCTAAATGTTCAACCAATGACACAAAATGACACAAAATCACATATTGGATGCACAAGATTGGTTAAAAACCCTAATTGGATTAGAATAAGCCTAGGGAGGACGAAGATGACCTAAACGTTCAACCAATGACACAAAATGACACAAAATCACATATTGGATGCACAAGATTGGTTAAAAACCCTAATTGGTTTAGAATAAGCCTAGGGATGACGAAAATGACCTAAACGTTCAACCAATGACACAAAATGACACAAAATCACATATTGGATGCACAAGATTGGTTAAAAACCCTAATTGGATGAGAATAAGCCTAGGGAGGACGAAAATGACCTAAATGTTCAACTAATGACACAAAATCACATATTGGATGCACAAGATTGATTAAAAACCCTAATTGGATTAGTATAAGCACAGGGAGGACGAAAATGACCTAAATGTTCAACCAATGACACAAAATGACACAAAATCACATATTGGATGCACAAGATTGGTTAAAAACCCTAATTGGATTAGAATAAGCCTAGGGAGGACGAAGATGACCTAAACGTTCAACCAATGACACAAATGACACAAAATGACACAAAATCACATATTGGATGCACAAGATTGGTTAAAAACCCAAATTGGATAAGAATAAGCTTAGGGAGGACGAAAATGAAATAATGTTCAACCAATGACACAAAATAGCACAAAATCACATATTGGATGCACAAGATTGGTTAAAAACCCTAATTGGATTAGAATAAGCCTAGGGAGGACGAAAATGACCTAAATGTTCAACCAATGACACAAAATGACACAAAATCACATATTGGATGCACAAGATTGGTTAAAAACCCTAATTGCATGAGAATAAGCCTAGGGAGGACGAAAATGACCTAAATGTTCAACCAATGACACAAAATGACACAAAATCACATATTGGATGGACAAGATTGGTTAAAAACCCTAATTGGATTAAAATAAGCCTACTGAGGACGAAAATGACCTAAACGTTCAACCAATGACACAAAATCACATATTTGATGCACAAGATTGGTTAAAAACCCTAATTGGATTAGAATAAGCCTAGGGAGGACGAAAATGACCTAAACGTTCAACCAATGACACAAAATGACACAAAATGACCCAAAATCACATATTGGATGCACAAGATTGGTTAAAAACCCTAATTGGATTAGAATAAGCTTACGGAGGACGAAAATGAAATAATGTTCAACCAATAACACAAAATGACACAAAATCACATATTGGATGCACAAGATTGGTTAAAAACCCTAATTGGATTAGAATAAGCCTAGGGAGGACGAAAATGACCTAAATGTTCAACCAATTACACAAAATGACACAAAATCACATATTGGATGCACAAGATTGGTTAAAAACCCTAATTGGATTAGAATAAGCCTAGGGAGGACGAAAATGACCTAAACGTTCAACCAATGACACAAAATCACATATTTGATGCACAAGATTGGTTAAAAACCCTATTTGGATTAGAATAAGCCTAGGAAGGGCGAAAATGACCTAAATGTTCAACCAATAACACAAAATGACACAAAATCACATATTGGAGGCACAAGATTGGTTAAAAACCCTAATTGGATGAGAATAAGCCTAGGGAGGACGAAAATGACCTAAATGTTCAACCAATGACACAAAATGACACAAAATCACATATTGGATGCACAAGATTGGTTAAAAACCCTAATTGGATTAGAATAAGCCTAGGGAGGACGAAGATGACCTAAACGTTCAACCAATGACACAAATGACAAAAAATGACACAAAATCACATATTGGATTCACAAGATTGGTTAAAAACCCTAATTGGATAAGAATAAGCTTAGGGAGGACGAAAATGAAATAATGTTCAACCAATGACACAAAATAGCACAAAATCACATATTGGATGCACAAGATTGGTTAAAAACCCTAATTGGATTAGAATAAGCCTAGGGAGGACGAAAATGACCTAAATGTTCAACCAATGACACAAAATGGCACAAAATCACATATTGGATGCACAAGATTGGTTAAAAACCCTAATTGGATTAGAATAAGCCTAGGGAGGACGAAAATGACCTAAATGTTCAACCAATGACACAAAAAGTGCACAAAATCACACATTGGATGCACAAGATTGGTTAAAAACCCTAATTGGATTAGAATAAGCCTAGGGAGGACGAAAATGACCTAAATGTTCAACCAATGACACAAAATAGCACAAAATCACATATTGGATGGACAAGATTGGTTAAAAACCCTAATTGGATTAGAATAAGCATAGGGAGGACGAAAATGACCTAAATGTTCAACCAATAACACAAATTCACATATTGGATGCACAAGATTGGTTAAAAACCCTAATTGGATTAGAATAAGCCTAGGGAGGACGAAAATGACCTAAACGTTCAAGCAATGACACAAAATCACATATTTAATGCACAAGATTGGTTAAAAACCCTAATTGGATTAGAATAAGCCTA
>JBBPBQ010000008.1:18797329-18807551 GCA_037974755.1 Cicer yamashitae | reverse complement strand
CCTAAATGTTCAACCAATGACACAAAATGACATAAAATCACATATTGGATGCACAAGATTGGTTAAAAACCCTAATTGGATTAGAATAAGCCTAGGGAGGACGAAGATGACCTAAACGTTCAACCAATGACACAAAATCACATATTTGATGCACAAGATTGGTTAAAAACCCTAATTGGATTAGAATAAGCCTAGGGAGGACGAAAATGACCTAAATGTACAACCAATGACACAAAATGACACAAAATCACATATTGGATGCACAAGATGGGTTAAAAACCCTAATTGGATTAGAATAAGCTTACGGAGGACGAAAATGAAATAATGTTCAACCAATGACACAAAATAGCACAAAATCACATATTGGATGCACAAGATTGGTTAAAAACCCTAATTGGATTAGAATAAGCCTAGGGAGGACGAAAATGACCTAAATGTTCAACCAATGACACAAAATGACACAAAATCAGATATTGGATGCACAAGATTGGTTAAAAACCCTAATTGGATTAGAATAAGCCTAGGGAGGACGAAAATGACCTAAATGTTCAACCAATGACACAAAATGACACTAAATCACATATTGGATGCACAAGATTGGTTAAAAACCCTAATTGGATTAGAATAAGCCTAGGGAGGACGAAAATGACCTAAATGTTCAACCAATGACACAATATGACACAAAATCACATATTGGATGCACAAGATTGGTTAAAAACCCTAATTGGATTAGAATAAGCCTAGGGAGGACGAAAATGACCTAAATGTTCAACCAATGACACAAAATCACATATTGGATGCACAAGATTGGTTAAAAACCCTAATTAGAATAAGCCTAGGGAGGACGAAAATGACCTAAATGTTCAACCAATGACACAAAATGACACAAAATCACATATTGGATGCACAAGATTGGTTAAAAACCCTAATTGGATTAGAATAAGCCTAGGGAGGACGAAGATGACCTAAACGTTCAACCAATGACACAAAATCACATATTGGATGCACAAGATTGATTAAAAATCCTAATTGAATTAGAATAAGCTTAGGGAGGACGAAAATGAAATAATGTTCAACCAATGACACAAAATAGCACAAAATCACATATTGGATGCACAAGATTGGTTAAAAACCCTAATTGGATTAGAATAAGCCTAGGGAGGACGAAAATGACCTAAATGTTCAACCAATGACACAAAATGACACAAAATCACATATTGGATGCACAAGATTGGTTAAAAACCCTAATTGGATTAGAATAAGCCTAGGGAGGACGAAAATTACCTAAATGTTCAACCAATGACATAATATGACACAAAATCACATATTGGACGCACAAGATTGGTTAAAAACCCTAATTGGATTAGAATAGGCCTAGGGAGGACGAAAATGACCTAAATGTTCAACCAATGACACAAAATGATACAAAATCACATATTGGATGCACAAGATTGGTTAAAAACCCTAATTGGATTAGAATAAGCCTAGGGAGGACGAAAATGACCTAAATGTTCCACCAATGACACAAAATCACATATTGGATGCACAAGATTGGTTAAAAACCCTAATTGGAATATAATAAGCCTAGGGAGGACGAAAATGACCTAAATGTTCAACCAATGACACAAAATGACACAAAATCACATATTGGATGCACAAGATTGGTTAAAAACCCTAATTGGATTAGAATAAGCCTAGGGAGGACGAAAATGACCTAAACGTTCAACCAATGACACAAACTTACATATTGGATGCACAAGATTGGTTAAAAACCCTAATTGGATTAGAATAAGCCTAGGGAGGACGAAAATGACCTAAATGTTCAACCAATGACACAAAATCAGATATTGGATTCACAAGATTGGTTAAAAACCCTAATTGGATTAGAATAAGCCTAGGGAGGACGAAAATGACCAAAATGTTCAACCAATGACACAAAATGACACAAAATCACATATTGGATGCACAAGATTGGTTAAAAACCCTAATTGGATTAGAATAAGCCTAGGGAGGACGAAAATGACCTAAACGTTCAACCAATGACACAAAATCACATATTTGATGCACCAGATTGGTTAAAAACCCTAATTGGATTAGAATAAGCCTAGGGAGGACGAAAATGACCTAAACGTTCAACCAATGACACAAAATGACACAAAATCACATATTGGATGCACAAGATTGGTTAAAAACCCTAATTGGATTAGAATAAGCTTACGGAGGACGAAAATGAAATAATGTTCAACCAATGACACAAAATAGCACAAAATCACATATTGGATGCACAAGATTGGTTAAAAACCCTAATTGGATTAGAATAAGCCTAGGGAGGACTAAAATGACCTAAATGTTCAACCAATGACACAAAATGACACAAAATCACATATTGGATGCAAAAGATTGGTTAAAAACCCTAATTGGATTAGAATAAGCCTAGGGAGGACGAAAATGACCTAAACGTTCAACCAATGACACAAAATCACATATTTGATGCACAAGATTGGTTAAAAACCCTAATTGGATTAGAATAAGCCTAGGGAGGACGAAAATGACCTAAACGTTCAACCAATGACACAAAATGACACAAAATCACATATTGGATGCACAAGATTAGTTAAAAACCCTAATTGGATTAGAATAAGCTTACGGAGGACGAAAATGAAATAATGTTCAACCAATGACACAAAATAGCACAAAATCACATATTGGATGGACAAGATTGGTTAAAAACCCTAATTGGATTAGAATAAGCATAGGGAGGACGAAAATGACCTAAATGTTCAACCAATAACACAAAATCACATATTGGATGCACAAGATTGGTTAAAAACCCTAATTGGATTAGAATAAGCCTAGGGAGGACGAAAATGACCTAAATGTTCAACCAATGACACAAAATGGCACAAAATCGCATATCGGATGCACAAGATTGGTTAAAAACCCTAATTGGATTAGAATAAGCCTAGGGAGGACGAAAATGACCTAAATGTTCAACCAATGACACAAAATGACACAAAATCACATATTGGATGCACAAGATTGGTTAAAAACCCTAATTGGATTAGAATAAGCCTAGGGAGGACGAAAATGACCTACATGTTCAACCAATGACACAAAATGACACAAAATCACATATTGGATGCACAAGATTGGTAAAAAACCTTAATTGGTTTAGAATAAGCCTAGGGAAGACGAAAATGACCTAAATGTTCAACCAATGACACAAAATGACACAAAATCACATATTGGATGCACAAGATTGGTTAAAAACCCTAATTAGATTAGAATAAGCCTAGGGAGGACGAAAATGACCTAAATGTTCAACCAATGACACAAAATGACACAAAATCACATATTGGATGCACAAGATTGGTTAAAAACCCTAATTGGATTAGAATAAGCCTAGGGAGGACGAAAATGACCTAAATGTTCAACCAATGACACAAAATGACACAAAATCACATATTGGATGCACAAGATTGGTTAAAAACCCAAATTAGATTAGAATAAGCCTAGGGAGGACGAAAATGACCTAAATGTTCAACCAATGACACAAAATGACACAAAATCACATATTGGATGCACAAGATTGGTTAAAAACCCTAATTGGATTAGAATAAGCCTAGGGAGGACGAAAATGACCTAAATGTTCAACCAATGACACAAAATGACACAAAATCACATATTGGATGCACAAGATTTGTTAAAAACACTAATTGGATTAGAATAAGCCTAGGGAGGACGAAAATGACCTAAATGTTCAACCAATGACACAAAATCACATGTTGGATGCACAAGATTGGTTAAAAACCCTAATTGGATTAGAATAAGCCTAGGGAGGACGAAAATGACCTAAATGTTCAACCAATGACACAAAATGGCACAAAATCACATATTGGATGCACAAGATTGGTTAAAAACCCTAATTGGATTAGAATAAGCCTAGGGAGGACGAAAATGACCTAAATGTTCAACCAATGACACAAAATGACATAAAATCACATATTGGATGCACAAGATTGGTTAAAAACCCTAATTGGATTAGAATAAGCCTAGGGAGGACGAAGATGACCTAAACGTTCAACCAATGACACAAAATCACATATTTGATGCACAAGATTGGTTAAAAACCCTAATTGGATTAGAATAAGCCTAGGGAGGACGAAAATGACCTAAATGTACAACCAATGACACAAAATGACACAAAATCACATATTGGATGCACAAGATGGGTTAAAAACCCTAATTGGATTAGAATAAGCCTAGGGAGGACGAAAATGACCTAAATGTTCAACCAATGACACAAAATGACACAAAATCACATACTGGATGCACATGATTGGTTAAAAACCCTAATTGGATTAGAATAAGCCTAGGGAGGACGAAATTGAACTAAATGTTCAACCAATAACACAAAATGACACAAAATCACATATTTGAAGCACAAGATTGGTTAAAAACCCTAATTGGATTAGAATAAGCCTAGGGAGGACGAAAATGACCTAAATGTTCAACCAATGACACAAAATGGCACAAAATCACATATTGGATGCACAAGATTGGTTAAAAACCCTAATTGGATTAGAATAAGCCTAGGGAGGACGAAAATGACCTAAATGTTCAACCAATGACACAAAATGGCACAAAATCACATATCGGATGCACAAGATTGGTTAAAAACCCTAATTGGATTAGAATAAGCCTAGGGAGGACGAAAATGACCTAAATGTTCAACCAATGACACAAAATAGCACAAAATCACATATTGGATGGACAAGATTGGTTAAAAACCCTAATTGGATTAGAATAAGCATAGGGAGGACGAAAATGACCTAAATGTTCAACCAATAACACAAATTCACATATTGGATGCACAAGATTGGTTAAAAACCCTAATTGGATTAGAATAAGCCTAGGGAGGACGAAAATGACCTAAACGTTCAAGCAATGACACAAAATCACATATTTAATGCACAAGATTGGTTAAAAACCCTAATTGGATTAGAATAAGCCTAGGGAGGACGAAAATGACCTAAATGTTCAACCAATGACACAAAATGGCACAAAATCACATATCGGATGCACAAGATTGGTTAAAAACCCTAATTGGATTAGAATAAGCCTAGGGAGGACGAAAATGACCTAAATGTTCAACCAATGACACAAAATGACACAAAATCACATATTGGATGCACAAGATTAGTTAAAACCCTAATTGGATTAGAATAAGCTTACGGAGGACGAAAATGAAATAATGTTCAACCAATGACACAAAATGACACAAAATCACATATTGGATGCAAAAGATTGGTTAAAAACCCTAATTGGATTAGAATAAGCCTAGGGAGGACAAAATGACCTAAACGTTCAACCAATGACACAAAATCACATATTTGATGCACAAGATTGGTTAAAAACCCTGATTGGATTAGAATAAGCCTAGGGAGGACGAAAATGACCTAAATGATCAACCAATGACACAAAATGACACAAAATCACATATTGGATGCACAAGACTGGTTTAAAACCCTAATTGGATGAGAATAAGCCTAGGGAGGACGAAAATGACCTAAATGTTCAACCAATGACACAAAATGACACAAAATCACATATTGGATGCACAAGATTGGTTAAAAACCCTAATTGGATTAGAATAAGCCTAGGGAGGACGAAGATGACCTAAACGTTCAACCAATGACACAAATGACACAAAATGACACAAAATCACATATTGGATGCACAAGATTGGTTAAAAACCCTAATTGGATTAGAATAAGCCTAGGGAGGACGAAGATGACCTAAACGTTCAACCAATGACACAAAATCACATATTTGATGCACAAGATTGGTTAAAAACCCTAATTGGATTAGAATAAGCCTAGGGAGGACGAAAATGACCTAAATGTACAACCAATGACACAAAATGACACAAAATCACATATTGGATGCACAAGATTGGTTAAAAACCCTAATTGGATTAGAATAAGCCTAGGGAGGACGAAAATGACCTAAATGTTCAACCAATGACACAAAATGACACAAAATCACATATTGGTTGCACAAGATTGGTTAAAAACCCTAATTGGATTAGAATAAGCCTAGGTAGGACGAAAATGACCTAAATGTTGAACCAATGACCCAAAATCACATATTGGATGCACAAGATTGGTTAAAAACCCTAATTGGATTAGAATAAGCCTAGGGAGGACGAAAATGACCTAAATGTTCAACCAATGACACAAAATGACACAAAATCACATATTGGATGCACAAGATTGGTTAAAAACCCTAATTGGATTAGAATAAGCCTAGGGAGGACGAAAATGACCTAAATGTTCAACCAATGACCCAAAATGACACAAAATCACACATTGGATGCACTAGATTGGTTAAGAACCTTAATTGGATAAGAATAAGCCAAGGGAGGACGAAAATGACCTAAATGTTCAACCAATGACACAAAATGACACAAAATCACATATTGGATGCACAAGATTGGTTAAAAACCCTAATTGGATTAGAATAAGCCTAGGGAGGACGAAAATGACCTAAATGTTCAACCAATGACACAAAATGACACAAAATCACATATTGGATGCACAAGATTGGTTAAAAACCCTAATTGGATTAGAATAAGCCTAGGGAGGACGAAAATGACCTAAATGTTTAACCAATGACAGAAAATCACATATTGGATGCACAAGATTGGTTAAAAACCCTAATTGGATTAGAATAAGCCTAGGGAGGACGAAAATGACCTAAATGTTCAACCAATGACACAAAATCACATATTGTATGCACAAGATTGGTTAAAAACCCTAATTGGATTAGAATAAGCCTAGGGAGGACGAAAATGACCTAAATGTTCAACCAATCACAAAATCACATATTGGATGCACAAGATTGGTTAAAAACCCTGATTGGATTAGAATAAGCCTAGGGAGGACGAAAATGACCTAAATGTTCAACCAATGACACAAAATGACACAAAATCACATATTGGATGCACAAGATTGGTTAAAAACCCTAATTGGATTAGAATAAGCCTAGGGAGGACGAAAATGACCTAAATGTTCAACCAATGACACATAATGATACAAATTCACATATTGGAAGCACTAGATTGGTTAAACACCCTAATTGGATTAGAATAAGCCTAGGGAGGACGAAAATGACCTAAATGTTCAACCAATGACACAAAATGACACAAAATCACATATTGGATGCACAAGATTGGTTAAAAACCCTAATTGGATTAGAATAAGCCTAGGGAGGACGAAAATGACCTAAACGTTCAACCAATGACACAAACTTACATATTGGATGCACAAGATTGGTTAAAAACCCTAATTGGATTAGAATAAGCCTAGGGAGGACGAAAATGACCTAAATGTTCAACCAATGACACAAAATCAGATATTGGATTCACAAGATTGGTTAAAAACCCTAATTGGATTAGAATAAGCCTAGGGAGGACGAAAATGACCAAAATGTTCAACCAATGACACAAAATGACACAAAATCACATATTGGATGCACAAGATTGGTTAAAAACCCTAATTGGATTAGAATAAGCCTAGGGAGGATGAAAATGACCTAAATGTTCAACCAATGACACAAAATGGCACAAAATCACATATTGGATGCACAAGATTGGTTAAAAACCCTAATTGGATTAGAATAAGCCTAGGGAGGACGAAAATGACCTAAATGTTCAACCAATGACACAAAATGGCACAAAATCACATATCGGATGCACAAGATTGGTTAAAAACCCTAATTGGATTAGAATAAGCCTAGGGAGGACGAAAATGACCTAAATGTTCAACCAATGACACAAAATCACATATTGGATGCACAAGATTGGTTAAAAACCCTAATTGGTTAGAATAAGCCTAGGGAGGACGAAAATGACCTAAATGTTCAACCAATGACACAAAATGACACAAAATCACATATTGGATGCACAAGATTGGTTAAAAACCCTAATTGGATTAGAATAAGCCTAGGGATGACGAAAATGACCTAAACGTTCAACCAATGACACAAAATGACACAAAATCACATATTGGATGCACAAGATTGGTTAAAAACCCTAATTGGATGAGAATAAGCCTAGGGAGGACGAAAATGACCTAAATGTTCAACTAATGACACAAAATGACACAAAATCACATATTGGATGCACAAGATTGATTAAAAACCCTAATTGGATTAGAATATGCATAGGGAGGACGAAAATGACCTAAATGTTCAACCAATGACACAAAATGACACAAAATCACATATTGGATGCACAAGATTGGTTAAAAACCCTAATTGGATTAGAATAAGCCTAGGGAGGACGAAGATGACCTAAACGTTCAACCAATGACACAAAATGACACAAAATCACATATTGGATGCACAAGATTGGTTAAAAACCCTAATTGGATTCGAATAAGCTTAGGGAGGACGAAAATGACCTAAACGTTCAACCAATGACACAAAATCACATATTTGATGCACAAGATTGGTTAAAAACCCTAATTGGATTAGAATAAGCCTAGGGAGGACGAAAATGACCTAAATGTTCAACCAATGACACAAAATGGCACAAAATCACATATTGGATGCACAAGATTGGTTAAAAACCCTAATTGGATTAGAATAAGCCTAGGGAGGACGAAAATGACCAAAATGTTCAACCAATGACACAAAATGGTACAAAATCACATATCGGATGCACAAGATTGGTTAAAAACCCTAATTGGATTAGAATAAGCCTAGGGAGGACGAAAATGACCTAAATGTTCAACCAATGACACAAAATGACACAAAATCACATATTGGATGCACAAGATTGGTTAAAAACCCTAATTGGATGAGAATAAGCCTAGGGAGGACGAAAATCACCTAAATGTTCAACCAATGACACAAAATGACACAAAATCACATATTGGATGGACAAGATTGGTTAAAAACCCTAATTGGATTAGAATAAGCATAGGGAGGCAGAAAATGACCTAAATGTTCAACCAATGACACAAAATGACACAAAATCACATATTGGATGCACAAGATTGCTTAAAAACCCTAATTGGATTGGAATAAGCCTAGGGAGGACGAAAATGACCTAAACGTTCAACCAATGACACAAAATCACATATTTGATGCACAAGATTGGTTAAAAACCCTAATTGGATTAGAATAAGCCTAGGGAGGACGAAAATGACCTAAATGTTCAACCAATGACACAAAATGACACAAAATCACATATTGGATGCACAAGATTGGTTAAAAACCCTAATTGGATGAGAATAAGCCTAGGGAGGACGAAAATAACCTAAATGTTCAACCAATGACACAAAATCACATATTGGATGGACAAGATTGGTTAAAAACCCTAATTGGATTAGAATAAGCATAGGGAGGCAGAAAATGACCTAAATGTTCAACCAATGACACAAAATGACACAAAATCACATATTGGACGCACAAGATTGGTTAAAAACCCTAATTGGATTAGAATAAGCCTAGGGAGGACGAAAATGACCTAAACGTTCAACCAATGACACAAAATCACATATTTGATGCACAAGATTGGTTAAAAACCCTAATTGGATTAGAATAAGCCTAGGGAGGACGAAAATGACCTAAATGTTCAACCAATGACACAAAATGGCACAAAATCACATATCGGATGCACAAGATTGGTTAAAAACCCTAATTGGATTAGAATAAGCCTAGGGAGGACGAAAATGACCTAAATGTTCAACCAATGACACAAAATGACACAAAATCACATATTGGATGCACAAGATTAGTTAAAACCCTAATTGGATTAGAATAAGCTTACGGAGGATGAAAATGAAATAATGTTCAACCAATGACACAAAATGACACAAAATCACATATTGGATGCAAAAGATTGGTTAAAAACCCTAATTGGATTAGAATAAGCCTAGGGAGGACGAAAATGACCTAAACGTTAAACCAATGACACAAAATCACATATTTGATGCACAAGATTGGTTAAAAACCCTAATTGGATTAGAATAAGCCTAGGGAGGACGAAAATGACCTAAACGTTCAACCAATGACACAAAATGACACAAAATCACATATTGGATGCACAAGATTAGTTAAAAACCCTAATTGGATTAGAATAAGCTTACGGAGGACGAAAATGAAATAATGTTCAACCAATGACACAAAATAGCACAAAATCACATATTGGATG